>JASCQY010000036.1:9818705-9833643 GCA_030264315.1 Sardinella tawilis
GTGTTTGCACAAGACAAAAAGTAAAGCGTGTGTGTGTGTGTGTGTGTGAGTGTGTGTGTGTGTGTGTGTGTGTGTGTCAGAGAGAGAGAGTGTTTTTGAGTTCATGCAGGCTATGTGTATGTGAGCGCATGTGGGAATGGCTGCAGTATGTAAGT
The DNA here is from genome assembly GCA_030264315.1 of Sardinella tawilis. Lineage (NCBI taxonomy): Eukaryota > Metazoa > Chordata > Actinopteri > Clupeiformes > Clupeidae > Sardinella > Sardinella tawilis. The sequence continues at coordinate 9,818,861 of JASCQY010000036.1, forward strand.
GTGTTTCAGCTGGTGCATAGGGGCATGTGTGCATGTGTGACTCACTGTGTGTGTACTTGTACTGTACTGGCATATGTCCCTGTGTTACTGTACAGTATGTGTGTGTGTGTGTGTGTGTGTGTGTGTGTGTGTGTACACATGGACTGGATGGACGCACTATGTGGATGTGAAAGACAGATCAGGATCGATGGTGTGATTTAAGAGTGTCTGTGTCTGTAGCTGCGCGTATCTGGGTGTGTGTGCGTGTGTGTGTGTGAGACGGGGGGGTGTGTGCTTGGACAGGTGTGAGTGTGTTGTTGAGGAAGGGGAGAGGGGGTGGGGGGGAACAAGGGCGAGGGGAGGTGCGGCACTCGCTAGTGTTCAGCCAACATGTCAGCAGGCTGCAGCTCCATGCCAGAAAGCACCTCAGGAGCCACATGTGGCCTCAAATGGACGCTAAATTCCCCGCTCCCTCCATTTTAGGACAGATTAAGCCTTGCAGGTCATTTAGATGGCTCACCAGCCAGAGCCGGCCATCAGAAGAGCTACCATTATTGGATTGTGAGCATAAAAAATAATATGATATGTGACAAGCAAATATCATACTATTTGCCAAAAACACAACACAATATAGATAGTGTTTGGAAGTGTTTTATTTCGTTCACACCATCAAATACATGCAGTGGTCTTTTTTTTAAAAGGGGGTCTGTCTTGGTTTTGACAAAGATAGCATACAGACGGGGAAAGCACAGTGACAGGTCTTAATGACAACATCATGTTATACATTTGCTTGTGATGGTTCCAGCATTAGAGATGGAGAGGGGTTACAGAGAGAGAGAGAGGTACTCGCTAACTGCCTCTAACCTTGAGGAATTTCGATAACCATCATGGTTCTCATAATCTCATCTTGTGCTGGTCTGAAGAGAGCACTGATAGAGCTGACCTCTCCATCAGGTCCACAATGAAGGACAACTCCTCCACACAAAATGGCCTTCCATTAGGCTCCGTAAGCCAGCATGTTATTGGTACAATGGCATGAAGCACCACTAAAAGAGCATCTGAATATGCATGAGCGTAATTTGTGTGCATTGTGACAAGGTTTCTGCAATTTGGTAACATTAAATGTCCGAAACTTTTAATTGAGCAAATAAAAGACCTTAAAATAAATTACTCAAAGAAGTGAGGCAGGTTTTAACACATTTTTTTTTTTTAAATGACTTAATTAATTCAGGGTCTGTAATGTTACTGTTCTCTTTCAGACTGCACTGGGCATGCCCTCTCGGTCTGCACAGGTCGCTGCGACTTACACAATCAGTTGATTTCATAATTAGCGACAGAATGAGTCTCTCGCACACAATGTTCCGCTCTTTCTCTTCCTTTCTGCGAAAGAACTTCGAGACCAGCCACTCTTCCAGCTGGCTCACCGATCATCCTTTAAAAACCGACAAAGCATTTAGGTGACCAGCAAATTAATGCAGGCCAATTCGCCGGCGCGTACATAAATTACACGTGTTAGTGCACCAAAGTGGAGGTCAACGGCAGAGTGAGAGACTTCATATATTAATGCAGGTGCTGCGAATACTAATCTGTTCTGTTAGTATAATGAAGAGCCCGAGTCAATACAAAAACACTTAGGGGAGCCGTGTTTGTCAAAGACAGTTACTCAGGAGATGAATCATGGACTCGGCGCTGCCAGCACACGGGGACCGTCGCTGCACTCTGCTAATGCTGCCTGCCTGGGTCCAGTCCACCGCAGCGGAGACTAGAGCGGAGCAGAGTGGAGAAAGCCTTGAGACACATGCTAACAAAATTAAAATATCTCAACAAGAGAGAGAAGCAGGACAATGCCAAATGGATTCTATTTATTCGAACAAATCGACTCTGAATTCTAGATGGCATATTATGCAATAACAGTCTAATGTCATCCAAAGTAACAGCGGCATTGTAGAGCAGCGTAATTAAAGACAGACTGTTATCCTGTTTAGCCCCACTTGCTACTCATGGACTGTGCATGTAGGCAATGGGCATACGCTATGGACACATGGAGTTCAGCTAGTCTTTCTATTCTCAGTCTGATCTTCTCCTCTCTTTAGCTACTAACACAACAACACTAATGCTGGTTACTTAGTCAGGTGAAAGTTGATTCCACTTTCTACTAGTTCAATTTTCTGAGAGAGAGAGAGAGAGAGAGAGAGAGAGAGAGAGAGAGAGAGATTTTTAGAGTCTTATAAAGATATGAAATGGTAATTACACTTTTAACCAAATCTACTTCATGTGTCCCAGTATACAGAATTATTAGCCCCCTTATTTTTTATATACAACACATAAGTTTACTGTCGGCAAGAATCCGTTTCTCTTCTATTTGAAAAGATCCTTTCCTGCTCTGTTATCCTGTCAAGTAGTCCCTCCACATTGCCTGAATTGTGCGACTCCTTTGCCTCCTGCACATTTAGGCAGCATGAAACCTACACACTAACAACCTGCAATCAGCCAGCACGCACTTCATAAACATGTCAGCCGATTTAATTAGCGGCGGATTCGTGTGGAGCAGCGGGACAACAGGGAATTAGCAGATTATCTTCAACTATTTCTCCGCAGAAAGCTACCTTCATCTGATTATCACGCCCCAGAAAATTAGGCCCAGGCACGTCGGAGGGATGTAATGAAGTCCATAATTTAGTCGTTTAGGAGCATGATCACTTCAAACTCGTTTTTATGGCCCCGACTGCGCTGCAAGCAGAGCAGAAGCGTTGCACCAGAGATACCTCTGCCTCTGAGCACGTCTGGGGGCTCAGCCCAAAATGACGACCCTCTGACGACCATGAGATTGCTGTTTGTGTGGCACAGGACACAAATGACAGAGCCCACAGGAACGGGTGCTTAAGTCCACAACCGGCATTATATGTTCTTAACTATTTGCTTTTTAAGCTTGTTAAATAGTCTTAATGTTCTTAAATGTTCCTAATCCTGACTGGAAGTTGGCAAGGGGCCTGCTTAATAGTCTTTGTAAATTACCTTTGGGTTGGGATGAATATGCTGCTCTCCCTTTCAGCCGCCTGCTCCCATAAAGCAAACACACCAGAGAGACAGAGAGAGAGGGAGACGGAGAGGGGTGGTGAGAGGTCTCGGATTTACGACAATACCCTTGTGATAGTTACAGAGATGTTCTTAGTACTGGGAGACTTGCTGGCCAACAAGGATGACAACAACCTTATTTCTGGGTCACAGCTGTTCCGGGCCACCCTTGCAACTCCCCTACCCACCCCCGACACACACACACACACACACACACACACACACACACACACACACACACACACACACAAAAGCACACGCACAAACATTGACATACAGTACACACGCGCTGAGGATTTCTCTCTCTCTCTTTCACATACACACACACACACACTGAGACTGTCTCTCTTTATCATACTTATACACAATTTTACAAACACACACACACACACACACACACACACACACAATTTTCCACACAGGCATGCACACATACTTCTTTCTCTTTCTCCTTTTTACACACACATACACACACACAAAATCACATTACACATATTCTCCCAAATCTACGAGCACTAAAACACACTAACCCAGCCCAGTCCCACCCATGCACTGCTCTCCAGCCCCCATGTTTCCATGGCAAACAGAGCCGCCCTGGGACCCCCTGCCCCTCTGGGGGCCACTGAGGTAAGGCACTGTGTCCTCACACACATGTACACACATATGCCCCGCCTGACACACGTATGCACACAGAGGGAGACACACACACACACACACACACAGCACAGCACAGATTTACACAAAGTGACCTACTGGCACACCGACACACTCACTCACACACACACATTCCAAATAACACAACGTGTTTAGCATTCGGGGATTGCAGGGACTTTGCGGTCCATTGTTCTAAATAAACAGCTCTTTGGGTTTGTTCTCACAATGTTTTCTTTTTTTTCCATGGCTTTCATTTGCCCATAACACCTGCCACTTAGGTCAGCCTAACTCAAAAACATGAGCAGTGTGAAAGTAAAATTCTTTTCTATTCTTCAACAAAACAATAGGCTACATATAAAATAAACAATATTTTTGTACGAATAAAATTACTTAAAAATATTCCCTGCATTATTATATCAAAGCATTATATCATTATATCAAAGCATTTCTTCCTTTAGTCATATAGAGGCCAAACAATATGGAGGATTTGAAAATGTCTACAGCACATAACAAACGTAACAAAATGTCCCCATGGCCACTAGTGAAAGTCTAGTTGTATGTGAACCTGAGTAAGCAGCAGCTAGCGGCGCCCTGAGCAGCATTGGTGTGCGGAGTAAGACACAGCTGCTTGAGCGTGTTTATGGGTATAGGACATGGGCATGGGTGTTTGGGAAAGAGGGATGGATGGAGGGATGGAGAGAGGAGGGCTGGCGGAGAGGGAGAGGGAGAGAGTGCAATGGTAATGGGTAAGGGGATATGGAAAACTACACTCTTCCTGTTGCATTCATCTGCCACTCTCTCGGCTTCTTTCAGGTTCACTACACAGTCACCACTCAAAACGCTACCAACTGCCTGCTCTTTTGCTTCCACAAGTTTTTAAGTGAGCATTCATGTTAAAATTCTAAGCTCAAGCTCAAATAAACAAACAAATGGCAAACACTACCCCCCTCTTTCAGGCTGGTTAAATAGGAAATATAACCCCCCCGACAAGATTCACAAACCAAAATGGACTGACTACCTTGAGGACAGGAAACACCTGCAGCTCATTTGACAGTGAAGCGACAAACTTAGTGGATGAGAGAGAGACATTGACAGTACTTCAAAATGCATTGCAGCTTTTTGATTTTTTAGACAAGCATAACAATTCCTCCCGACAAATATTACTTAAGTAATATTAAATATAAACATTAAGTTAAGCCACACTTGAAATTATTAAATACATTTGTAACCAATTTTGGGCCAATTTGACAGACACAAAAAGCAGCCTCACTATTACCAGTTTATGGATATGCTGTGAACATAGGAGGGTGTTTTTACAGAAAAAAGTGGTATACAGTATCACTAAGCAATGAGATCAGTGTAACCAATATTGCAGCATTAATTCAGAGAGGTTTTGATATCTGTAATGTCATTTCAGCCGCCTCATACAGCTTAATGAACTGACTGTCCAATCTTTATTTTGGGCAATTTATTGTGATAATAGAGGTTAAGCGACATTCAATGTTTTATTAATAAACAATATGCAGATAGTTAGTGACACATTAAAACTAGAAACAGTTCATTAAATCAAATTAAAGTGCATACTTCATCAGTTTTTTGTTAGCTATTAACACCTCATAAATAATACATACAACTCAAACAAATTCAAAATCTTACTGTGGGAAAAAAAATGTCCATGTCAATCTAGCTCAACAAATTGATGCAACAGAGACCTCTGTTGGACATCATATGTAAGTGCAATCATTCAAATTTTCCAACTTTTATTATTGGTAGGTAGGCCTACACACAGCTTGTATGATATTCAGAGATTTTAAATTCTTAAATGGAAAACGGCCTACAGTAAATGTCAGCCACTCAATTCTCATTTTCATCAACTGGCTGAATTTGTCTGCAGTATGTGTTTAGCTCAGTTTGGCATATATTGTGCTAAATCTGTCAGAAATGTACAGATAGATGTGCAATCCATGTCACCACAGGTGCATTCAGATGTTCCGATATTACCGTAGAACATAGCCATATGGCTCAATCAGATTGATAACTACTGTACATTATAATGGCATTGAAGTGTCTGGTTACTATTTATAGTTAGGCTACTGTCGCATAGGGTAACAACACCAATTTCTGAGGACAGTCTCCTATTTATGTGGCCTGTCCCTAGTAAAATACAACATCATCTACTCTGTCCCTGATCTTTGAAGCTAAAATGTTACTTATTTAAATGATATTGACTGTAGAGACAGGAACCTCCCTAATTCCCCAAGGAAAATTCGGAGAAATGTCCCCGATTTTCATCTCAAAGGTCTGCTCACCATACTGTAGCATGACCTGTTTTACAGCTTATTTTACATTAGCAAAATCAAACTCATTCAACACGTGCAGCTGGTGATGAAGATGTAGAATGCATGGACAATATCAGTCATTTCAAACATCTACTATTATTTAAAGGGGAAGTTTGGTGTGAATCAATCCATAGTCCTGTTGTTCAAGGTCACTGAATAGTGGTTATAGGAAAAAGAACGAAAAAAGTTGATACAACATAGACAGAATAATGAACTGGGCAACTAACACTAAGGAAATGGGGCATAGTGTCTTACTTTCAGTTTCATTTCGCTATGCCCCATTCAGTTCAGTAGTTCAGTAGTTATTGGTTTATAACTCGGCCTATGTAGCATCATTTTTTTTTCGTTCTTTTTGCTACACACAGCATTCAGTGACCTCTAACAACAGAGCTATGGATTGATTCACACCAAACTTCTCCTTTAAATAATAGTAGACACTATGTAAATTTCGTCATCAAAGCCAGATAAACACAACTCACTGGCTTTTTGACACGGCTACAGACTAACACAATGAAACACAAGTCACTGGCTTTTTGATACGGCTACATATCGGTTGGTTAACTGGAATCTTTGAGCAACATTTCCAGTAATGTTGCTGTGATTACTTCATTTCTGCACTATGACCCAGTCCAGAACACAGACGTGCTGGGGGCATCTTCTAGGTGGCTTTTCAAGTGACACATAGTCCGTACCCCATCATCAAAAGTGATTTGAATATAAAACCAAAACTATGCCTTTGGATAGATATTGAAAAGTGACTAAGCATTGTTATGCATTGTGGTTACACAAGACTTATCAGCTTCATCTATGTTTACTTGTGTAGGCATTTAGATGCTATATCCATACTGTATCAGTGTGGGCTGAATCCCAGTGTGTTCTGTAGGCTACTGTAGCCATCAGGGCTAAGGCACAGATCTAGCCCATAACTGAGCACATCCTGCTCTAAGCAGCACATGGACATGCAGGTGCTAATGCTATAGAGTTCTGCAGGCCACTGAGGACCTCGGCCAACTATGTGTGTGTGGGCCACTGAGCCACTCTTCTGATTTGCAGCTCTGCAATTAGTTGGCTGAAAACCAAACCAACTTTTTTCCCACTTTTTTTTGAAACACAATACAGTCTTGAAGCCTCGTTGTTTAAGTCTGGTTGTTTAACTATGTATAAGTATAGTAGCTTTTGATCTTGTGGGGGAGATTCAGTCTCTACATTTGTCCCATCCATGAAATAGTGACACACACAGTGACCACACTTTGAGTGAAGGCACACACTACCCCAGAGCAGGGGGCAGCTTGATGCTCAAGAGTACCTCAGGTACCTCATGATGCCCAAGGGTACCTACATACCTCAGGTAGACTAACAGTAGGTACAGTACACTGGCCAAGGGCACCTCAACTGTGGATGGGAGAGCGATGTTTAATTACTTCCCCCGCCCCCAGTTTTCTTTCCGGTCAGGCACAGTACCGGACACCCTCCAATTACAAGTCCAAGGCCCTAGCCAGTAGGCTTAACTTTTCAAACTATTGGGGTTGCCTTCAATTATACTGTATGTTATTCCCCGGCTTTGACTCTCTCAAACTTTCAAGCTCATTCTGCAAACATGGTACAGGAGGTTTTTTTGTGCCACAGCAGCTGAGGAAGCAAGCTCAACCACAAGGACTGTTGGCCATCTTCTACACTGCTGTAATTGAATCCCCTGTGCATGCATCACAGTTTGGTTTGTAGCAGCCACAAAGCAGACAAACACAGATTACAATGCACAACGGACAACTGAAAAAAATCATTCGGTGCCCCCTTCCCTCCCTACAAGACTTGGATTCTGAAAGTATCAGGACTGCGTTTCCCAAAACAATCTTAGTGCTACGATGATCTTAAGGTATAGCAAATGGCTTACTGCCTGATAGCTCTGATTGGTCAATAGTGCTGGCCTATTACGTGTAGAGACAGCTTGAACGATAACTTGATCCCACCCACAGGCTTTAGCGCTGTGAACGGTCCAATTCCAGACTATACAATTCATGTGTATATATATGCAGTTTGGCTTGCCAGGCTACTGTAGGCCTACATTACTACATGTTTATACAACAGTCGAACTATTTAACAAATTCTGATTGGACCAGAAGCAGTCTATGCATCACTAGCCGTGAGTATATCTCTCAATATACCATGGGTGACTGTTCACAGCTAATAATCTGTCACTTAAATTGATGACTTCCTTGGTTTTCTCAGTCTGTGCTCCAGCATCAGTAGGCACCAGGAGGTGGCTGCTTACCTCCAGCCTGACACTAGAGGGTGCACCTCCTGTTCCGCATCCCTCCTGGTGTGACTCCTCCTGTGAGATGATCTTGAGGACTTTTGGGGGAACAGAAAGTAGGACATGATCAGTTGGCCAGTGGTTGGTTCACCCTCTATGCAAATTACCTGATAACCTTTACCAAAACGGGAATCCCCCTTGGCAACTGCAAGGGCTCCATTCAAGGGGAACATTAAATCACGTCTAGTGTGAACACACACACATAGAGAGACAGACAGACACACACACAAACACACACACACACACACACACACTTTCCTCACCTCTTCTAAAGTCATTCAAATGTTTCCACCTTTTGCTTGCACAAAGTGCAAGCATGTTTGACATCATTAGCCTTTTGTTTTATAAAGTTAGGCTAATTTCACAGTTGATTTCAAATCAGCAAATAACTGCTCTAAGATCACAACACTCACTTTGCAAATGAGAGATAGTTTATAGTAGCCTATTTGAGGTTTGAGGTTGAGCTTCTACAATCTTTCATTAGTTTAAAGCAACAAGAATGTATCCAAATAGCCTAAAGTTAGAAGCACATATTGTATCAAAATCCAAAGAGTATTGTGTAGAATATCTGCCAAAGAGAACTCCTCTTTGCCTAAGCTTTTCACTCAATGCCTCTTTTCATGGGTGAGAAACAATGTATCTTCTTATTGCAAGTCTACGCATATGACTTCATGAAAGGCCTTTTGTTGAGAAATGGCATTATGCTACCTAGACGTTAGATGGCGCCCACTCCACATCTAAAACGTTCGGAAAATTATCAAACAAAGATGGCACACCTATTTTCACGGAATCATACTTTTGTTGCCAATTTCTTCTTGTTTCTACGGTGCTTGTTGGTCTTGTTTTAGGACTGGCAGTTTGGCACCACTTGGACTGTGATGGCTCAAATAATCCCTTAGAAGTATCCACATAATGCCGAGTGATAAGTAACCCAGTCCAGTTTATAGCCTACAACAACTTCATAAAATGGTTAAAATGAACGAATTGTCTTTCATTTACTTTCTATAGTCTTTGCAGTAGGCTAATTTGCCTAACTTAACCACAGTCCAACCTATTATGTCACAGGCTAGCCTAATTACGCCCTAATCTACACACCAAGTGTTGTCAGAATCTTCAGTGTTGAAAACTGATACTTTGAAGCAAGTCTGGGTGGAGAATCCCAACCTGTCAGTTTTTTGTGGCGAGCGTATTTAGGGTTTTCCGGGTGTCTATTTAACTGCCGTGAGGGATTCCAAAACGAAAAATAGGCTACTGTAAATTACACTCTTTTTGTCCAGTGGGGCGTGCATTCCATTCGTGTGGTAAATATTTGCTTGGCGACAACAACTGCGTTTCACTGAACTGCTTCTCCGTCGTTTTCCTGACATATTTCCGAACGGATATATGAAACTACGAGTAGGCTATTTTGTTGCCCCTACACATTGGAAAGATACATGCAGCTGAGATGGCAATCAAGGTAGGTGGGATACTTTGCATGGTGCGCATTAGACAAACGTTATATTTAGTTGTCACCTTTTTCTCCGAAAACGCTGTATAGGCGATAACATAGCCTACTTTTGTTTAGCTGCAAACTTATTCCCTTGAGCAACACCTGAACAGCTTAACGTTACAGTGGTGGAAACTTCCGAATTTAAACACATTGTATCTGTCTCTGTCCCTGAAGATTAGGCTACGTTTGCTTGTGTCTCTTTAGTGTTGCTGTTTCTGTGTAGCCTATTGCAAAGATAAGATAAATGTGAAGTCTTGTGACTATTGTAAACATCTTTGCTGCTACATGATGGTAGCCAGCATTGTGATAGAGTTGGAGGTAAGCAACGCAGCAGCAGAGGAGGCTAACTCATTGGACTTCATTAGGCTACCTGAAAAACGTCAGTTTACCCATGTTGCAGATAGAAGGTGAAGGCTATTTGAAGTCTCCTTTACACTGTGTTGATTTAGGGACATGTGCTGGATAGAGGACAATGCCAGCGATAAGGTTTACTTAGTGGGTGGGTAACTTAAGCAAGCCTCTGTGAATAATAATAACGTTAAAGCATAGCCAAGGCATCCCTCTAAAACTTTCTTATAACGTTAGTGTGGTAACTTTCTTGACCGCATGGGTTAACCCAGCAACAAAATGCACACATTCATAAAGGTTATTTGAAATTGCCCAGTAGGCCATGGTATGTTGAATGACAAAATGTTTTAAGTGAATCAGCACAACTTGGCACCCTAAATTTGTCCCATCATCAGTTTTATATCAGTCTCATATCCAAATACATCCAGACAAGTAATTCCAACCAAAACAACTGTAAATGACTTTGTAACAACAAAATATAGGCTTATTTTCTGCTCTCAAGTGTAGGCCTATTTGACGTTAGACTATAGCCTAGTTTCTCAAAGACTGCGGTAAGGAAGAGACTCTTGTGGGACCTCTAGTCTCTACTAATTTTCCTTGAGAGTGAATGTTAATTGTTTGTTCTGAATTGTCAAATATTGTCTGAAGCCAAACCAACTCAAGGCAACCTTTTAAATTGTTCTTTTGGAGACCCTGGGAGTGCCATGGGGTTAAATAGCCAAGGTAAACCCAGACTGCATGTGAAACTAGTTTTGGAGAGTGGGAAAGAGGCGAACAATTGATGACCTATCTCTAGGGACACAACCAGCTTTAAATTCGTAAAATAAAGTCTAAGCTTTAACCCTTGTTTAACTGTACAGTAATGCAGGTGCCTTCAATGAATATGAATCATATAGGCCTAAAGCCTTCCCCATGCCCCAATGGTTTAGATTGGCCCCTGGGTTTTGGTTTATTTAGAAAAGGGCTGCAATGGGCTTGTCTCTGGACCTGAAGAACAAATCTCGAACTTGCCATCATTCATCTTGGGTTACCCAGGATCAGAACAGTTTTACACTATCCTATATTTTGTCACATCATGTTTTTTATCCCAAACTTTACACCATTGAAACCAGAGTAATTTCAAGATCTAACAGCCTTTGTTCATTGATACATACAGTACCTCAAAAATGGCACCAAGAGTAGCTTTTAATTTTTTTGCTGCTACACAGCAAAATCTGTGATTCATGTCATATAACTTGTGACAGTATGTACCATAGCTTGGCTTTCCACATTTCATTGTTTACAACCTTAGTGTTATGTCTTACTGTATATATGATACCAAAAGCCTAAAAGGCCTCTGAGTAGGCATACTTGTGCGCTATTTGCCAGCTGTGATTTCTGCTGAACAGGAAAAGGAAATGGTCTGTCAGGAACAGAATGGTAAGGACAAACCGCTCAAGGATAGTCCTCTCATTGTCTCTGCAGTGCGAGACCCCACATGTGTGTCAAATTTGTGGCTCCATAAATGTAGTGCTTCTGTCGGTTGTTTTGTGGAGCGAGAGGAATAACAGACTAGGTTTAGGCTTTGGCCTTTATTTCTCTCTCTTTTGTCTCGCTTTCACACCCTGTCATTTGCACTCTTATTCTGCCCCCATGCCAGGAGCAGTGTTTTCTGTTGGTGTAAATACATCCAGATCAACTTGTTTGTCGTGTCATGCTGTTGCAACTGCTGTGGCTTGCCTGCTCTACATAGACCTTCTGAAGAGTCCTTAATCAACTTTGTTGTAATTATGTTAGAGGAATGTTAGAGGAATGTTAGTGGAGAGTCACATTTTCAGCTCTCTCCCCCTCCAGTGTCTCCACTGTGTCGGTCCCATGTCACCTTCCAGTCTCTGTTTTGTTGTACATTCTTGTGTAGCCCATGTTGAGTCTTGTCCTTAGTGATGATAGCGCTTCATAATTGTGTATCTTTCCTTCTTTTGAAAATAGTATTTCAGTTGTTTTGTATGAGCTCTATTTGATTCCACTGAACATAATCTCACAGTAATTAATGGTGCACTGACATGTGCCCTGTTTATTTGTACAGGCACAGGTTTTGTATGAGTTTATAGCTGAACCAGGAAACAATGAACTGTCTGTGAGAGAAGGAGAGACCATCACAATTATAAACCAGGTAAGATGTACAAACCCAATTCCAAAAAAGTTGGGACGCTATGTAAAATGTAAATAAAAAAGAATAATTCTATATTAATCTATAATAATGCTATAATAATGCTATAATTCTCAAATCATACAAGCAACATACATGGTGGACAATAGCCCAAAAGCAACTTATCAGTTGCTAAAACTAGAAAATTGTATTATTAAATGTGGTATTTAAGAACATTTAAAATTTAAGGCCAGCAACATATCTCAAAAAAGTTGTGATGGTATCGATAAAAGGGAGAAAAAGTTGATTAAGACTAAAGATAAAGCAAAGGAGGACACTTCACAGTTAATTCCAACCTGACAAGATGATTTTATATAAAAAGAGCGTTCTTTTTTGTCTTAGACATGATTTCAGCAGCTCAACGGGAAGGTGTCTTCTTCGTCATGTTTTTCTTTCTGTTACGCTTAAAATGTGACAGATCTGGACTGCAAGACAGACATTTTATCATCTGGTCGCTCTTATGATGGAGCTACACTGTTGGAATTTAGTAGAGAATGCAGTATACCCTCATTATTTGCCAATATTTAAGGCCTTCCCTTAAAATATAATGTCTGAGTGGCTACTTGCTGTTCAAAATCTAGATATATATCATTCAGCATGAATTTTAACGCTGCAGATGAGAAAGCAGACCATAAAACAAGTTGGATGATTTATTTTTGCTGTAGCACAGAGGGTGCAAGACTCCTTGATTTTCAAAATGAATGACACTCTTTCACGTCTGTAATCAAAGGACAGTTTCCCATGTCTTCTAAGTCCATCTAAAATGAGATCAGGCCCATGTAAGACTGTTTAGCCTCACCATCATGTCTACTTATGAGGCATTCTTTGCATGGTCATATTTTCACCAGCTTTCAGAGTTGGAGTGTCAAAGTATGTTTACAGACAATGGGCATTTCATGATCTCATCAACCCATACAATGGTGTTGATAGCAGAAATACAGTAGGTCTTACAAACATGCAATCATGGTAATTCAATATTTATAAGTAATAAATGAGTAATAAACTCCTCATCTTTAATTCTGAGTGACTCAGCCTCTCTTTGATGATTTTTTTCTGTATACATTCATGTTGGCAGTCAGTGTGATTCATTTTGAAATGTTCCTCGTATTATTTTAGCATTATTTAACTTTTACAGCATATTATTGACCCTGTCCCAACTTTTCTGAGAGATGTTGCGAATTTCAAATGAGCATATATTTCCCCCAAAACTATAATTTTGCCCAGTTTAACGGTTGATATGTCGTCTTTTCACTATTCTCTGTAAAATATATGGCTTATAGGTTTTGAAAATCATAGTATTTTTTATTTATTAACATTTTAAAAACGTCCCAACTTTTTTGGAATTGGGTTTGTAAATGCCGTGCTATAACATTTACTTTCAGTTAGGGCTGCAGCCAACTTTTATTTTCATTGATTAATCGGCTGATTATATCCTCAATTGATACGTAGTTTCTTGCACTATATCAGAAGTTGCTGATCTGTGTTTTCCTCACTGCATGAAGGCATCCTGCAGTGTCTTATTTTGTCTAGACAGAGTTGTTCAACCATACAGGAACAACCAACTCAGATTTCGGAGAAACAGGCCTTTAAAATGAATCAAGTCATTATTGCATGTGTAGCTTCATGCTGTTTGCCTTTTACTGTGTTATGAAGTTTGCTCAATTAACAGGAAACCTTTCTCATACAACTGCAGTCTTTGTGGCTAGAAACAGATACCTTGTGTGCCCTTGGTATAAAACAGTGTCACATGCAAATCCATGCAAGAACTGCACATTTCCATCTTATCAGTGACTCTGCATGTTTTCCTGCAGTGTCCATTTCTGACTGCCCTAGATTTGCCTGTACAGGTACTTGTACTGACAGCCAGTTCACAGTGGGATGCAGCATTTTCTATCAAAGTGTTTAGTTACAGGAATGGTCTTAGACATTTTATTGTATGGAATTGTTCTGGTGCATTCTTTGCATGATCCTTGTCTAAAGGCCTCTCATGTCTCTTTTGAAGAATGTAGGTGGCGGTTGGATAGAAGCTCAAAACTCAAATGGGGATGTAGGTCTCGTCCCTGAGGATTACATTGAGGTAGGAGAGGCAAACCATCACCCTTAACACAAACAATAAAAGCAATAAAGTAAGTAAGTAGCCCAGCCATTCAGCTGTCTTGGTCAAATCCAGGAATGTTTCATGTGCTAGTCAAATTTATTTTATTATTTTTTAAAATTTATTTGTTGTTGTTGTTGTTGTTGTTGTTACTGTCTGATATGTCTGTCTGTGTCTTATGTTTGGTGTCCATTGCGATTATGCTGCAAATCCAATTGCCCCAATGGAGACAATAAAGTCTATCTATCTATCTATCTATCTATCTATCTATCTATCTATCTATCTATCTATCTATCTATCTATCT
>JASCQY010000036.1:9836090-9847943 GCA_030264315.1 Sardinella tawilis
TTGAGTATACAGGTGTGCATAGTGTTTGAATAGTTCTTGAGTATACAGGTGTGCATAGTGTTTGAGTAGTGCTTGAGTATAGGTGTGCATAGTGTTTGAGGAGGCCTATGCCAGTGTACATACTGTAGTGTTTGAGTATACAGGTGTGCATTGTGTTTGAGTGTACATACTGTTTGAGTAGGCCTATAGTGTACATAGTGTTTGAGTATACTGGATGTACTGGAGTAATCCACTTTACAGCACACACGCATCCTCAGAAGTCCCCAGTAGCTGGATCTGGCAGCTGCAGCGGCCATTGGGAAGCCCCAGTAAAATTGTTCTGCGTGCAGTCAAGCATTAAAGCTGCAAATACCTCATTATTCCCGACAGGGAAGTATCCTTGAGTTAGGGAAACGGCTATCCCTGGGATTTCAACTATTACGGAAATGTGAAAAAAAAACAGTGACCTTATGGCCTACATACATTTGATTTTCTCTCCAGCTCGCTTTATTTACTTGAGCACTGGCTGTTTACTGTCCCGTTTGGAATAGACTTTAGTGTAATGCTCAAATATTATCCAGTAAAATAGATTTCTTCTGTTAATCATATGCACAGCCATTGTCTGCCAGGAGCTTTCTATGAACTTTTTGACCTTTGTCAACTATTAGGAGTAAAAGAATGTAATCTATTACATTCACTATCATGCACTAGAATAGTCTTCTTAAAGAAAAAAGCTAGTGCTGTCAAATGATTAAAAAAAATAATCTGATTCATCACAACAAAAAGGTAAATGTAAAAGAGTTCTCCGAGTGAATCAAACCGAAGCCCTGTTGTCTGAGGCTGCTGAGTGCTGTCGATAGGTATCACTCGACAGCCTCAGACAACAGGGCTTCGGTTTGATTCACTCCGGAGAACTCCTTAAGTTAATCATGATCACATTTAATCACACATTTAAAGTTCCTGAATTCTTTACTTTTTGTGAAGAAATAGGCTACAGTAATTTCACACATGCCCCTGGTTAGTGCAGCCTACTGTATTAGCCCCAATAGAAGACGATTTTTTTTTTCCCATTTACTTCTGAAAAAGGTGGTCGTCTTATATTCGTGGCCTACAACTGGAAAAACTAGAGGGCCCAAAACTTTTTTTGTGCCTTAAATTATGTCTTAAATTATTTACAAAGTGTATACAGTGGACTAGCATGTTGCTAAAACCCACAGTGGGCTGCTGAAACACACCGGCAAACAAAACAAAGCGATTGGACAAACAAAGCCATTCACAGCCCTTGCAGTGTGTGTGAATGAGGGCGTGTGATGTAGACCTGTGCATCTGGCTCGTTTATTTGTTAATCGCATGCGTTAACACGTTGACAGCACTAAAAAAAAACAAAACTATAAGATACCACATATTTCTTACTGGCACATGAACATATTTTCACTAAGCTAGAAATACTGTTTATTTACAGAAATGTTGTAAATAATGTATAAATATACAGTAATACATATTTTAGTGTAATTCAGTGGTGAGAATCATGAGGTGATCTTGTAAATGGAAACCAGTGACTTACAAATGCAAAAAATGATGATGGGTAAAGGAAATTGGAGGAGTCTGGAAAACAATTCCACAAAGGTTTGGTAATGTTTTGGCTCCCCAGTAGACAGTGCTGTGTTGCACATGGTCCTAGTCCTCCCCCAGTAGGTGTGGTGGTGTAGGGCCCAGGCAGCTTAGAGAGGCGGCACGCCAAGGCAATGGAGTGTGGGAACAGCCATTTGGAGCTGCCGCTCGTCCTAATCATTCCCACACTTGCATTAGAGTAGACCCCACAGTCCCACGGACAAGCAGGGTCATGACGAGGACTGGAAGGAGAATGGAGGTTTGTGGACGCCTGGTTGATGGTCAGATAGTCTTCGTCTTTGTGAACAGGTTTTCAAGTCTGTGTCGGGTAGTGGCCCTTCCAGTGTGCTGATGGATTGGTCCTGATGATGTGCTGTCCATAGCATGGCCACTGCAGTATATGAGGACTGTGTTTGTGAAGAAAAGCGCTAGGGAGAGTTTGAGCTGTTCTGTCCGAGATAAACCTGTGCCGTCTCGCGGTTTGAGACTTTGGCTTGCGGTCTCTCTCTTTGGCCTGTTGTTTGGGACGTTGGCCGGTCGCCTCTCATTCTCAGCTACTTCTCCGCTCCCACTGTGAGCTCTGGCTCACTGAGTGCAGCCCTCAATCTCTCTCTCTCTCTCTCTCTCTCTCTCTCTCTCTCTCTCTCTCTCTCTCGCTCTCGCTCTCTCTCGCTCTCTCCATCCACAGGAAGGCTGTGACATGGCTGCGCACTTGTAGGAAATGTCTCTCACTGTAAAGGCCAAAGCCCATTTCTTACTTTTCATCATCAGCACCGTCCCATAAATCGTCTGAGCCATATGCACGCCAAGGAGCTGCACCTAGTTTTATGCACTCAAATAACTGTCTCCGCATCATAGGGAAAGTCAGCCTCAAATCTTGTGAATGGAAACGGTACAGTGTTTGTTGGAAACGTTTTTTAATCAGAGAAATCTCCAAAGCCCCTCGAGAAGAAATGTATTATTTCTCAGTCATATAAATGGCAAAGCATTGCATCGATTTTTTTTTCTTTTTCTTTTAATTGAATGGCTGGTGTGGAGTTTGTTCCAGCTCTAAGCTAGAAACCAGAGGCATGACTCAGCAGCGATGGAAAGAGAAATGGAAATGCTCTCAATCGGTCAGTCAAGTGCATCAGGAGGCCTCGTTTTCGCCGGCCCCAAGGTCGGGCGCGTCAATGCCAGAGATGGGCCATTAAAGACGCATCCAGAGCCATCTGAAGAGGGGACTTAAGAGGCGACCCATATTTAGACCTCGGAGGAATTAGCCACGACACAACCCCGTTAAATGCCCATTCTGTGCTAAAGTGCTGTGGGGTTGACGTTCAAAAACATGTGGTTCCATTTTTTTCTGCTTGGAGACCATTTGCAGTTTTTAATTGACGTCTTTACGTGAGCGAACATCGTAAATGTTCTTAATGGTAACTTTTCCACGTGAGGGAACCTTGTCACCTGTGTTTGTAGTGCAGTCAGTTCTCAAGGCCAGGAAAAGATAAGTTTGAGCGAGAGTTGCAAACTACGTCAACTTTTTCCATGTTGGCCTGCTCATGCGGTGCTCTGTGTTAAAAGACTTACCGTTTGCAGGGAACTAATGGCAGCGACCCCTGGTCTGCCTCAGCTTGGGCAGGCAACAACATTCCCTCTGGGAACTGGGACTACGGCGGACAGCAACAGACACCTGCCTTCCAACAGCAAGGTAAACTTGCACACACACAACACTCCATTTCACTCGCACCCTTTGGATAATTTGTTTTGAAATGGAAAAAAACACAACACAAAACAAAAACATAAACACAAAAGGGGCGACTGAGCTAAAAACATAAGACAAATGTTGACACCCAGCTCAGTGTTGGCAGCCTTTCAACTGGACACATTCAGCCCTTTTTTTTTTTTGCGGCCACTCTCCGCTCCTGGGGCAGAAGAATTTTCGAGGCGCTCACAACTCATGTGGTCCAGCAGACAGGCAAGCCCCTCTTTCTGGCCCCGCTCAAAAAAAAAAAAAAAAACAGCCAGGGAGGAAAGGGGCATTCTCCCTTTCCCTTTCCCTCTTCCTCTCTCTCTCTCTCTCTCTCTCTCCCTCTCCCTCTCCCCCTCCCCCGATGCAGTGAATCTCGTCAGTGTCCGTCGGGCGCCTAAGAGCCATGGCGACTGTGGTCGGTCGCCAGGCGCCAGGGCTGTAGATTAGACAGGGGTCAGTGGGAGGCAGTGAATGAGGATGGGTCAGGGCTACTGAGGGTGGGGTGCGGTGGGGTGCGGTGGGGTGGGGGGACCAGTCCCGGACTGGGCACACAGAGGAGTGTGGAGTTTAGAAAACAAACATGGCGCTTATTTCACACAGCATTGACCTTCTCAAGTCAATGCTGCTATCTATTGCTATCTGGTGGTGTTTTAAAGCGGGGCCCCAGTTCCTGTGTATTTCCTTATATGGAAATGCTAATCTTAATATTTCTGAATCAGCAATAAAATGTGTAAAGCATGGGTATTATTCAGATTTTTTCTATAATGTACAGTACATGACATTACTCTCAATGTGTGCGTGTGTGTGTGCATGTGCATGTGCGCCTGTGTGTCCCAGGATCCCTAGACGACGACGAGTGGGATGATGAGTCTGATGATGGCAGGTCGGCGGGCTACTCGGGCTACTCACAGGCAGAGGATGGGAGCACCACCCAGAAGGGGGGAACTCTGCACCCCTCCATGAAGATCTCCCTCAACAAGTGAGCCCAACACAACCACTCTACTCTATTTGCCATTAACATTCAGTCATTTGGATCAGCAAAGTTCCTCCATGAGTGTCTGAACATAAGAAAAACCCTCTCAGAATTCTCAGAATTTGACCTTTGATTTGATTTGATTTGATTTGGGGTTTTTTTGTATTTTATGTCATCTGTCATGTCTGTGGCAGGTTTCCCTTTTCAAAGACCCCAAATCCAGAGGTCTTCCTTCTCGGAAAGTTTCCCAACAAAGGAAAAGAAAGATTATCAATTTATGTAAGTAATGTTCATAACATACAGTGCAGTACAGTATATATACACTGTGCAGTGCTATGGACTATGGCCTAGCTTGTCTCGTCCTCTCTGTTTAGATGGGAGATGTGGGTCCTGTGTGGCTCTATCCTCAAACTCCACTGGACTGCATTGTTGCAGATCCCAAAAAGGGCTCCAAAATGTATGGCTTGAAGAGTTACATTGAATATCAAATCACACCGAGCGTAAGTCAGCCACTGTTTACTTGTCCCATTCTTGACTTCCTGAAGTAGGAGTCCAGCCCAAATATGTGGCGCTGGCTAGTTGCGCGTAAGTGACCACACGAGTCCCCTCTCCTTTCTGCAGACCACAAACAGAGCTGTCAACCACAGATACAAACACTTTGACTGGCTGTATGAGAGACTACTGGACAAGTTTGGGGCTGCGATCCCAATCCCCTGCCTGCCGGACAAGCAGATCACAGGTCAGTCACAGGAGGTCAAATGGGCTGGCTGTTAGGCGCACTGTAAGCAGGGTTGTGCACAATACCGACTAGTACAAACATACTCATTTCATTAATGGGTATTGAAAGTGTACACAGAATAGCTGTAGCATTTTTGAGACGGTTGTTAAAGTGAATGGTAAAACTCACTTGCACACCCTATCCAGATATGCCCTCCTACTGCAGGTGTTTCTCCTGTTACACAGCTCTCTTCATTGGAAAATGATTAATTTCAGTGGCAACCACCCCAACCAGTTATGCAAAATCTTTTTCCCCTCTCTCTCTCTCTCTCTCTCTCTCTCTCTCTCTCTCTCTCTCTCTCTCTCTCTCTCTCTCTCTCTCTCTCTGTCTGTGGTGTCGTAGGGCGCTTCGACGATGATTTCATAAAGATGCGCATGGAGCGCCTGCAAGGCTGGATGAGCAGGATGTGTCGACATCCTGTTGTCTGCGAGAGCGAAGTCTTCCAGCTTTTCCTCACCCACAAGGACGAGAGGGTAATAGGCTGAGAGATTTATCTAGCCGTTCGTCATATGGACCCACAGGGCAAAATATGAGGGCAGGCACGCATATTTCACAGGATTGTCAAATAGGCTTGTTTTGAGTTTGCTAACTTTTTTCGTTGTTTTTCGTTGTTCAGATAAAGTATAATTATTATAGCAAGCTATTGCTAGATGTCTTAAAAGCTGTGTACAGATCTAGACTGCCACAGGGGTTTGATGTCTCACGATACTCCCCTCTGTGCTCGTTCAGGACTGGAAGGTAGGGAAGAGGAAAGCAGAGAAAGACGAAACCACGGGGGTGATGATCTTCTCCACGATAGAGCCGGAGGCGCCCGATCTGGATCCCATTGAAGTGTCAGTGACCTTTGACCTCCCCTCCATCTATCGCTTTACTGATCCCACCTGAGCACTTGTTCTGTTTCAAAGCAGGTCTAACAGTGGTGGTAAACCACTCGCAGGGCTCAGAGGAGCGACTGGACTCTGACATGACCTAGAAACAGAATGTGAAGAAGTTTTCCAGATTTCCACTGCAGTTAGCATGCAGATCAATTAGCTTTGCACCACCTCACACAAACATCATCACATTCTACCACGAGTGGTCATTATTAAATACAATGCCTGTGAATGCATTGCAAAGTTGTGTTGAAGTTGAAACCAAATGTACTCCACAAGACATTACCCAAAGCAGCTTTAAACCACTGCCTCAGTAGTAAACAATGCATCTATTGCTAGCAGTGCCTACTTACTAGCCTACTTTCTGACGAAAGTGCAGTGTTACAGGAAGAAATGCCTTGTAGATTCTAACTGATGCTTCGAGTGATTTTGTCTTTTTGCTATAATTGTTTGCAGCTTTCTATTTATCTCTTGGTTTCTAAAGCTCCTGAAAAGTTCTTCTCAATCTTCTTTTTCTCCTCCTCGTATCCCCCAGTGAACAGAAGTGCGACATGTACGGGCGTTTCACTAAAGCCATGGACGACGGGGTCAAAGACCTGCTCAGCGTCGGCCACCTGCACTGGAAGAGGTGCACAGGGCGTAAGTATCCGTCACTGTGAACAGCTAAGCTTCATCGTGTGTGAAATAATCAGGGTTGCCACACCTTTGATGTAACTTTGTGTCCTCAAGCTCTACAGAAAGAATACCAAAAAATTGGGAAAGCCTTTCAGAACCTCTCCACCGTTTTCACTAGCAGCGGATACACAGGTAACGTTTGTACACACACACACACACACACACACACACAGTTTGTCAGGTAGAAGCACTTTGCAAGCATTGCTTTGTATTATCATGCACCACAGACAAGAAAGACATTTGGATCTTTTTTTTTGTGTGCCCAGGAGAAACCACACTCACAGAGGCATTGACTGCAACAGGAAGAACCTATGAAGAAATTGCAGAAATTGTAGCTTCACAGGTAACAGTGCAATTTAAAGCATTGTCACATAACAAAGGAGGGATTCATTAAAATAAGCTTCTTTCATAAAATAAATCTTTTAGTGATTTTTGCTTTGGCCATCTAACTGTTACCTTCTCAAATGGTGTGTACACACACACACACACACACACAAACAGGCCCCATATTTCTGCGACCCCTCTATCTCTGTGCATCCTGTGTGCGGCCCCGGGCCTTGAACCCTTCCGTGACTGCAAACACACTAGCTTCCTCCCCCTCATCGGATACTTCTGCTGCCTGCTTCCTCTCTTCCTCCCCCGATACCTTCGGCTCTGTCACAACACGGCCGCTGCTCACCCAGCCTCTATTTTTAAATCGCCCTTTTTATCGCTGAGGTTTTGAGGAACAAAAAAAAAAAAAAAAACTGAAAATGCAATGCATGTTTGATATTGTTGTTGTCTTTATCGCAGCCCAAGCAAGATCTGCATTTCCTTCTGGAAACCAACAATGAATACAAAGGCCTGCTGGGCTGCTTCCCAGACACCCTGGGAGTCCATAAGGTACTGGAGACACCAGGCGCTCAACTCACTCCCTTACTTCTGCCAAGTCTGTGTGGCACTTCACACTGTTTGTCAACATTCAGCATTGCTGCTAAAGAGGCCCTGTTGGAGAATTATTGCCTCCTTTGGTCTTCTTTTAGCTGTTGCTTTTGAAGAGCAAGTACATTACATGTACATTGTAACTCTAAGACAGGCATGAACACTTCAAACTATTGTTAAGTTCACTCATATACAGTATAACTATATGCAATACATGAAAATCAGAATTAAAAGCATAAATACATTATAATCAGAAATATAGGAAAATTTGGAGTTCGGTGCATTTTTCTCCCTGAAAAGTAAAGCTTGTGAGTAAAAACTAGTTTGATGTGTGCTACCCAGGCAGCCATTGAAAAGTGGAAGGAGGCAGACCGTCTGGTGGCCATGAACAAAATCACCCCCCAGGACAAGCTAACTATGGCCAAGGGACTGAGCACCATGTCCTATTCACTGCAGGGTAAGCTATTCACACTGCACTGCTAACACCCCAACAGCTCAAACACCCTCTGCACTCAAAACTCCCCCTTAGAGGTGCTCATCAGTCCAGCAAAGGGTGGTGATGTACAGTATGAACAGCCGGTTCAATAGTCCTTAAACATCATAGCATATGACTGTATCTGAGAAACCCTAGTGGTTTCCCATGGAGGACTCTAGATAGAAAGAAAAGACAGATCAGATCAGATCAGACACTTGACCTTTATGGTGTCATGTGCCACTAAGGTGTCTACAATACATGACACGGCTTTATCAAGCTGCTACAGTATGTCTGCGGATAGATGTTGATTTCCTGTCTGCTCACTACCTGGTGCTGTTGAGGCAGTGATGCCATATGTCTGTCTAGTGTGGCCAGTCATGACCACAGGCTGTCACAAGACCTGTGTGCCATCTAGTGTTTTTCTCTCTACAGTCGTCTAGCCGATCATTCAGAAGTGAGGGTGGTGTTGCGCCGCGTGTGTGTGTGGGTGCGTGTGTGTGTGTGTGTGTGTGTGTGTGTGTGTGTGGTGTAACCGTACACCCCTAACCTGGCATCTGTGTCCTCAGCCGAAATGAACCACTTCCATAGCAACCGTATCTATGACTACAACCGGGTCATGCGCCTCTACCTTGAGCAACAGGTCAAGTTCTATGAAACGGTGAGGATTAACTCATTCATTCTTGCTACACAGTAGCTGCCGCCCACCGCCTTCTCAAGTTCTAACATGCGGCATTTAAAGCTTTAAGGTTACTATGTGCAAGGCAAATGTTAACTCTGTCGAACCAAGGTAATGTTTTGGGAATATTTTTTCATCCTTGGCAGTTGTTAAGTAGCCTAAATATAAACATAATTTGAAGTTGTAAAAGTTTTTGTTTGTGTGTGTGTGTTAATGCTTCTTCTGTGTCCTTGTTGTTTAGATTGCTGACAAACTGAGGCAGGCACTCGGTCAGTATGCTGACTTATGAAGACTGGTGTGCTTCACCCGTGTCTCAAGTGATCTTTCCAACTAAAACGTGTCTTATTAACACCACAAGAAATCCCCGCAATGCACCATCGCCTTCTGTAACAGCATGACGTGAATCAGACGTTCAAAATAGACCCTTAGGCAAATGCACCTGAGCTTTCGCGGACACGTTGGTTTGTCATTTCAAGGAACTGAACTTTGAAAAAGAGGAATTGAGAGTAAACCGATGATACCATCAAAATATGTTGAGCTTTCACATGACCAACACCCGCACATATAACCATCCATCCAGATCGTCAAGCATTTGTGACATGGTGACACGCGGGGGGAATCAGTCCTTAGACAACATTGGCACTCAGTTGTCCAAAGGTGTAAGTAGTAACAGATATGTGCAACATGCACCCACTGTCACCATGTGGAATTCCTTCCTTCCCTCTGTACTGGCTTTGGTGGCAGGCATGTTTATTGGGGAATCCATGGGCCAAGACATGAGGGTCTGTCTGTCAGTCAGCATCTCCTGCAGAAAGCAGTGGTGTGGGGTGTGTCTGGGCTCTGAGCTGAACCACCACCGCTCATGGATTAGATTAGCCAATAGATTTCACTCTGTTATTAAATGATCTTTAGACTTTGCACTTTGCAAGTCTTTCCTCAATTAGGAACATTTCTATCCCTGTGTCCTTTTCACTGAGTAAAGTCACTGAGGCTGGTCCTTGTGGGGTGTGTGACCAAATGCAAAACAAACAAACATGCTATCCTGTGTCTTTATACAATCCTAATGCAAAACGTTGGGATGCTGTGTAAAATGAGAAGAACAGCAGAATGGAATCATTTGCAAATCATGTAAACATATCTACGGTATACGAGAATCTTGTAGAGAACATAATATCATTTGGTGAAACTTTTTTTTTAATTGTCAGCAACAAATCTTGTAAGAGTTGGGACATGTTGGGCATGTTTACCACTGTGATGCTTCAACCCTTCTTGTAAGACTGTCTGTGTTTTGGGCTTAGGAGACGAGATGCTTGGGCTTTAGAAAATGTCAATACTTTCCAGTTGTTGCCCGATGTGGGCTTTGACCTGTAGGGCAGTCTGGGGTCCTCTTGATTGCGTTTTTCATCCCATGATGCACCCAGTGTGATGGGGCCAGACTGCAGGCAGACCAATTTGGCACCTGGACTCTTGTACTAGGAAGACATGCAGTTAAGAATGATGTGCAACTGAGGGTATAGTTGGACCTTTTTGGGAATATTCAAGGCATTGTCTGAATGGCAGCATAAAGTATGTGGCTCTAAATTCCTTTCAGTTTGATGTGAAGGAACATTATTCTTCTAACGCTGCACTGTTTGCCCACACGGGGTTTGAGTGATGAAGTCCACCACCCCTCTCTATTCCTGAGAGACTAGGCCTCTATGGGATACTCTTTGCATTGCCCACTCATGGTGTCTGTGGAATCCAATTTTGCAGCCTTTTGTTGTCCCAACTTTTTCAAGACATGTTGTTGGCCTCAGACTTGAATCAGCATGTTTTTTTCAGGAAATAGTCCCATACAGTAATAGTTACATTCCTATATTCTTTTTGCAGCTACAGTACATATGGGTTGACGACATTTGCAGAGCCATCGCATTCTGTGTTTCTTTACACAGCATCCCAGCTGTCATAGATAGGGGTTGTACAGGTTTTTATTCTAGAAGGGCTCTTAAGTCTTACACAGTTCTCTGTGTAACAGATAATACAGGCTATACACACTTACATCATCATGTAAGTTTGGGTGTCATTTCAATGTAATACTTACAATTTAAAGTCATAATATTCTTCACTTCACAGTACACTTAAATGAATGTAACTTTATATATTGTATGGAATAATAAAATATCTATTTGTACTACTTTATCATATGTGCAGGTGCACCTTTGTTATTTGTGTGTGTAGCTTCTGTTCAGACTTTGCAGAGGTCTGTTTAAGTCTGATAGATTTTTCTAGGGAATTGAAGGAATGCTCTTAGCTGACTGAGAGTGTGCTGGACGGGCAGGATGAAAATGAGCACCGAGACAGACTGGAGGAGGAAACGGCCAACTGACACTAAACAGGAAGGGAAGGAAATGAACAGCAGGTTTATCCAACATTGACCTCTAGAGCAGAGGTGTGTGTTTGTGCGTGTGTGTGTGTGAGCGTGTGAGCATGTGTGTGTGTGTGTGTGTGAGCGTGAGCGAGAGAGGGAGAGAGAGAGAGAAGAGCTGTTATGGCTTTATTGACACCTGGTGTCATTTGTTGTAACTTTCAGTTCTCTGTATAAAATGTTACTGCCTCCTCTGCAGTCTCCAAGTGAACTTAAGTAATTCTATAAAAGATGTTTTCTTCTTTGCGGACAAAATATCCAAGAGGCACGATGCCCTGAGTAATGTATTGGCTGTAGACCCTTTGGCTTGTTTTTTTTTTCTAGAGCCATGGCCCATATAACAATGATGTCACCCAAGATTTACAAGGGAGCTGTTTTTCAACCCTTTTTGTCCACCATTTTCTCCACCCTCCCCTGGCCCAGGAAGATAGCAGCGAGACACTTGAGGATGAAGGAGATAGCTTTATCAGACGGGGGGGGAAACCAGGCGACAAGGGTGGGGAGTGCATTCACACAACATGCCTCAAAATAGTAGGGCAAATGTACCTCTTGACATTGAAAACAGGGATGACACTTCACCAAGGCTATCCTCTCAATATTCTATAGATTGAAATTAAAGGGATACACCACCTTATTTTGGGAAATTGCTTATCTGTTGTCAACCCTTAGTAGAATATGAGAACACATAGCATTTTTTCTCTATGTGTCTGCAATGCCTAGTTTGACAGTGTAAGCTTATTTGACATACCAATGGAAG
>JASCQY010000036.1:9926667-9944717 GCA_030264315.1 Sardinella tawilis
GTTGGCCCCTTGAGCCAAGATCTGCCCAAGGCTTCTCCCTTGGACAAGGAACACACACACACACACACACACACGATCCACCTTTTTTTTTGCAGTGAATGGCAGTCTGGGTGGATGGGTGGAGTTGCAAGGTCCATTTGGTCACCTGAGCAAATAATTCTATTTGAATGTTTAGTTTGATCAAAGTTAGTTTGATCAACGATGATTAAGAGTGGATCAGATTTACACTGAACACTGAATTTCAACCAAGAGGGGAAATGAGCCTAAGGGTAAGATGAGCCACCCCTCAGGCCTATTTCATGGAAACCAAAACAAATGTAATCAGGTGATGAGATTTGTAGGTATCTTTTTCCATCACAGTCTGTGAAAAAGGCAAGTACATTGCAAATGTGGTAAAACAGGTAAAAATTCATACCTGTTTCATGAGATTTCGAACCTCCTAAGTGGTTTACAAATATCATTTTGCACGCGGTCTGCCAGAGTGCTAGCTCACTCCCATTATTTGCCTATGAGGCTCGAAAAGAGAAGAATGCCCAAACTCTGATAGACCGATAGATGTATGGCTTTAAAGGAACCATAGGTGAGAAATAAATGTAGGCTACAGTAGATGAATAATAAAATGGCCCTGATCTATCACAAGACATTGAAGAATCATGATAATTTCAAAACTTCACAAATCACTGACAACAGCCTAAAATTTCAAAAGTGAATTTCAAGCCCTCAACTTGTGTTGTGTTGACTTGTCATTTTGTGTATGTGTATTTTGGCCTGCTGCGCCTCCCCTTCACCTATCTGATTTTGGCAATCTATCTGAGGAAATGTTGTCTGGGATGAGGAGGAGCGCTATAGTATTTTGAATGTCATTGCAGTACCAGTTTTTGGCCACAAACTTACATACTGCTTCTTTAATTGTAGAAGATAAGAAGGTCTCTGGTGCGTTTCCCCACTGATTTTCTGCTATACACAGAAAACACACAGTTCCCACGTACGTTCCCATGCGTATTTATTGTGGAAGCTGTATATGGAACTAGGCTAATGGTCACCCTCCCCTGAAGTGCCGCACTCCCCTTGCTCCAACATAGGGCACACAGCGTAGCCTACAAAAGTCTAGTGTGTATACAGTAGACTTGTGCTCATCTTGTTTGCTAGTTTTTTCTATTAAAAAAAGTCAGTCGTGTTTTGCTTGAAAATTGTATTTCAAGTGCTATCCAGCTGACTATCCAACTGAAATTGGATATATTGTATGCTGATAGCTGGTTATCTGGTAAAGATGATCTTTTGACACCCAACAATAATAAAATGATTATAGACCAACTTATGGCGGTCGTTGGTTTTCGATTCCTTTAAGGCTAAAATATTTTGTCCGAAATATCTTTTTAAAAGTCAAGTAGAGGCAATTGTCTCTATAATTGTCTCTTTTTTTCATTACGTTGCGCTCCTATGGACCTTTCTTGTAGCCTACTGTAAGTTTATGATAAGCTATGCCTTGGCTTGTCACGTGTCAACGACCAACAAATGATCATGGGTGGGACTTAAGCGTATAGTGTCCTCAGAATTAGTCTGAAATTCACTTACTCTGTTCTGTCAATTAAGGCGCACTTCTTCAAGAACGCAATGAATTCTGACAGGGAAAAACTTGAAATTATGAAATCAGGAGATGAACTTGTTTTCTTTGTAAACGGCAAAAAGGTAAGCGGGAATATTCTCTGATTTCATAGTCTATGATTTATCAGTCCACTGTCTTTAAGCAAAGCTTTATTTTTTCGTACTGAACAGTTATATATATGTAATATTCATTTATTGCAGATTTTGGAACGAAATGCAGAGCCAGAAATGACGCTCTTGACTTACCTCAGAAGAAAATGTATCCTTAGCCCTATGTAATAATAGGCCTACCTATCAAGCTTACTTGTTTACTTTATGTGACCTTAATTATTTACCATTTTACCTTTACTGTCTGCTCTGTTCGATTGTATTTTGCATATCATCATATTCATATCTGATTATCTAACGAGACCTTTTTAAAGACTGGTAAGGAGTTGGTTAATTTGTTTAGGCCTATAGGTTGTTCTGTATAAGGTTTATTTACTGTTGTTCTGTATAAGGTTTATTTACTGTTGTACTGTAAGTTGTTAAGATTGTTGAGCGCTTGAGTAGCAGAAGCGATCAACAACATTGGCAATAGGCAAAACTTTGTCGGTATTGCTTTACAAATTGGATTTTAGTAACAGATTGCCTTCATCGCTGTTGTGGTTTGCAAAATGTGTAAAAGTGCAGCACTGTTTACCATGTCATGAACTTAAAATATGGGCTTACTCTGACAGTAGGCTATATTTAAAAAGCACACATCTTATTTCTTAATCGATGTGGTTTTGCCCTACATTTTCTTCTCCGTAGGTAAATGTATCTTTCCTTGTCTCATAATGTATATTTTGTCTCCAAGTGCATGGCCATTAATCTACTACTGTAATATTACAGTAGCTATATTTACCCAATTCCTGGACAGGTTTTTCCTGTTGCTAATCCAACATGAATATAGTGTTGTAAAATATGTGGTCCACCACTACATGCTCCAGTCCTTGACTGCTACCTGTCAGTGGGTCTGACCGGAACCAAGCTGGGCTGTGCTGAAGGAGGCTGTGGTGCTTGCACTGTCATGATCTCCAAGTTTCAACGCCACCTGGACCGCGTTGTGTATCCTTTCTGAACTGCTTTCTCTCTTTCACACTCTTTCACGCTCTTTCACCAACTCTCTCTCTCTTTCTCTCTCTCTCTCTCTCTCTCTCTCTCTCTCTCCCTCTCACTCACTCACTCACTCACTCACTCACACACACACACACACACACACACACACACACACACAGGTGTTTCTGCTGGCACAACTGGCATAAGTCCACACATTTCTTTCCATATAGCTTTAGATTGAGGAAGTGGAAGTTACAGATGATATTCCTGACATTCAGGGACGTAAAGTTCACCCCCGCAGCCCCCGCAAGGCGGGTGGCCCACATCCAGGGGGCACTGCCCCACCTGTCACATTTGATATGATAACGTTTGATAATATTGTTGTCACTATTACAAAAGTTAGGTAGTTTTGTACTGCATTAAAAAAAACTATTCTAGAAGTGTTTTTTCTGGGGAAAAAAAATATTTTCTAAAAGTGGTTCAAATGTCTGAAGCAGCATTTATGAAGTTTTCACGTTGTCAATATGATTTACACATGTAGGTATATCATCAGCAACGTAGCCTGTTTTCTTAAAAATGTATTTGGAATGCAATTTTTGATCAGTCTTGCTGCGCAAACTGGCTTGGCATTCAGATTTCTCCGGTTCTAGGGACCTATTAAAATGAAAGAGGAATATGTGCATCTGTTTTATAAATAGGCCTAGTGAGAAACAATCCAATTCAAAAGTTTGCATTTCTGAGGTAGGTGTAGCCTACTTTGTGAAAAGGTTTTATTTAAATTATTTTGTCATCTGCAAGTCATTGTAGACCTGCTGAAAATGATCATGAAATACACATATTGTCAATTGTACATCAACAAATCTCACTGTGCTTCACACGTGCATTATATCTATCCGCCTCAGAGTGAGGGCCCATTTGGATTCCTGCAGGGGGGCCCTGTGTATTTGCGTTACGCCACTGCTGACATTGTATGCCCTTAACTCCCTACATGTTAGGCACTATGCTGTGAATGCCTGCCTAGCTCCACTCTGCTCTTTGCATCACTGTGCAGTCACCACTGTGGAGGGGATTGGGAGCGTCGCAAGTAAACTTCATCCTGTTCAGGCAAGACAGCAAACATATGCATGACATGGATTTATAATTCAAGACACATTCTACCAAACATTGTATACCTTAACCCACTGTATTCCCTCATCCAATCACTTGAGATTAGGCTACTTGGAAAGTCAACTTGCTATGTGATATCTGTCCCCTCTGTGCTTAACCTGATGGCCGCCACTCTGATGATTGGGATGACATTTGATTGGGTGTTGGTTCCCCTCGGCAGGAGAGGATTGCCAAAGCCCACGGCTCCCAGTGCGGCTTCTGTACCCCTGGTATCGTGATGTCCATGTACTCACTGCTCAGGAACAACCCACAGCCATGCATGCAGGATGTGGAGGAAGCTTTCCAAGGTGGGACATCGTAGTCTCTTATTAATAGAATGGAATGGAATGGCGATGGAAAACCTTGTGCTGCTAAAATCAACTCAATGAAGGCCTGATCTAAAGGCCCGCTATTTAGAGTGTGGGTGCTCTTATTTTCAGTATCTGCTGTCTGTGTAAAGTATTTTTTTGTATTGTTGTCTAATAGGAAACCTTTGTCGATGCACTGGCTACAGACCAATTTTGGAAGGTTACAAGACATTTACAAAGGTATGGCTTAATATGTCACTCCTCAGTCGTACCTCTCCGGAGGCAAATATGCCTACAGTAGATATTGTGCCACAGTACATCATGGCAGCAGTCCTCATATGGATAGATGGGATAGAAAGCCAGCAGCTACCAGAAAGGCCCTGTTTGGATTCCCTGGAGCCCATTCTAGTGTGCCTAGCAGGAGAATGTCAATGCGAGGTGTCTTGTAATCATGAGCAGGAGGTCTGAGCCATTGCTGTGCTGCATGTGTGCCTGCAGGAGGGGGGCTGCTGTGGGGGAAGAGGGAAGGGAAGTGGCTGCTGCATGGCCAATGGGAATTCTCCAAATGGCAAATCAACCAATGGACATAAGGAAGACCACATCAATGTAAGTCAAGCCTAAAGAAGTTAGATTATCATTGAAACACACACACACACACACACACACACACACTTAAAAAGTCATTCTGACAAGTTACAGACTTTGACCGAATTCCACTCTCCTGATTTCTCCCTGGGCTGGAGTATTCGGCGAATCGTTTGCATTCACAATCACTAATTGATGTGTCATGGCAGGCTTGCAGTTCTAAAGCATACTAGGAATCTGGTCACATGCTTAAACTGAGTCTTACTCGTGTTTCGGAGGTCAGAAGGACTACCACTTTTTTCACAACCAAAGCATCTGGCCATATTGAGGTCAAATAGGTGGTTCTTCATCAAAGCATATTAGTCATGTACAAATCATGCATGTGTTCTGTTGCAGGGGAATTTAACCATCGCTGACCAACCACTTTATAATCCATCAGAGTTCATGCCTCTGGATCCGACACAAGAAATCATATTTCCTCCAGAGCTTATGGTTAGTAGCATCCATAATACCTATAGTCCAGTCATCAGACGGACAACTCCTCATGAACACAACACATTTTGAAATTTTCATACGCTCACACAAACACACACATAGTGAGCAAACCCCAGAATATGTAGAGCACATACAGGAATTTACATACTGTATTCCGAGTATGTTTTGTCATTTGCAGACCATCAGTAAGCAGCCTCTGAAAGAGCTGAGATTTACTGGAGAGAGGGTGCTGTGGGTTCAGCCCAGTTCCCTCTCAGAACTGCTGGAGCTCAAAGCTTGCTATCCAGAGGCCAAGCTGGTGGTTGGGAACACAGAAGTAGGTAAGGCTGTTTCACCTGCCAGGTAATTGAGTCAGACAGAGAGACAAACAGATTGACAAAGCAAGCACCAGGTGTGACTTGAGCATACTGTACTATAGCACCTGATTGCGGGTAGAAGTCCACACAATGTACTTGAATAGCGTTCATGCCTTGTGGTCAGGTATTGTTAAACCTGCCATGGAAATCATTTACTATTGTGAAAGGAGAAATCTGTTAACAAATTCTTCTTAACATCAACACTAGTTTTGCAATAGTTACTACTGGACATAGGTATATTGGCATTTAGTTATATGTGAGCTACAGTAGTTTCTCTATTATACTGTATAGCCCAACTCTTACTCTAAATAAGACCACCATCAGTTTGTATTTGAATCTGTGGGCAGCACATACAGTAGTAAAAAAAGCTGAGAGCTTGTCTAAAGTAGAATGGCTTTAGAGGTCATAGGATAGTCAATAATAATTCAGATAAGCTTGCAGTAAACTCTCTTCCTTAATCATTTCCCACTGTGCTTCAGGTATTGAGATGAAGTTTAAAAATCTGTTGTACCCGGTCATCCTTGCTCCTGCCTACATCCCAGAGCTCAACAGCATTGAGCACACAAAGACTGGTAAGCATGTAGTGTTGGACAGTAGGGCATGTGCATTGGGCCTTATGGTGTGGCGCATCTGCAGCACTGTTTTTTTACAGACCACCTTCACACTACTCCCACCCAATATTGATCAGGTGGTTTTTTACAGGTGTGGCCTGTTTGAAATCATGTCAATAACCAAACGATTCCAAATTTAGGAGGAGTGATCCCCTAGTCTGCCTCAACAGCCCTGTTGATTGATTGAATGTTGTTGTCCATCGTAGGGATTGTGTTTGGGGCTTCCTGCACACTGACTCTGCTGGGGAGTGTTTTGCGTACGGCTGTGTCCAAGCTGCCCGCGCATCAGACAGAGGTCTTCAAGGCCGTGCTGGAGCAGCTCCGCTGGTTTGCTGGGCTGCAGATCAGAAACGTAGCGGTACGTCAATCAAGCACTTGTCCTATTCAAACACTTGGTGTCAAATTATGCTGAACTTAATATGTAGACTACATATGCTGTAGTTTGCCACAAGAACAAGAATATGTGTTTATCAGCATCAGAAACATTACAGGGGGCACTGTGGCTCAGCAAGCTAATGCGCCTTGCCATGAATCTGGGGACCTGTTAAAGGGATACACCACCTTATTTGGGAAAACTGATTGTTTGTAGTCAACCCCTAGATAGATGTGAAAATACACAACATTCTCTTTATGTGTTTGCCATGCCTAGTTTGACAGTGTAGGCTAATTTAACAACTATTTAATTCTCTCAAGTGGACACTTGGAGGTTGATGCTAATGGAACCATTGACTTCCATTGATTGCCCTAAGCTGGGCTAACAGTCCCAATCTAAATACTGAACACACTGAGAAGAGAATGGTATACGTTTCTTTGAATAATACTGGGACGTAATGCAAATACATAAATATTAAAAAGGTGGTGTATCCCTTTAATGCTAAACAAATGTATTTTATTTTTGAAGCTCTGTATAGTCATGTCATGGTGAACAGTTTGTACAGCACACTTGTTAAGGTACTAACAAGTGAACAGTTTAATGTTATAATCATGGTTTTAGGCACCCTTGCCTACTGCGCTGTATGTGTCATCTGCCATCTCCTTGCAGGCCATTGGAGGAAACATTATGACAGCCAGCCCCATCTCTGACCTCAACCCTGTATTCATGGCTGCAGCGTGCAAGTTAACGCTCATGTCCAAAGGTGCTGTGAACAGCTCAATTCTGTTTTTATGTCTCGGCCCAGCACATGGTGGTGGTAATCATTTGTATGCCCTGAGCTGATAAGGTGGACGACTGATATGCACAAGGGACGGGATAGGACCAGAGCATGGGCAGTCCCGTCTCATCAACTTTGTGCCGCTCTCTGGGGAAGGAAATAATCCAGGACTGTGAACTGCAAACATTTCTAGACATCCATTTTTGGAGAGCGCAAACACATACACACACACACACACACACACACACACACATACACATACTTGGGGGAAACGTCTGATGGGATGGAATGGGTAGTTTTGGAGTCTCTTGTGTGTTGCTGCGTGAAGTTCCAGACTAAGAGTTTGAAGTCAATTATAGAAGAAAGTTACTGATTCAGAAATAATTACATAAGAGTTGTCTATGATCAGAACTCACTGAGCACCTATTGTGAAACAACACATGTGCAGAACACTGGCATTTTGCAGTAATCCTTTTTACAGTTATTTGGAGTGCAGTATTTATGGGATTGTGGTGATCTTTATGGCCAAGAGAGACAGTTTATTTACAAGTCAAAGGGCTTTGACATGTACAGTTAACACACAGTGAACAATGACCCCTCAATAACCAGAGACCTCGCAAATCGTTATGCTTGTTGCAGAAGGAACACGTGTGGTTGAGATGGACGGCAACTTCTTTCCAGGGTACAGAAAAACTGTCCTGAAGCCTGAAGAGATTCTACTGTCCATTGAGATCCCATACACCAAAAAGGTTAAACATGCAGGCTCACTCAGATGTTTTTACCACCTCCTCTGCCAATCTCCAGCAGTGAAACCCTGGCTCTTAGAGACTTAGCCTTTGTGTTCCCCTCATGTGCTGTACATAGGGCCAGTACTTCTCTGCCTTCAAGCAGTCTCCTCGTCGGGAGGACGACATCTCCATTGTGACCTGTGGGATGAATGTGGTGTTCCAAGAGGGCTCCAACACAGTGAAAGACCTGCATCTCAGCTATGGAGGGATGGCCCCCACCACTGTCCTGGCCAAAGCCACCCGCAACAAGCTGATTGGCAGGTACGTCAATGTCCACAGTGATGCTACATAAATGAGCATGCACAACACTTCTATGCATGCTTTGGGAGTTTGGGTAAACATACCTTTTGTTATCACTGAAGGATTCCTTGTAAGCCATTGTGACAGCAGACATAGCCATCAGCTTATTTCAATCAATCATAACTATGATTAGTAGCCTGGAAACCAGGCCCAGTCAATCAAGATGCAGGATCTGGTAATGAGGGATTTTGCTGTTATTTGAGGGGGGAAATCTGGCAAATTCAATTTTGCTGGTGGTATGTCAGGAAGTTTGGAACTATAGTTTATGAAGCAAATATCATGACCCAAACGTAAGCATTTATGAATGAATGAATGAATGAATGAATGAATGATGAATGAATGATGAACGTGACCTAAGTGTCTGTGGCTGCTGTTGTGCAGGCCGTGGAGTGAGGGGCTGCTGGAGGAGGCCTGTGTGTCCCTGGCTGAGGAGATGGCCCTGGCTCCCTCTGTCCCTGGAGGAATGGTGACCTACAGACGCACCCTGACCATCAGCCTCTTCTTCAAGTTCTACCTCACCGTCCAGCATAAACTGGCCCAGGATGTGAGTGCTACTGTATCGTGGTTGCAACAAGCTAGCACATATTGTATGATAATCATATCACTGAAAATAACAGTCCAAATTAACCATCTTTAACATGCAAATAATGATAAAAACACTCTGGTTACTGCACATATGTTTTTCCTGGTTGACAGGGAGTCATTGTAGAGGATGTGCAGCCAGACTACAGCAGTGCCATAGAGATCTTCCACCCAGAAACTCCATCAAGTGTCCAGCTCTACCAGGTAAAGTGTTGCTGGTGGAATACCACTCACAATGCAGTACTGTAGCTCCTCTTGAAAAAATAAACAGATTTTATATCCCACTTGAAATACTGTATGTCCTAATATCTCCCAATATCTCAAAAAAAGGAGTGCAATAGCAGAATGAATACTATGAATATTCATATTATTGCTTTGGGCAATATCAAGAAATAAACTTCTTTCAATGTTACAGTAACAAGTGCACTTACTAATAGCCAATGATTAATCCTGGATTCTCTTCTTTAAAAAAACAAAAAAACAAAAACAAAACAGCTTACCATGCACTCTCAGCAGACTGTTGCAAATGCCTTTGCAGGCAGTGCCTCCAGGACAGACGGCTGACGATGTTGTCGGAAGGCCCATAATGCACCTCTCTGCCATGAAGCAGGCCACTGGGGAGGCAGTCTACTGTGATGACATCCCCTGCTACGAAAACGAGCTCCACCTAGCTCTGGTCACCAGCACCAAAGCCTACGCACGTATCAAGTGAGTTCAGCCATGTTGCTTAGTGTGTTTCAGCTGGGACACAGTTGTACAAGCCAAAAGCCCAAGTGAAGCCATGTTGTTATGATGGCAAATGTTTATTGTGTGGGTGGTACTGACCACCCTCTCAGTTCTGTTGCCTCATGTGTCTGGATGTCAATTGTGACAAATAATAGTAGCCTACAGTAGGCTCTAGGCTCAATATTAACTTCTCAGCTATAGCCTTTCACACAGCCTCTGTGCTTAAACTGCATCATTTTGCAACAAGAAAACACACAGGCATGCTTGACTATTTCAGCTTGTGCTCATTATGACGTCTTTGCAGCCCTCTGTTACCGCACAGGCCATCCCACATCATCACAGACAAGATTCAATATTGACCTAATGCACACATGGAATGTGCTACCAGTTTCCTGGAATATATTGCTTACGGGCACTGCACTAGTTGTGATGAATTGACAGAAATATATTTACATTTTGTTATGTTGTCTTTTTTTGCTTTAAATTGCAGCTTGACAGAGCTGGAAACCTGGAAATTAGTATTTAATCAAACCATTTGGTTGACATACAACTGTCCAATAGGGAATGCTGGTCTTTCAAATGATATAGTTTTTCAAACTTTGTCCGTTCCACAGATGATTGACATGTATCATTTTCATATCCAACTCAGTGGCTGTGAGTGGGTGATGAAAAGGATTTCAAGTAATTTTGCAAAACTGGCCAAAATATAGAATTCCCCACCTTTAAAACAGCTTTATTTGTGCATATTTCTTAAAATGAACTTGGAGGTTTTAGCATCAGAACTCTGGAATTCTTCACCTCCATATCTAATGCCCCATGCTGTGTTTCATCAGTGTAAATAGTGCAGCACTTCTGTTAGCAATAGCATCAGAAAAGAGGAGTTGTGATTGAAACCACTGTCTCTTTGCTGGCATCAGGTCCATTGACACTGCAGAGGCCTTGGCCGTTCCGGGAGTCGTCACCTTTGTGTCCTTCAAGGATATTCAAGGCAGCAACATGACCGGTCCCGCGGTGTATGACGAGACAGTCCTGGCGGAGGACACGGTAACCTCCTGAGCTGGATCATATATAGCCCTGTGCATGTGCATGTACCAGTGGTAGTAGTGGGAGGGGGAGCATGTCCTGAAAATCACATGCTTAGTTTTTTTCTTCTTTACCAATCGATTTCTTTGTGTACACAAATGACACAGCGATTTGAAACTGCAGCCGTTACACATGACACACATTGCCATCAATGGCCTGTATTCACCAAACGTGACTACAAGTGTCATGAGCAAGACGAATGCTGAGCCTTAGAGTACTTTCCTCTAGAGCCCTTAAAGGAGAACGCCGGCGCGCCCGAACATTCCAGTGGAAGCAGTGGTCGAGTATATAACGATGCTACCTGAACGCGATTTTAGCCAGGCAGGCATCTAACGTAAAAGCTACGTACAGCTACTGTAAACTGCCTGCCCCCATTTCTATGCTATTTTGCTACCTCTCTAAAACGGCCATAACTCCATTCAGGTAGCATCGTTTCGACTCATTTTTTGTGAGCTTGTTGTACTCGACCACTGCTTCCACTGGAATGTAGGTCCGGACGCGCCAGCGTTCTCCTTTAAAGCCCAGTGATTATCTTAAAGGTTTATTTTGTTTAGCTTGTGTGGCCACAAAACTCCGATAGACAACAACACAACACAACACAATTATGTACCAATCAAATTAATACATCATTCAATAAATCCTACCCTTTATCTTTTGTATTTTGGATGGCCTTTGTGTAATGTGAAGTTCTCAAAAATAAGGGACAGTGTGCTGCTGTGAGCACTATCTTTGATCCTTTGATCCCACAGTGCATTATGCTTTCAAACACTGGAGTTATGAAGTCAAATGTGCCTCCTTGTGTAAAGATGCTTCACATGTTCCTCACCTGACTCTGCCTGGGCTATTCCTGGCAAACACTCAAAGATCTGAACAACCCCTATGACACACTAGTGGGTCAGTAGGATACACATTCTTTTTCAAAGTTAGAGCTGCAGTTGGGGTGTCCATGTCTTATTTATCATTTCATAGTAACAGCTATTCAGTTGTTAATTTCTGGGGGGGTTCCCTTTCTTTGTCAGTAAGGACATTTGTTTTTAGACTTCTGTCTAGTACAGTATCCTTTGATGAAGGAACTTATAAACAAGCCAATTCATTAAATTCATTCAACCAGTTTATTTTTTTCCATTTGCATTGCAATCCATGGTACAAGTGAAGAAGTCATTCTTACCAAACTTGTGACTTGAAGCAGCTGTAACATGACATGTTGTAATGATGATGCCAGCATTCCCCCCTGGCTCTCTGTCTCTCTCCCTTTTCTCTCTCTTTCCTCTGGCTTCTGTCTCTGGTGTGTGCACGCACGCGCATCGTTATGCTGCATCTCTCTTTCTGCTTGTCTGTTGCAGGTCACATGTGTGGGTCACATAGTGGGCGCGGTGGTGGCTGACACGCAAGCACATGCCCAGAGAGCAGCCAAAGCTGTGAGGATCTCTTATGAGGAAATGAAGCCTGTTGTCACCATCCAGGTTCGTCCACATCACCACCACCACCAACATCAACAACAACCAACCATTTGACTAACAACTATACGTCTATTCAGAGTCCATTTGTTTAATGATGTATCCTTCGAATGGGTGCTTGGTTGTGTTTGTTGCTGTGAGACAACTAGTCATGCCATGTTTGCATAAAGCAGAGGGCAGAGTAGTGGCCATGTCCAGACCATGTCGCTGTGTCAGTGTTACATACACTCCTCCTTAGGCCTTACATATCCTCAAATGTTACGTTGATGGTGTGAATGCAAATCATTTCCATTTTCCACATTTTTTTCCACCTTCAAACAGGACGCGATTGAAAGCCAGTCATTCTACCAGCCAGTGCGGAGTATCAAGAAAGGAGATATTGCTCAAGGATTCAAGGAATCCGATCACATTCTTCAGGGTGAGGTTTCTCAGGGACTGCTCTACATGCGGTTACACTGACCAAAGCTGAAATAAACACACAAATGTTACATTTTCAAAACCTACCTATTCTAAATCCTGTAGCCACTCAATTCCGCAACTTCAATTCAACTTCAATTCTCTTAAATCTCTGTAGTTTCAGAATCATTATCCGTAGTAATATGGACAGGGCAAAACCTCCAACACTTTGATAAAGACTTTTTTTTTTTTTTACTTTTGACTGTATAGTGCTTTTTTGTCATTTGCATATTTTGATAAATGATAAATTACCTTTATCAAATAGTTTGAAATTCTGCCCTGTCCAAAAGAGTTTTTGTTTTAGATTCATGCTTCTATGCAGTGTCTTTTGACAGATGTCTGCCCTAGAACTCTGTACTTCATTACTTTATATATCAGTTGATGCTCTGTTTAACTTTGTCATTAAGACATCTCTATATGAAGAACAAGTAATATGGTGTTGGCTATTATCTGTTGTTTGAAAAATAAAGCAGACAGCTGCAGCAGTAACATCATGGATGTGTGCACTGGTCCATGTACAGGACACGTCCACAAGGGTTGCAATAACTGCGGACTATACTGTAACTTATTATGTCTGGGGCCCCACAGGGGAGATTCACATGGGAGGCCAAGAGCATTTCTACCTGGAGACCAACTGCACCTTGGCCGTTCCTCGGGGCGAGGACGGAGAGATGGAGCTCTTTGTGTCCACACAGTCCGCCACTAAAACACAGGTTAGCCATGACTGGCTGGCAGAGCATCAGAGCATGAGAGCATTGGAGCCTGACTGAACCAAAATACATGTGCTCAAAAACCTGCACTAAACCTCATGCTTATATGCTTCATGTTGTCACTCAGTTTCTGCATGATTTAGATCATTTATTCAGGTACTTATTGAAGTGTTTCTTTAATGCTTTATCCCATAGGCCTTGGTTGCTAAGGCCCTTGGAGTGCCAGCCAGCCGTGTAGTGTGTCGGGTCAAGAGAATGGGCGGTGGCTTTGGTGGCAAGGAGAGCAGAAGTACACTCCTTTCAACAGTGGTGGCCATCGCAGCCCAGAAGTATGTGCCTCTCAGATGGTGCTTTGTAATGTCATGTGTTCATGTTTACTGGGACATATTAATATGTAAAGTAGGACATGAAGGGGAAGATTGTTTTGGATTATTTTTTTTTCCCAGAGTCAAAAGACCTGTGCGCTGCATGTTAGACCGTGATGAAGACATGCTTGTTACTGGTGGTCGACATCCCTTTTTTGGCCGCTACAAGGTTAGATGTTTTTATTACATTTCATCAGTTCTGTACAGAATTATAGACCAGACCATGGATGTCACTTATCTAAAATGTCCTTTTTTCCTCCCTAGGTTGGGTATATGAAGTCAGGAAAAGTCCAAGCTGTAGACGTAACATTTTACAGCAATGCTGGGAATTCAATGGACCTCTCATTATCAGTACGTACAGTATCGTCTTTTGGCAACCCTCTCACTCCATCCAGCGAAGGCTCTCATATTGTGAGATTCAGAGTTTCAGAGGTCAGCTACCTGTAGCTTTAGGGGGTCCTATTTCTGTATATTATTTGTGCTGCATGCTTATAATGCCCACTACCAACCTTACCTCTCTCTGCTTTCACAGCTAATGCAAAATGATAGAGCTTGCCAAGTAAAAGACCAAAATTGTGTGTAGGAAGAGGCAGCTTGTTAGGTATATAAATGTATCCTTATCCATCCTTACTGTATGTGTATTTAGTGTCTGTTGCTGTTGTTGTTGTTTAGATTATGGAACGGGCCCTATTCCATATGGAGAACTCCTACAATATCCCACACATGTGTGGCACAGGTTACCTGTGTAAGACCAACCTGCCATCCAACACGGCCTTCAGAGGGTTCGGAGGACCCCAGGGCATGATGGTGGCAGAGAGCTGGATGAGTGATGTGGCTCTTGCCTGTGGCGTGCCATCTCATGAGGTGAGTGCCACTGCCACCACTGACATCCACTGTATGACATAACACATGCTTTACTGTATCAGACCAACATACTGTATCGATCAACATTCATCACAAGCATGTGATCAGTACTCAGTGGTACCTCTGAAAGTGAGAGATTTTGCATACACAGTATCAGTCTGATTTCCACTCAATGCCACAAAAACAGGTGAGGAGGTTGAATCTGTACAAGCAAGGAGATTTGACTCCATTCAATCAGTGCTTGCAGCAGTTCACTATTGACCGTTGTTGGGAAGAGTGCCTGGAAATCTCCAACTTTCAGCAGCGGAAGGCTGACGTGGAGAAGTTTAATAGGTAAGTGATGAGGAGGATGTTACTGTACTCTGAGAATACTGTAAATGCTGAACATGCTGTATATGTTTGCCGTGGGGATGATTGACAGAGGGACTACTCTTTAACTACACTGGCACAGGACGGGACCAGACTGGATGGCATTATCTCATTCCTTCCAGTTTAGAGTTGGTCATGAGAGTTTTAATTCATTGAACTAAAAAAATATTCTAGTTTTCCTCAGCTGCTGTTAAAGCCTTTCTAGCAAAAAATATTCCAAGTTCCATCAAAAAGCCCCTGCCAGACTCATACAAAATTCTTAATTTCTTTGTCCACACCTTCTGAGAAATGGTGAAGATGGCTTCTAGTTTTATTTTTTTATTGTTGTTGAGTTCTGTCTTACTTCTTGCAGGCAGCATCGCTGGACGAAAAGAGGTCTATGCATTATCCCCACCAAGTTTGGCATCAGTTTTACTGCTGTCTTCCTCAACCAGGTCACTTCGTTGT
This sequence comes from Sardinella tawilis, assembly GCA_030264315.1. Taxonomy (NCBI): domain Eukaryota; kingdom Metazoa; phylum Chordata; class Actinopteri; order Clupeiformes; family Clupeidae; genus Sardinella; species Sardinella tawilis. Next base: position 9,942,152 of record JASCQY010000036.1, read on the forward strand.
AAAATAGTTTTGTTTGCTTGTTTTTTAAAACCTCATATTACATTGATTTTATAGTCTGATTCTAGTGATAATTGTTAAATTTTATTGATCAGATCCCTGCTTGTGAGCTGGATTTCCAGTGTCCAGCCCACACATGAAGTTGTGTTGGTGGTCTGTGTTCTAAATGCTCAGTGGTGTCCTAACAGGCTGGAGCCTTGGCTCACATCTACACGGATGGATCTGTGCTGCTAACTCACGGAGGGACAGAGATGGGACAAGGCCTACACACTAAGATGGTCCAGGTAAAATATATATCCAAGATGAAACCTCTTAGTTATTTACCCTACATGTGATACAATGGAACAGCATTTTTGTCTTTACATTTGATGTTGTTTTTTATGCACTTGCATCTTGACAAGAAACCTTGAATGCTGTTGGACTACCCTCAATCAATGTCCAAGCCTAAATGAATGCATTCTTGTTGTGTCTGTGCAGCATATTAGACGTATTGGAAATCTGTAGGGTTTCCATGGACCCTTAAAAAGTCTGAAAAGTTTGAAAATGAATTACATTTTAACATATTTAACATATCCGCTTACTTGAAAGTTGGCCTCTGTTTTAGAGGAATCTAGATTTTCTTTCATGTGAAGTTGGAATATTAAATACTGTGATTAAAACTCCTGTGCATGTACAATCTGTAGATTTTCCATCTAATTCCCTAACCTCATGCAAACACCTGTTTCAGTGCCATGAGCTGATCACTTAGCATTCTCCCCTAACAAACGCTCCAATGAAACAATAGCAACTATTAGGTTTCTTCTTTACTTTATATTTTTGCCCTTAACAGTGAGTGAAAATAAAGTCTCATACATGTAGTTCTTGTGGTTGTTTTTCCTACTGGCTGACTGTCTGATGTACCTTTGGCGGCTGCTCAGGTGGCCAGCAGGACCCTGGGGATCCCCAGCTGCAAGATCCACATCACAGAGACCAGCACCAACACTGTGCCCAACACCAGCCCCACGGCTGCCTCAGCCTCTTCAGACCTCAATGGCATGGCTGTGCACGTAAGACGTCCCATTTGGACTGTCTCCTGAAACATTCATTTTACTAAGTCTTTGAGTCAAGAGACTTAGTCAATGTTCTCTATGCGCGAGTTCATGAGTAGAGACCCTGATAATACTCTGTAGGAAATTTCATGTGATTTCAAACCTTCTAAGTGGTTTAAAAATAGCATTTTGGTCGCGTCTGCAAGAGTGCTGGATGACTCCCATTTGCACGCTACGAGGCTAGAACAGAGAAGAGTGCCCTAACTCCGGCTGGGAGCGACTGATGTAAAATTGTCTTTGCAAGAATGTTGGTCTAAATGATCACGAATAATGCAGCATATATAACTTTAATCACTTATATTATTGGGAACATTGATATCTCCAGGTCTTTCACAGAAACTCATTGTTTAGTTTTTATATGAATTTGTGTTTGTGTTTGTTGGTTTCAGAATGCATGTCAGACACTACTCCAGCGGCTGGAGCCATACAAGGCCAAGAACCCCACAGGCACCTGGGAGGACTGGGTAAGTGACTGGTCATTATTAGTACATGAGTCATGGGATAGATCTGCACCCAGTTTCAAGAGCCTGCTGCAGCTGGCGGCTAGGCTAGGGCTTTCCCTGCAATGGACTGGTGTCCCATTCAAGGGCAGTCTATTACACTCATTTGCTCAGCAGCACAGAGACTAGGGTAACTCATGCTGTTGGCTAGAGGAAAATGTCTTGGACTGGGCCCTTGTAATATTGCACTTGACTTGTGTCATGTACTTCATCAATAGTCAGGAGTCTTTTATCAGGTATATCTTTTTTGTGTTTTTTTTTTACAGGTGAAAGCTGCATACTTTGACAGGGTGAATCTTTCAGCAAATGGGTTTTACAAGTGAGTTATAAAACACCTGTCTCACACATTACAGTAGTGATTGTGTGATTTTGAACTTCTGATGGGAAACTGATTTGCATTCCAGGACCCCTGACCTTGGCTATGACTTTGAGAGTAACTCAGGGAGACCCTTTAACTACTTCAGCTATGGGGTGGCCTGCTCAGAGGTGGAGATCGACTGCCTGACAGGAAGCCATAAGGTAATGCACCTGTGCATATGAACTTTGGGGATGGAGATTGACAGAGGATTCTATACATTTTTCCTAATAGTGTGGATATCGCTAAACGCCTTCCTGCAAATGTAACCAGAACAGAAACTGTAATAGGATAAAATTCAGTGCTGATATTTCTGTATGCAGAATTATTCTGTAAGTAAACACCATTAGATATTATAACTGTGTTGCTGGGATTTATGATTTCTCTGTCCTGTTGTCTCTTAGAATGTCCACACCTCCATAGTCATGGATGTTGGTAAAAGTCTCAACCCAGCCCTGGATATTGGACAGGTACATTTTTATCCTGTTTGGTGGTTGTTTGGTTGTTTGGTTGTTACAGTGTCACAGAATGCTATACATGTCAACCATACATAGCAGAGGTCACCTGCCCCAGGGCTCAAACCCGTGATCTCATAACAACACCGCAACCACAGAACGCAACAGCTA
>JASCQY010000036.1:9968347-9987737 GCA_030264315.1 Sardinella tawilis
TGGTGCAGTCCCGCTCCTGCCCGCGCCCGCAGTGAGCTTTCAAAATGTGTCCCGCGTCGCACCTTTTCGCGTCGCATCCCGCGGGTCCCGCGGGACTCCCGCGGGAGTGCAGGGCTCTAGTCTACAGTACAAACTGCATCCTTCTATGTGTCCTTCCCCAGCTGTGTCGGGGAGGTACATGCTGTGCAGTGGTGATGGCATCCGTAGTGGATCTATTCTGTCTGTAGGTGAACTGATGAGGGCTCCAGAGCAGGTGGAATCATGCTGCAAATAATGTTCTTCACAAGCCTCTCAAAACATTTATTCACAATGGGAGCGAGTGCCACAGGACTGGTCATTTAAAGTGGTAATTTTGCTCTTCTTTGGCACTGGAACAAGGATGGATGACTTACAACTACTGGCCACAGTGCACATGGACAGGCACTTGAATATTAATATGAACTACGTAAACACTCTGAACATGCTCTGATAACATGACCTGGTTATCCCCTCAGAATTCAATAATAATAATAATAATAATAATATGTTTTTGAAATTATTTTTTATTTACATTCATAAACTCCTGAAAATAAAATCAAAAACTCATCAGAAAAAAAAATCACCCCATTCCCATGCCAATAATTACCTTTAAAATTCATCAAAATGATAATAAACATAATCTGAAAAATACAATATTAGGAAAAATAATATAATATACAATCAACTTAGTTTCAGAGGCAGTAATTAAAATCATTAAACTATTTCATTAAACTCGTAAAATCGTAACAGTAAGGCAAATAGTATTTTTTTTATACCTTTACTCAGTGCATTGTCGTATAATACCATTCATCTGTTTTACCAAATGCACACTCTTTTGTGTGTGTGTGTGTGTGTGTGTGTGTGTATGTGTTTGTCCAAATGGAAGAACATTTCAACAACACCAGCAAGTTCTTCAAGACTTAAAAAGTTCTATACCGAACCCATAAATCCTCAGAACACTTGCTTTTCTGAAGGCAAGCTGAGAAACCCTTTTAAGGTAGCAAATGTCCAAAGAGTGTGCATATGGTTTAAACACAAGTGCTCACCAGTATATTGGTACCATAAGAGGTGAATGCTGGTATGATCACAACATCAAGTACATTGACGTGTTAATATAAAGTATTACAGACTAATTGGGAAAGTGCTTGATGTGACAAAATCATGGATATGCATCAGACTGGATTCACACTGCAAGTCTTATAACACCAAAAGGCATAATATTACCACAGACCCTTTGGAATTAAACCCAAACTGTGGTTCGATGGGAAAAAAGTCCACATTTGCACAATGACAAATGAGTATTTGTGGTAATGTGCCAGTGACACACACACACGTATGGGGCAAGCAAAGCATGCTCCACAAGTCATTCTTGTTCACATACTGTAATACTGCATTCATGTGACCATGGATGAGATGGACTGCTGATTCATCCTGCTGGGACTCTTGATGGTGCAGGTCAGGAGATATGTACAGTGAATGGAACTCTTGGCACTGTCCCTCAACATTACATGCTGGATGTCCGGGGCACGTCTTGGCTGTCTGCAAGGTTGAGCTTTTGGCTTGGGGCAATCAGTTAAGGATGTTAAAGTAATTGAAGAGTTGTATCCAACACGAGAATGACAGTACACACAATTAAATATTATTCTCTCATGGCTATTATGCAGAGGATAAAGGATACATTGATGAACTGAGCTCTTCCAACTGAAAAAAAATCAAAACAAAAACAGGGCATTAAAATGACTATGGAATGTAAATGTCCTAATTTCTTATATAATCTATTTGTCGTACTTTGTTCTTCTCAGCTTCAGCATAAAAAGGGGAAAAAATATGAATAGTTAGGTATGAATAGTATGGATTTTATTTTAATCTGTGAACTAATTTCTTACCAATAGATTTTTTTTATCATGTGTTCTTATAGGTGTCTAGAAACACCTCCCAATTTATCCACATCCAAATCTTTGGTGTTTGCAAGTTGGGCTGATTTTATTATTAAATTAAATTAAATTAATCCCCATAAGCAATACCCTTTTTGAAAGCAGAGGACCCCAGAATATCAATAAACATAAATTCAGACAACTCCTCCCTCCTCCCTTAACTACCCATGCATAGGTCAATAGGTGACTTTGGAGTATAGTCAATACTGTACATCTGGACCTAAGACATTAAGGGGAAACTAATCTTCCCCACAGCATTTATCCACAGGTTGTCATAAAATATAAATTAAGACAGGTCCCACCACACACTCTCCATCTCTTTGCTAACCATGTATCCGGCAATGAACATTAGCAATGTCATTTCCCTCAAAATAGGCACCCCAACGGCATCCTGAGGGTATAAGCGCTTAGAAAATATATGGGTAATAGGGTCTAATATGTTTCCCCTTCATGCTTCAGACTAAATAATAGTTGTGGACATTTTCTTCAAAAATCCAACAAAATTTCATTCAGTTCAATGGGACACTCACTTTGATTGGCTCTACAGGCAATTCCCAGAGGATTTGGCAGTGGATAAATAGGGAGGTGTATCTAGACACTAACAGTGTATAAGAATATATGTAAAAAAAATCTATTGGTAAGAAATTAGTTCGCAGATTTAAAAAAAAAAATCCATAACTAAGAACCAAACCCAAGGACTGCAGTGAACTTTTCTGTTCCTTTATAGATTAATTAATGATCATCATTACTACCATCATAACTAATATTGCTTTCTTTATATATATATGTCTGACCTAAGTTAATGAGTCAAAATTGTTACCAAATATATCCACATATCTTTGTAGAAATCAGTTCACATGGACAACATATTTTGAGTAAGGTCCATATTCGGATACAGGCTACATTCTGAACAAGGAGTTTACAGGATTGTGCATGTTTACATGCCAATAGATAAGTCTGAATACAGTAACATGCAGCCATGAGGAAATAGCAAGCTGACTTATGAGATTAGGCATTCTTTAAGAACCCCCTCACTAATTATTGAAAGTTTGCTGCTTGGAAAGTATAAAGTTCTCAGATGACTGTGTATAGAAAATATCTGCATGTTGTGGCTCACTGAACAGTGTTACTTGCTGTGACTGTGTACAGGCAAGAAACAGTAGCTCGGTTTACATGGCAAGTTTTTTGCCATTCTGATTAGATCGGATCCGATTAAAAAAAATGTCTACCCTCTGTTTATATGCAGCAACATTCTGATCCATTCAGACGTTACGTGGTCATGTGATGCATCTCTTTAGCGCATGGTTTAAAATAAGATAAAAAATAGCAATCAAGACATGTCGGTGGTTCTGGGACAACATCAGGAGGCTAACTCGTCAGGCTGGCCAATTTACGATGAGAGGTGAGCAAGTAAAAACTGCTTAACCAACTTTGGAAACTTTGGTTAAGATCTCAACAAGGGGATGATCACAGCAGCGGTGAAATAATTACGAGATCCTTTATTTCCACTTAACACAGGCTTGTTCACGTTAGAAGACGAGAAATGAGCAAGCACCAAAACTAGTAAATCGGATCGAACAGTGTACATGATCAATTGGAACAGGAACGGAATAAACCACCCCTTTAAATCTGATTAAAATTTTAATCGGATAAGAAATTCTATTCCGATTAAGGTGTTTAACATGGTCCATTTTCATTCCGATTGAGCCATTTTGCGTTTCTAATCGGATCAGTGTGTTCATGTAAACAGAACTATGATTCAGTGTTAAATTAAGGTGTTTACACAATATTCTGCTCAGTATTGATGCCAAAGGGCTTATTTTGGTTCAGAATCGGAATATGGCCTTGTTCGTACATGCAGATAAGATGAAGGTGTTTACATCACTCAAAGAGTTGCCATATGGTCAATATTCTACATACAATGATAATATACAGTGCATATACTGTACTTAACCAAATGATGACCAGTGACCACTTCTACGACCATGTTCTACTCACGTTCAACAGTAATTTGTCCATGTTAGTGTCACAGGCTTGTTTCCGCTGGTCTTCTGGCATCTCATCCACCTCTCCATACAGATCAAAGTGCAGCCTGGCAAGTTTCTCCTGCATCTCTCGAACTTGCTCCATCTGATCAATGGAGCACTCATTACCTGAGCCAATGGGAAAGGGTAACAGAATGACCGTCTGTCTGAAATACCTTATATGACAATGCCATCGACAGAACTAAAGGGAAATCCTTACTGGTCACACTCCATGATTATATGAAAATCTAAATTTGTTTCTCCAGTGTGTGTGTGTGTGTTTTTTTTCCCTTTAAAATCATCTCAATGTGCATGGTAGATCTTATTAGAGGGCATACAAAAATAGAGAGAGATAAGGTATTGCTTAACTTACCAAAAGCCTGCAGTTTACCAGAGTGAAAATCATTCAGTAAGCTAAGAAGGCCCTTTTCCATCTCCTGGACATCAGAGACATCTGTCAGGAAGGAGTGTTGGATGGGGGCAGCTTGTCCACTCTTTCCTGATTGGCTTTGTGGTCTAGGCTTGTCTCTCATTCCCCTGAAGCAGAGCATGGTACACAAGGCAGCTCAACACATATCGCTTCCCATTTCAGTGCCCTCACATCACATGGCTCACTCAGTATACTACACTATGTTATGCTGGTTTTAAAAGAGTGTGTTTTTGCATGCTCACTTGTTACATACTAGGCCTACCTTTTATACTTGGTCTTCTGACTAGAATGCGTACCCATGCCACCAAGGCCCAGGTTTTTACTTGATGCATTTTTCCTGGCTGTACCAGGTGGGCCAGATTGGGAGTTTGTGGATGGCCTAGGGCTTTTTCGTTTGATCTTTCTTTCCTCCATTGGGGAAAAACTGCTGTTTGTACACGCCCTAAAAATGTCAACAAAATACCAACGTCATGGCAAGGACAAACAAGACTGTCGCAGTTTTAGAGAAAAGGACTAACGTTTCGCCCTGCTTCGTAGACTGTAAAATTCTGCATTCAATCCTGCATAACATTCCTACAAAGTCAGTAACAACCAGTTGTCAAACCTTGTCTAGCAATAAATCCCAAGCTTTTCGATTGCCGTGCTAACCAACAGCTGGTGTGTCACCAAAACACTGTGCTTGGTCTCTCTTTAAAGAGCATCAACAAATACATATGATACATATATTGCTACATTAGACAAACTTTAATGTCAACACATAAACACGACTGAAAACCAGTTACTACGTCTCCGCATGAAACACGTTAAACCAACAGGTCTAGTTCAAGCGCCATGAACCCAACATAAGTTTGGTTAGCTAACGTTAACGTTAATCTTGTGTTTGGCCTGCCTGCAGCAAACTACAACGTTCATACATATAATACAAAATGTACATGCGAAAAACAAACCTAGAGTTACGTTACTTTGTGTGCAATGTGTCCACTACACTCTGGCATGAAACCAGACGATCTTTTATCGCAGAACTATTAGTTAAAAGTAACTGCTACGGTATCCTATCCTCGGCAGCTGACATTCCACTTCCTGGTCTTTGCGTGCTGGTCTTGTCACCACTACGTAAAGCTATCTAAAATACGTCATCAAACACATCACTACGTCGGATAATTTCACTCATTTTACATTCAGGCGTATCTAAAAAAAAATTGTCAATGGACAGTTCAACATTTAAGTGTAAAAGTTTAATACAGACGTGTACAGGTTGTTAAAAAATAACCTTTCTGTGATTGCAGTGGACATGAGATTTCAATTAGGCCTAAAGTAACAACACGTGTTTTTTTTAATCGACAGCAATACGACAACAATAACTGCTAAAATAGCCTACTTAGGCTACCTTTTGGCCAGGTAAGGCAATACCTGCTGTGCAGTCAAACGTTCTGATTAGGCAGAGGACCACAACGTTGTCAAGCAAGGTGTCAATGTGGAGGCGACGGTCAAAATATAATTGTAAAGGTAACCACTTTAGAGTCAGGTAGTGCTTCACCTTAACTAATGGTCTATTTCTCGTGCCCCAACCTAACTACATAACCTATTGCTGCTACATAGGCATGCGTTTAACGTTCTACCTTTACAGTAAATCGAGACGACAAACATGTTTGTAGAGGTCCAGACAGAGTGGATATACTAACATTTAAATACAAGGTAAGGTTGTTCACCAACCCCACCCTAGGCCTGCTTTATTCAGCAAACAATTTAGGCCTGTGGATTGTAAATATGCTGCACTTCCCAAATAATGAAAATATTTTAATAATAATAATAAAAAAAAAAATAATAATATATCTTTTTTTGCATCAGGAGATGTGTAAAATGGACTCGAGCTCTGATTCAGAGTCTGACACGAGCCCCAGGTGGTCAGACACCAGTAGCAAGGTAGGGCTATGAGCAAATTACTGTATGTTAGCAACACAGCATCCTGGTTCTAACAGACCGTCCACTACACTGATTTTAAAACATTGATACTGCATTTCATCTTCTCAAAGCATAATAACATTAAATTCAGTTGAACTATATTAGGAGACAGGAGTCAGCCAGGAGGGCAGGGTTGACACGCAGCAGAGATGGCTGTGTTGTAGTTGGACAAAGGAAGCAAATTACTTCGGTCAGTCTCACACTGTACTGATCATATGGGTCATATGTACATATAGTAGGCTATATGTAGCCTATGTATGAGAGAGAGTGAGAGGTGTATGGTGCATGGCAAGTTGCAGGGATGATCAGTGGCTGCCATGCCTCACAGCTGGGGGCAGTCAGGCTGGGAACAGACCTTTCCAATACGACCCTTAACTACGGGGAGTAGTAAGGAGGAAGGTTTTAGACTTAAAGGTATTGAGGGTGTCCACTTGGTGAATAGGAGGGGGAACAGAGCATTACAGTAATCAAGCCTGGAGGTAACAAATGCTAATGTTTTTGAATGAAATGTTTTCCATTGAAGAGCAGCTACTGTGTTGTCTTGACTGGTTTCAATGTCTGTGGTGTCAGGGCAACACCAGCAGTGCAACAGAAAGAAAAGCTCTACAGAAGCCATCATCAGTGATGCACAAACCCACTGGGTGGCATAATATGGTGAGTTAGGACGGCTCCTGCTCGTGATAAAATAAGCAGAAAGTATCTGATGTTGATCTTCCAGTCAGCTGTTGGTTGTCTGACATTGGCAAGACTAAAGTCACTAAAAAAAAGAAATGAAATGATTATACATCAATTGCTAATCATTGAAAATGTTCCAAATCACTGGCTATATATTACTGTACAAGTCTCAGTAGTCTGCACACCTCCATCTATCTGTGAGCGATTCATACTAGGGAGGACCTCATGATTCAGCCATTGTATGTAACATTGTTTACACTCCTTCAGTGTATAGATCCATATGATGGAAGTTCAGAGGATTCTTGCACATCCACAAATGATTCCAGAAGGCCAAAGAAGAGCACCTGCCGGTTTTGGGTAAAATTCCGGAGAGGAACAGCCATGCATGCTCCTCCCCCCAAGGACATGAAGAGGAGTGGGACAACTGATGGTCCTGGAGGAACCCATTTTGCAGACATCCATATGCTAAGCGATACAGAGACCGATTTGACTAAAGGCAGTGCTAACTGGCCATCTGGCGCCGTCAAAGACTGCAATGCAGAGGTTTTGGAAGATAGTGGGGTGTTCACCAGATCTCCGTCTGCCCCTCAAACACCTGCACCGTCGACTGGTGCAAGTGATTGCGTGCTGTCTGCTGCAAAGGGCTCACCTGACAAAAGCGGTCCGAAGACAGCAGCACGTTCCTCTGGCAGTATTACAGGCCATGATCCACTTTCCAAAAGGAAACTGCTCTTTGTCCAGGGGGAAATGGGTTCTTGGCACAGGAAAAGGCAGTGTGTGACCAGTACTGGGCAAAGAGAGCAAGAGTCTTGAGGTTGGTACACTTTGATGAATATATTCAAAAGAAAAGAATATGTTTTAATGAAATTATTGAAGCATACCTGTCTGTTCTCTTAACAGGGAAATGAAGGACTGGGCATCTAGGTGATCAACTTAAACATTTTGAGTTCCCTTACACTGTAAATAAAGCACTGTTTATGGGTTGTATTTCATTACAGTATTGAAGATGTTGAAATAACAAATACAAACACACACATAGATATAAATAGGAGACTTGAGATCTTGCAACATTAGAGATGAGAATGTTTAGGTTTATGGTTGTGGCATGATGCCAGCCATAGGAAGAACATTTGCACGAGTCGTGGAAAAATAAATAAATAAATAAAATAAGCAGATGAGCAGCTTCAGCAGTTGTGGTGTTCATAACTAATATTTTTTCTGACTTCTGTTGAGCAATAGCATGCAGGAAGACGCATGTCGGTTAGCCTATGTGCTGAAACGGAAAGACTGGCTTCCTTTTGCAGCTGCAGTGAAATCACTGTCATGTCAGCAGTCATACAGTATAGTGCCTGCTAAGCATATAATTGCAACATTATTCTTGTGCAGAACATGTGCCATCACTGGGAATTGCACAACTGGAGTGTTTGAAAGCACCCCACCCACATTACTGCTTTAAGGTAGCAGATGACAGTGGAGCAACTTGATCTCCTGGGATTGGCTTGATTGGAAATGGCATCATGGTTGGGTTCATATATTGTAAGCCTCTGCAAAGCCATATATATGGGCAATTCCAGCATTATGGACGTGACATTTGCATGAAAATTCATGAACTAAATGTCCCAGAACTTTTATCAAGCATAGCAATATTTCATTTTTTTGTTCACTGAACTCTGCAACCTCCATAACTGAATTCAGACAAACGCTCAAAATTCATGTCATGATTTACGTCATGACAATATGAGCTTTTTAATTTGCGTTATGCACGTGACATGAAATGGACAAGCTTTTATGGGAGGTTACAGTTTTTCCAAAAGGTCTGTTAAGTTTGAAGAGTAATAATATAAACCTATTATGGAAGAGACCTAAATGAACAAAGAAAAAAACTTGGTCGTAATTAAGTCACTTCTGATTAGAGTTATTTTGGGAAAACTGGCGTTATGGATGTGGCGTTTTTGCGTTATGGATGTGACATAGCTGAACCAAACAGGTGTAAAAACACAAGTTTGAATGATAAATCAACTCCTTTTGAGTAATGTAAAATGTATTATGCCTGACATTTCTGTGGAATTGACAGCCTTACATAATTTCAAACATAATTTCCATTTTGAGGTTTACAATCTGATCATTTCAGTTTAGAATCCAAGTCGTCATTAATTAATTCAAATACACATTCATGATGCATATTCAATTCCAATCCATTCATATAAACATATTAAGCATCTTGACCAAACATTAAGCATCTTGATACTGTATTGCATTCATTAGAATTTATTGTCATCATGTACTTGAAGTTTAAAGCACGTTCATTCAGGCTTGAGATGAAGTGTTCACAAAATCAGACTTTCATGGTCATTGTGACCGTAAACTTTTGCTTTTTACCTCAAAACGTAATCACTTCATCTTCCAGTACAAGAGAACATTCCTGTAAAATCTGAGGCACATGCCTTGAGGAAATTTGGTATCCCAAATATAGCTGCTAATGCTAGACTACTTTGTAGCATGTACAATAATGTGAGTATTGGAAAATGCATGTGGCAGCATTTTAGAGTTTCAGGTGTTCTGGATATTGTTCAGCTCGATACACACACACACAGAATTCAATGATATAACAGCCACAACTGATGAACACCATCTTTAATGTAAACAGCCCTACAGACATTGTTCCTTTCTAAAAATACATACAGACATCCTTCTTTTAAAAACTCCCTTCTTCCACCTGTCCTCACTTCCAAACCTCCTGCCTTAATTCACAAACCTCTTGTCCCACTTTCCGCACACTTCCTGATCTCGTTCCAAAAGACTGAATATGTAATGTGCCAACACACTGATTACTACGCTACTAACAAGCCATATATAGTTAAACGCAAGAGTATGCTTGAATCATTTAGTTAATGCTTGCAAACTACTTTTAATACAAAGGCATGCTAAGTACTAGGAATAATTAGATGTGGTTTTTTTTTTGCCACTCCGATGAGATCCTCTACTCAGTGCAAAGAATGGCAACCCCACGCTCATAGAAGTTGTGAGGGTCCTCCTTGGTGGCGATGTCAAAGTCAACCGTGAAGATGAGGTCAGCACGAGTGAAGTTGAGATACACTGGCAGCGTGACCTGCAACAGAAGATTTAGGACAGGGATAAGGATAAGACAGGATAAGATTGATGACAAATCTGTGGGGGTGGGTTCAAAATCTTGGCAGATGTTAAGCAAGAGGAAATGTACCAAAAACTGTTTGTAAAGCGTCTGCAGTGTGAAGGTCTCATTCTGTAACAACCTGAATGTTCCTCACTTGCAAATTATTTCAAGTTATGCATATGTAAGAGTGTGTGCATGTGTATATATATGTGTGTGTGTGTGAGAGAGAGATGATTAATGATTAAAGAGGAAGAGCAAATAGGCCCCAGTGAAGAGCATCAGACAGATGTGTACGATGATGGCGTCTGCTCACCATGTTCCTCTTCTCAGCGTTGCTCTGCTTGAGCCAGCGCAGCTGTGTGAGGGGCAGCTCCGTGGAGATGGACGTAGACAGGGACAGCTTGTTGCTGCCGCAGGTGGCCCCCTGCAGCTTCAGCCCTGTGGGGACGCAGAGAGAGAGAGAGAGAGAGAGAGAGAGAGAGAGAGAGAGACAGAGAGAGAGAGGGAGAGAGAGAGAGAGATACACACACACTGAGTGGGAACAGAACATGTGCTTGCAAGAGCTTGGATGTGCAGTATACAACAAAACAAATGGTGGGTACTCGAAATGTCCTTATGGCAATCGGACTAGACAATCTGATGACATAAAAACTAAAAAAAAATATTTTCACTTTGATGATGCTAATTATTAGCCTGACAAACACCAGCCTAAATCCCAAGTGAGATTTAGTCTGGGGACCACCTATACATTTTCTCGTAAGGGATTTCAGGTTTCGTTTGTCCAAAAGTTCGCGCATTGTCTTTCCATCTCTCCCCGTTGTGTGATTGGTCCCCCGATTCATGTGAAAATTTTGTCCATGGTCTCCAGGCTGCCGTGCAGTTCAGAACGAGCGCGCAAGGCAGCATGGGTATTCCCTGGCTAGCTAATTATAGTAACAAAAATTCCCAGTGATGCAGTAATACCTCATATTTGAAAGTTCTGATAAAAGCGATGATGCAAACAGTCCCATATCAAGCACATCAAGAGAGGAGCCTCAAGTGCAGCTTAAGCTTGTCATGTGGGTAAAGTATAGCTGGTTATACACACAGGGGTTCTGAGGCCCCTGTCCTCTACGCCACTGGCTGGTCTGCACTGGCCCCCTGTTCCCCTGCTCCCTGATCCCCTGGTCCCTGATCCCTGCTCCCCTGTCCCCCTGGTCCTCCTTTTCCCCTGGTCCCCTGATCCCTGCTCCCCTGTCCCTCACCTTTGATGCCAAAGCTGCAGGCGTCCAGCTGTGCCCCCTGGGACGAGGTCACGTTCACCTCCAGACACAGCTCCTCCAGGGACCAGCTGTTGGCCTGGGCCACATACTGACGGGTGGCCGTGATGTAGGCCTCAGGCACAAACAGGCTGCCAAGACACACATGGATGTTCTGTGGAAGAGGAAGAGAATGATGAATAAAAGAAAAAAACAAAGTCACTGTTACTGTTTTAACTTCATAAACAACTAGGCAGCGTTACATCATGCCTGTCCCCCCCTCTTCATTATTTTGTATACATCTTATTTAAACATCAGTCATCATTGTTGGAGCCATTTGTGGGTTTAGTTTAAGTTAGTATTGACCTTCTTGGTTTATATATTTCTATTATTATTTCTATTATGATTATGATTATGATTATTATTATTATTATTATTATTATTGTGTGTGTGCGCGTGTGTGTGTTAATTTGGGTTTATGTTTCTTCAGTATTATTTGAATAAATCCACTCAAACTTCTTCAGTATGGACACTGGATTGTTTGTTTGACCTGCGTCAAGCCAAATTTCAGACGGATTCCATAATGGCCAATTGATTTTTGTTGTTTTTAAGTTTTACACAAATAGTCAATACAATCAGCATGTTTATGCACTGCTTCTAGAATGTTTTCCTATCTTAAGTCCCATAAGTATAAACAGAGAACTTAACTAGGACTATTCAGGGTCAACTTTGCTGTCCTTTCCTGTCATTTTAAAAGTTTACCCTAACTCTTTCCCAAAAGTAGGTCTACATAGGCTACCCATGCATTTTGCATACTTTTATTTAGTCATTTATTTTGACGATACTGTATGTTTGGGGCTTTTAGTTGCCTTTACTCAGATAGGACAGTGGAGACTGGCGGAAATAAGTGGGGAGAGAGAGATGGGGGAGGATCGGGAAATGACTTCGGGTCGACTCAAACCCAGGTCCCCGGACATATGGTACAATGCGGAGCCTGCTGAGACACAGCGCTCCTTTTTAGTCATTTGAAGCAATAGGCCCAGAGAGGCTGTTCTATCTGGTGAACGTAGCACAGATATGGGGCGGTGTTAGGCAAAGCCAAGCTGAGAAAACCCCATCAGCTGTGCTATATTCACATGAAAGAACACACTCGAGGGGCTTTGCTATATCATATACACCTTACACACAGTAATGGAGCTTTTTGTAAGCTTTTTTATCAACACATAGTTGCATCAGAATGGTAGGCAAAGAACTATGATGTTTGCGTCGAGTTGAAGTTGCACATTCATATAGAACAAGTCTATCTTGGAACGCCATTCAATCAATCCTAATCAAGGATGGGAACTATCCGTTTTAGAAAGTCACTTCATATTGTCAACAGTCTATAGAATAGTGTATATATGTGTGTGTGTGTGTGTGTGTGTGTGTGTGGGGTGTTGACCTTCAGCTCTTTGGCGCCCCCACTGGTGGCTGCCTGGGAGATCTGCTGCAGCTGCTTGATGCGCTCACTGAAGTCAGCCACCCACTGGATGACGGTCAAGGAGGCCGGCACTGTGTAGCGGCACCAGCTGCGGGGCAGAATACCTGCTCACAAACACACACATACACATACAAACACACACTTCAACAACAGGGAATTCATCCACTGAATGCCATGAACTTTGCCTGTGCAAAACATAAGAAATGGAACTCTAAATCATATCAAATCAAACTGAATGTGGGAGTCGGCAATTCTTATCGTGGTTTATATTTAGAGGATATGTGAAAGACTGTAAGACGGTGACCTTTCACCAGGTCGTTGATAAGGGTGCGGAGGTCATTGGTCTGCTTCTTCTTGCCCTCGCACACCTGCACCACGTCGGAGAGGTCTTGGCGCACATCCTGCAGCATGCGTGCTCCCATCTTCACCTCGCGCTCAAAGAAGCGGAACAACGGATCCTACACACACGCACACACACACACACCCATTATGAAAGGTGTAGCAAGTAGGGTCAGTTTCCTGCTTAACACTTGAAGCCTCTTGACTAAAGTGTCTTACTTCTCCAGATGCACTTCCTCCAACACACCTTCCCAATCTTCCCTCTTAGAGTCTACTTTACCTACAGGACACTTGCAGGCTTCCCACTCTTTCCGCACAATCCAAGTCGACGATTTTCCAGGCTTTTATCCACGATTTCAAGGACTCAACATCAAACATTTCGAGACACGGATCGCCATGGAATCTTGAAGCAATGATTCACAACTCCCTGGTGATGGAGCCCAAATGGCAAAATGCTGGTGGTCCAGCAGCACAGGCAGATTACTTACGCCATTTATGTTCTTTAGGCCTGACTATCACAGATGACATGGGGAATAGGAGGATTTGGACTCAAATTGATTTTGGGCCAGTCGGGGAAAATGATGCTGACAACTGTCTTAGAAGTATGTTGTCCATTCATATAAAAATACACCCCAACATCATAGTAATTCTAACCAAGGGAGCTATCTGCTACCAAAGCTATCTGCTACCAAATGCATCGGTTTTCTGGTGCAGTAAAACACTAAACATTGTTTGTGTGGTGGGTGTGGTGGTGGGGATGGAGGTCAGGAGACCACATCAAACAGGGTTGAAAAGAAGGGCATTCATACTCTTCCAAATGTAGGCTACCCGTTTGCAATGCCATCACAGCCTCACCTTAAATCTAGAAGAGGCCAAATCCACTATCTAAACTCACATTGTTATCTAGGTGCTTTATGGCCATGCTTGGTTTATGGAAAGTGTACATGATCACAACATCAACAAAAACTATTTCCATCATTGTGTTTTAGAAACCTGCCACCACACATGTCAACACCACCAACATTGGTCATGGGGAGGGGCAAAATAGTCATAATACCATTTCAGGCTTCCCAATCCTCTACAGACAAGGCCCAGGCACACACACAGACACACACACACACACACACACAATCACACACCTTGATGTTGTCGACGGTGCGCTTGAGGTGGTTGACAGTCTCGGGGATGAGCTGGAGCCAGTTGCAGGCGGTGGTGCGGAGCGTGCGCATCCAGGCGGGCTGGGCGTCCGAGGAGCTGCTGGTGCGCTGCTTCTTCTCCGTCTCGTAGGCCAGGTCGTCCTCGTCCTCCAGCATCTGCATTTTCAGCATCTTACCCATCATGTCAGTGCCTGAGCAGCACGGCCACAGGGCCACGGCAGGGGAGTGGGGGGGAGGGAGATGTGAAGGGGGGAGAGAGAGAGAGAGATAGAGAGAGAAGAAAAGTAGGATGAATAAGAAATAAGAGGAGGAGGAAGAGGAAATGAGGAAAGAAATTAGAGAGGAGGAAGAGTAGAAAGAGAGAGAAAAGAAAAGGAGGAGAAAGAAGGAGCAAAGGAGGAGAAGAGGTTGTGTAAGGCCAAAGGAAGAGGAGGAATGCAGGGGAAGGATGCAGGAGGAAGGAATAAAGGAAGGAGGCCAAGGATGGTGCAGGGAAGTTGGGGTGGGTTGGGTGGGGGGGAGGGAGGGAGACCAAATTAATAGTGGATGACAAACGCTGCAGCGCTGCATTCGCCTTTAACATGTTAACTCACATAAAAGGGATTTAAAACACAAACCAACACACACACACACACACACACACACACACACACTTGACAGGACCATTTTGAAAGAAACGGAACAGGGAGAAGGAGATAGCAAATGAACTTGTGTGAATTACTATTGTGGAGTAGACCAGCAAGAGTGAGGCGGTGAGGTGCGGTGGTGCCGTGCATGTTTGTGGGATGGCAGGTTTAGGTGTAAAAGCACAAACATGGAGCGCTGGCAGCAAAAGCATCAAACTCATGAGAACCAAAGGCAACCAAAATCAACCAAAGGTTGGGAGGGGGGTGGGGGTGCGGAAGCAGCTGCTGGAAGGCTGCCCGACACGACCGATGCCAAATACAGCTGCCGGAGGATGAGGACGCAACCCCCTCCCGCGTCCCGCCTCTGGCAGAGCATAACCCTCCAGTGTGTACACGTCACCCCCACCACACACACACACACACACACACACACACACACACACACACACACGCACGCACGCACGCACGCACGCACGCGCCACTAACTGTTAGTCTGGGCTAAGGCACCTTGCCAATCAAAGAACTGGTTACAGTAACTGGGAAGTGCCCATAGTCTTTAAAAGGCATGTCAAATTCAACTGCAATCCTATAGCTCAAGTATCTGAACACCTTCAAAAGTAAGCATACTTGAACCGAGTTGAATTTGAAGCAATTGCTCAGGTTTAAAGAGTTAGCACAGTGAATCCTACTCTTATCCCTTCGAAGCAGCTAAACAACGCCCACTGGAGGAGCCGACTGTTGTGGCCCGTTTGTGCCAAGCATGCAGAGCAAGACGAGTCAGTGAGTGCTATACACACTGGATGAAATGCTCTGTCAAAAGCAGATCATCGGAATGATTTATCAGGTTACGCGCCGCATGGGTTACGATTTGGCATGATGGCAGCCTGTGAAGACATCAACTGAGAGAAACATCGTTAGAGCAGACACATATAGCCCGTCGTCACGACAATGCCATGGTGAGCCGAGGTGAGTGACAGCAGCGGCTGGTGGCCATACCCTGTGTGGTGAGCAGCACCCGTTCGGCGTTGCTGGGCAGGCCCAGCCAAGATGGCGTCTGGGTGTCCGGAAGCATCTCCACCCAGTGCATGAACTCCTCGCGCCTGAAAAAAAAAGGTACACAGATCGATCACAACTTCTATGAGTGATTCATTTCTGGCAACGCACGGAAATTCCCCAAGTGACTTGTGACTCCTTTATCAAACTATTGTGATCAAGGTTCTTTTCTAGTTTCTGAAGCATGCATAAGCCACATTAAGGTGTTTGCCGTGTCGATGCTAATCTCAAAACAGAACACGTGAAATGCGACTTTGTTTTTTTCTGACTGAATGCCTGGTTTCACCACCACTGCACTTCTCTGGTGTGACGGGTGTAGATGGGGTGGGGTGATGCATCGCTAGAGATACTCTATTCTTCCTGAAGAAAATCAAGGAAAGGGTGGGGGTACGCAGCACGAACCTGATGCCGTCAGGCATCTTGATGTCCTTGTGTCCGTCCACCTTGAAGGCCAGCTTGAACTCGCTGTCAAAGCTGCCAGTAGTGAAGAGGCGATCCAGGAAGGTGTTGAGCAGCCGCTGGTCAAATTCGTTGTCGATGCGGCCGCCGTAGATGGACTGGGCCATCAGCGTCTTCAAGGCTGCCCATGGGATCTTGTCTGGGGAGATGTTCTGACGACCCTGGACAAGGGTGGAGACGAAAAAAGGTTAGCACAACCTCCGTCACATCTATGTGAGCACACATCCACACCATAATACACATGCCTCCACACACACACACACCTCTGTCACATCTATATTAACACACATCCGCACCATAATGCACATGCCTGCACAGTGCACACACACCTTGGCACAAATAAATGTCCAGTGGGAATCCTTTTTACAAAAATCTTGTATGTACAAGAAATACTTGGACATGTAATCAAGTAGTGTAGAGTAGTGAAGAGTTGACCGCAGTTAAGGTCGACCGCAGTGAAGAGTTGACCCTTGGAGAGGACCCAAAAGAAAATCGCTGGTGGGTCACAACGGCATGTCATCACTACACACCTTAGCAGTGTCGTCCAGCCAGGTGTCCACGGTGTCGCAGGCGGAGCGCAGGTCCGACTCTCCAAACTCGTACTTCTTGGACCAGCCGAGCGGGGCGTAGCGCAGACGCTCCTGGATGACCGCGTGGAACCAGGCCAGCAGGAAGTAGAGACGGGCACGCTCGTTTGGAGCCTGGGATAGTCAACAAGAAAAAGGTTAAAGGAACAGACCACCTTTTGTAGATGCTGACATATTTGCATTATGCCCAAGTATTATTCAAGAAAGTGCATATCATTTTCTTATCAGCATGTTCAGTAGTTAACGTAAGGTAACGTAAATTAGCACAATCCCAGGAACTAATGGTCCCATTAGAATCAGGCTACAAGCTTCCACTTGAGAGAATTAAATATCAGTTTTGCACTTTGGTGAACTGTAGGTCAATTTTTAAGTGCTTTTATAAGTAAATTTGATGATGTTTCTTTTAGCACCATAGACTTCCAATAAATAAGCCCAGACTAGGCATTGCAAACACAGAGAAAAAAAAAGCGAAGTATTTTCATGTTTAACTAGGGGTTGACTACAGATAAGCAATTCCCTGAAATAAGATGGAGTATCCCTTTAACAGTACAGATAGCACACACAGTTTTGAGTATTTGTAGAAAAACAGTCAGAGCTGCCAGCACTTAATCAGTGGGTTCTGAAGAACACAAATGGAATGGTTTGTAACTGTGACAATGTCAGGAAGGTCAACACTTCATCACATTTACCATACTTGGGAAAACATCTAAACTTCTTGGAGGCCGATCAAGTGGGGTTATTCATTTTATGATTACCATATGAGTTCTCTGGGTACAATCTGCTCTTCTATTGACTCATTTGAAACTGGGGCAGGGCTGAGGCCAATTATAGAAGATTTAGGGAACATTTAGTTCAGCACAGAACAACATTTCATTCCATGCAAAGTGGCCACAATTTAAAAAAAAAAAAAAAAAGGGACTATAAATCATACTTCTACTAAAAGCTCGTCAAACAAGGGAATCTTCCAACTCACACACATATACACACACACACACACACACACACACACAGGCGCTAGCTTTGATCTCACCTTGCACATGCGAGCCACGGGGATGCTGGAGAAGGTCCTCAGCATGTTGGCCTTGACGCCTGGAGGCGGCTCGAACACAAAGATACGACCGGCGCGCAGCAGGTTCACTGGCACCTATGGATGGGAAATAGCTTCATTACGCTTTCGAAAGAAAAGGACAGGCAAATTACAGATGGTAGTCACGAATGGTTGTTCACGCATGACACTTCAGCACAAAATAAACAGGCCATGCACTGCGGAAGACCATGGCTATGTCTGCGTACAGCACCAAACACTTTTTGGGAATATCGATGTCCGTGATTTTCCAGAAGCGTCGGCGGGCACTGGCACTGACCTTGGGATTGATCTCCATGGTGAGGAAGAGGCGGAAGCTGGCGTGCGGCTGCATGGAGTGCAGCTTCTTCTCCAGCTGCATGAGCCAGCCGGGGGCCAGGTGCACGTTCTCCAGCATCACCCACCTGGGAACACAGGGAACAACACACCTGGGCTCATCCTCAGCACACCTGGACCACCAGTGCCATCTGGCTCAAACACACGAGTGCCTGGGACACAGGCCTTAGAGGGCCACTCACAGGCTGCCCTCAAGGGTTAACCACACGTGACCCTACTTACACTGGCTTGAATAGAATACACTTAGATCAAGGCATTTCAGCTCACGCCAAGAGACGGAGGGAAAACATTTTTGAAAAACACCAACCTGCCAGACTTCACAGCGGTGTTGATGTCACGATCAGCCTTGTTGAAGCCCTCAGCAGAACCTGTGAAGAGGCAAAGGGCAAAAAGAGTGTTAAAAAAAAATAAAAAAATAAAAATCATCATTTCATCTCCTCCATTTTCATCTTTGAATCAGATGCACGATGGGAATGCTGCGGCAGGCTTTGCAGCGATGCAGACTCTGTGCTCAGTCTTACCGATGGAGATGGAGGTGATGTGCTTGTTCTGTTCGGCAGCGAGGTCTCGAACCAGGCCGCTGGCGTCGTATCCTGGCACAGAGCACATCAGCACTGGAGTTCCGGGCTTGACCTGAGCACAACAAATCAAATGGGACTCATTAGCCTGATGGGTCATCTCAAAATGCTCATTCAAACTAAAATAACGAGTAGCACTGTTTACTCGACATGGCAGCTGTAGAGTATAAACAAATAGTGAGGCTAGTTTATTCAACTGCAGCCCCAAAGCAAACAATAGTCAAGTATGCTGAAGAAGCTAATGGGGGGGGGGGGGGGGGGCCCATTGGTTGAAAAA
>JASCQY010000036.1:10065396-10079342 GCA_030264315.1 Sardinella tawilis
CTCTCTCTCTCTCTCTCTCACACACACACACACACACACACATACACACACACACACACACACACACACACACACACCGAGAGAGAAGGCCACAGCCAATGCTGCAAACAGAACTAGCAGTAAGGCCACTGTCACCACTTGTTTTGTCGTCTTTATCTGCATTCTCTGCTTTATCGTCTCCCTCAGTAGCTCTGCTCTGCTCATCTGTCGAGGGCTCTTCACTCCTTTTTCTCCTCTTCTCTCTTTCCCTCGCTCGCCACTCCTTATCTAGCCCTCTGAATTGGCCAACTCCATTTTCTGTCAATTTCTCTCTCTCTCTCTCTCTCTCTCTCTCTCTCTCACTCACACACACACACTCTCTCTTTCTCTATCCCCATCTCGCCTCACTCAACGTCCACCTGTCCTTGTTGTTTACGTCTCTTGCTCTGTTTTGGTCTTGTTTGTGAGTTTTTAAAGCTAAGAGAAACACGAGGAATAAAAAAAAAGAACTTGAAAAAAATGAATAGACTTGTGGTAGTGCTTGTGAAAGGGATGACTGGGTGCTTTTATGTGTGTGCTGTTTGGGCTCCCTTCAGTGTGCTGCTCCATCCTGTGCTTTCACATTTCCAAAATGCACCCAAGAGATTTCCAGAGCCCACATTTTTCTGTGAGTGCCCACTTGAACCAGCAAATGATTTGAGCTAGAAATCTCTGTCAGAAAATATGTTGAATGATGATGATGAAAACATGATGAAAATGAAATGTAATAAGTATCTTTGTTATAAAACCAAACAGGGGACTTTTCGATTGTATGTCATCCTTGCTGATTACAAACTCAGTTGAGATCCATTCATTTCAGGGAATAACTAAGCTGAGAGAATAAGCCAGTGGAAAATGACTTGAACTCCAGTTTATGCAAAGCAATCAGCACACTTTTCAGTTTTAATCCCCCTAAATCATATTATTTCAACTTAAAAAACACAGTTGACTTGGCAGTCAACACAATAGAATGTGCCTTACCCTTTTGAACTATGTCAAGCCCTCGGTTTGAACTGCCATCCAAGCACTAAAGAGTTTTTTGAGCCCATTCTAATTTGTTGTTCTCAGGGATATGCTGGTTATGAATGCGTCACTGGCCATGACGCCAGAGAGAAGCCAAGCTTAGTCCTGCTGCTAATTCGCCTCAGAGAGCCACGTAATAGGAATAATGTTTTTCAAACACTCCACCGGGCTCCCTGGGCACTGCCTTTGCAAACAATGCAACATCTATTAATTGGATGGATTTGGTGGCTGTGGTGGTGGGTGGGAGCAGGGGGAGGGGAGCTGATGGCTTCAGTATTTTCCAGATGGTAAAAAAAAATGGTCGGGAGCGATGGCAAGAGATGATGTCTTTTGTAGAAGAGGGAGATTATCCTCTGGGGTTCTCAGAGCAGGAATGAAACACAATGTGCTACACGAGCACATGGATCAAATATTTGCCAGACTTAGCTTGTGAAGTTGGACCAAAGTCAGCCCAGCAAAAAGCAACAAACTGAATTTCTTTGCATTAACATTCTCTATTAAAACAGAAAACATGGTCTATTAAATACTGTTTCACAACTCGTGAAACACTGCTGTTCCAGGTTGCATATTCATATCCAACACAAAGACGATAGAGTCTGAATCTGTGTTGATTGAAGTCAAGTGCTGTCTTGCAATAATCATCAGTTTTATTTATGTTTGTGTGAATCTCTCCTCTCTTTTCACAGAGTAATTGTCTTCTTGAAGACAGGAGTACTTGAACTAATTTGACTGTTTGACAAAGCAAAATGTGTTTGTCAGCCACTGGAGATGAAACCATCGGCCGGAACAGGCACAGAATCACTTAAGGTTGAGATGCTGTGACAGGCTGCGCGGTGGCATTAAAGAATTTGATTCTTTTCTCCAAAATGTTACCATGGTAACTTCTTGGCCCATTCTGCAGGGAACAAGCAAGTTGAAAGCCTTTTTTATTATCATAGAAATTCGGAGATGACCCCTCTTATAAGTGAGGGAAGGTAATAGTTTGAAATATATTTAGATGACAAAAATCTGCTTTCTCTCTGAAATCTGCTTTTTAGGATTTTATATCAATTGATGTTTTCATCCAAAATGAAATGTGATCTTGATTTAGTCACTTTACCATGAGTACGTCATAACAGTAAAAAAAAAAAAATTACAAAAGGTAGAGAAGCTGTCGCCAGCAAGCAATCAAAGTAAACTTCTCCGTCTTGTAGTCATAATACTAGCAGTTATGTAGGGACTGAAAAGATGGCTAAGAACTTTCTTCTCAAAATTCACCACTTTCAGCAGGATTTTAAGGCGATTGCTGACAAGGTTGACTTGTAAATTCTTTGAAAACAGACGATGGGCATCCAGATTCTGTCTCGGTCAGGGATAAGGACATATACATTCATAAGGCCACAAAGGAGATGGGGGGAACAACAGTAACTAAGCAACCGATGGCACGATGATATCAGAGGTTGGCAAAAAAAAGTCCCTCAATAATCTCTTTTGTATCTAACCCATCGGACATTTTAGACAATGCAGAGATCAAATTCATCAATCAAAGGATTATTGGAATTCTTTCATCTTTATATTGGGTCTATTTGATATTTGATGTGCCTCTGAGATTACAATTATTACAATATTAAGAATATTCAGTAACACTTTAGGTTTTTGACATAAGAGTGACATGAGCCTGTCATAAACATGTGTCATGAACATGAATGACACTTCTTCAATTTTCATGACTGTTGTCATTGTCATTCAGTTTTTGTAATGTAAAGTTGACATTGTTTGGGGGTCAGACATGACACAAATCGAATGACACTTATTGGCAAAGTCATAAACATTTTTGAGTGTCATTACACTTCATGATATGTCATGTCATGTTTATGACAGGTTAACGTCACTCTTATGTCAAAAAACTCAAGTAAAGTGTTACCGGATATTTAAGGTGATTATGGCTTTATTGTTTTCATCTTGTCAGTTTTCATCTTGATGCAGAAATGATCTCAACACACGGACTTGAATCCATCAGTGGAAGGTTCTGTGGACGACACTCAAGTTCACGGCCATTCACGCTGGTCAAATATTAGTTTGCCTCCACACACACTAACTGTATTTGCAGTTTAAGCATTGTAAATGCAGTTTTTAAACCGAGGCAAACAAGCATTTTCAAATTGTTGTGCTTCACAAAAAGACAACAGGTGGATTAATATGGTTGAGAAGTGCAAACATGACAAAGATGATTGTCTAGACGTACAGTAATCTTTATTCAAAGGTTTCTGCATGATTGTTGTGTTTGTTTCAGGGGCATTTCTTTTTCTTCTGTGTAAGTCATTTCAGAATTAAAAAACCTTTGCTCTTGTTATATCTATTTTGATGGCGTAATGGAAAATCATGTTTGACCGTATCTGGAAGATATTACTGTCTGGGACATATTGCCCTCTGTATCATGTCAACAAACTAGTCATTATAACACAGGGAAGATATCTGAAATAAAACAACTCTCAAATCATCTATAAACATGTCCATTAAAATAACAGCCACAGACTTCAAAATGTCAGGTCAAGCAAACATTCTCATAAGTAAAATAACACTGAAACAAAATGACAGTTTCACGTGGAAGGGATCTCTTGTTGCTTTTTGCTTTGTATAGAAACTATTTCAGCAAGTAGCTTTTATGCTCTGTTTTTGGAAGAGGGACATGCACACATTTACAAAAGTTTGTGATATTAACTGATTTGATTGTCATACTGAGATACTGTAGCGTCTTTAAAAAGATAAAGATAGATTTGTATATGCAGCCATCATGAGGTCTTTGCCAAACTGTCCTTGTGTGTGAAGAACATAATAGGCATTACTATAGAGTATAGAGTATGTACTATACTTAGAAGCATACTTCATAGAGCAGGTGTTCACATAGGCCTATCAATCTAGCAATTATCCAACTTGAAGATAGGCTTAAGAGATCATGAAGAGGCTACTTAATGGTTGTCAGAATGAGGACCTTGAGATTTTGACATCAGTGGAGTTCTCAGAGATACTCTGTTCGGCCAACTTTCTTCCTCTACGTACTTTTCATATGACAGTTAAACATCGTGTGTTTTGGACAAAATAGATAAATAATGAATTTTGTTTTTGATGCCAGACTGGTTTTGGAGCTCACGACTGCCTTGCATTCAGTGTTGCAGCGAGGGGTGGTGGTGGGGTTAAAAATAGCACCTGGAAAGACTCTTTTGTGTGCAGGAAATTGAAGGTAATCAGTGCAACTGAAAGGAGGATAGATGCTGAATAGGCAACAGGGCCAATCAGACTGGCGCTGAGGCCACCGGGGGTTTCGGCAGAGCAAGCAGACTGGCAAATGATGGAGAGAAATGACTCAGACCTCAACAACCCAAATTTCCTTCCTCATTATCATGCAGTGGAAGATGAGCAATACTAACTAGGTTTGGTGTGAAAAAGAAAAGAAAAGGAAAAAAAAAGTCAAATATAAAAGGTTTCTGTCATTAGACAGCTGCCACAACAGTTCTCAGGTATACTGGACTACTGTGCTGCTTACTGTACAGCTGAGCAACAAGATTTGGGCTACAACTAGCAGAGTGAGGCAAGCATCAGATTTATGTTTTAATCCGGTATGGCACGAGTCACGCGTGCTGTTAGATGTGCTTAAGTCTGAGCATGCCCCATTGTGACATGCACAGAAGGTGCAGCAGAACAATACTAGGGAAATAAATAAACAGGGGCTCGGAAAGCAGCAGAATAAAGGTCTGAGCCTTGGCAGAAATAAGTGAGGGATACCTTGCCTGGAGGATTCAAATTCATGGTTCAGTGAACTGAATACAATTCAGGAATGTTAAAAAATATATATACATTGCTTGTTCTTTTATAGTAGAGAAAATATCTCACTCTCTCTCATTCACACACACACACACACACACACACACACACACACACACAGAGCAAACACCTGCAGGACTCATTAATTGCATATTAACAATGTTCCAATGACGTGGGAATTGGATTGAAAAGCTATGCATTAAAATGAACATGTTGCATTTACATGAAGCACTGTAAATCATAAAATTCTGCTGAAACACACCCAAGGGTCTGCAAATTGCGCGCCATTTAAGCGGAGTTAAAAGCGCTCATTTGTTTATACCATGCTGTTTGTTGCCCATATAAAACATATTTTCTCACAGAGGAACGTTAAATTACAAGATTGTTTATTTACAAAGTATATTCAATAAAAAGGAAGTGTCATTTACAAAACATA
Organism: Sardinella tawilis; assembly: GCA_030264315.1. Lineage (NCBI taxonomy): Eukaryota > Metazoa > Chordata > Actinopteri > Clupeiformes > Clupeidae > Sardinella > Sardinella tawilis. The sequence continues at coordinate 10,070,675 of JASCQY010000036.1, forward strand.
CTGGATAAAAAAGAGCAATGCACACGCACATACACACCAGTATTAGGACATCAGTATCGATCTTCTGGTGACGCACCTTTTAAAAACCGAACTTCACAAAAATACTGTTGTGTATGCCAGTGAGCATTAGCAGTCAGGAGAATCCCCTTAATCATTCACACGGTACGAAGCAGAACGGGGAAACAAGGGCATGACAAATGCAGCAACAATATCATTTGAATATACAAATATGCAATTGATAACTAACGAGTAGCCTAAACAGCATAATTCATTGAATATCTACTGGAGATGTTCAGATGCCCAAGAGTAAAATAAACTAACGAGCTAGGACACGACTTCGTGTCTTGTGATGATACACTTTTTCATCTTCACAAACATTTTAATTGGTTTGAGTCCTGTGAGAACGGGAAAAGCACTGGGATGGCAGTGTGTCAATGATAGCAGCCTTGGTTCATTTTTTTCTAAAATACATGGGCAAAACAGAAACTTTAAATTATATATGAATGACAATATTTCTGAAATTTTCAATACTGTGTCTGTACTGATCAAGCCAGTTCCTCAGCTCTGATATTCGGTATCCCTCCGGTCCCCTGCCACCTTGGTACACAACCTTGCCGTCCTGGAGTATATAAAGTCTATCGAAATATGCTCCGTACGCGGCATTTGAAGAATTCTCCATACTGTCTGCGACCACAAGACAACCCGGCACTTCTTGGTTCATCAACTCTGCAGCTTTCAGTCTGTCCTCAAGACAACGGTGTTGGGGGATTTGGTACGGCGCATCGGAGCTCACCCATCCATCTGACGGATGCGCCTCCTCTATGTACACAACAACGGAGTCTGCTATATCAGCGTATTGGTTTATAACCCGCTGGAACGCCTTCAGGCGTGTCATAAACGGTGGTCAGGTACAACTACCAAAGTTTAGAATAAGTGGTCTCTTGCCTTTCGCATAGTCAAGAATCCGGGTCGATTTTCGGTCTCCAAGCTGCACAACTTCGGTGTTCGGCGCTTCGTGCCCCAGGTGCGCCGACTTGAAGAAGTCCAGTTTGTGACCATGCCAGACCGCTTTCAGCGACTCCAGGCTGAACATCCGATTGGAATCAGAGATACACAGAGGTGGATCATCTGTGCTTCCCGCGCCCCCTTCGCTCTCCCGCATTTTGAACAGCATTTTCCTTACACATAGAAAATCGAGTAACCATAGCATGATCGCAGCCACCAGGAAGCGAGGCAGCAAAACAAGACAGATGACAGCATTTTTAAGTGCCTTGATGGTTTTCATGCCGAACGGGGGTGGCGCGACCACCGTGTTTAGGCCTGGCAACAGGAGACTTGAGTGGCTGCCTTATCATCCGTTCTGATCCTGTTCACTTGAGTTCTAGACTGCACACAAGTTCCCTTTTTATAGGACTGGGGTGAGGATTTGAATGAAACACACTCCGCCTCCAACCTTGACCGACTCCTCACATGGTGGGGATTACCTCCCATTAACTTGTGTTGGTGATGTAAGGGATAGGGAAATGAAACGGAAACATAAAAACTAATGTAGGCTATATGAAGTGTAAAAAAAGCACTCTGGACTGCTCAGCACATTCATCAGATGCTACCGCCCAAGAATGTCTTACCTGTTGAACTAGGAGACTGCTACTGACAGCTAACGGGTTATGTGAAAATTTGACCATTTCTCAAATAGAATTTAATAAACACAAGAAGGGAATAATATAGGATATAATTCTGAAGCGTTAGTATAATAATATTTTCAACTGATAGCTCAAAATAATGTACACGTTCAATAAACTAAATGGAAAAACATTCGTTCTACCTCTTCTCCCGTCCATACATGAACGTAGCCGATAGAAAAGTAAATAGCATAGGCCTATATTCGTCCTGTTTTATTACGTGTATGCTTAGCCTATAGCAAAGGCCAATAGTTTTAATTATTCTGCTTTGTTTTGTCCTGTTGCTGTCTAGGAGCAGGTGCTTTATATTCGCCAAGCGCGTAGGGAAATCACTAGACGGCGCTGGTGATTGCCATAAAACATGAAGACTATTCAGAGGGGCGCAAAAAACACTTAAAGCATGATATATGCTTAATAGCGACTGAACAGTAGCAAAGAGCAAATTAGTAGACAGTTTAAATTAGAAATACTTACCCAAAAAGTGATGCACAATTTGGACAACAGACGAGGATCAATTTCGTTGGAGAGTTGCATGCTCTCAGTGCGCAGTGTTGGTAAATTTAAACTCCTTCTTGAACTAGATATTTCACATTTGTTACGGTAGGCTATATTGTGAATTATGCCAGTTCTTTTACCAACCAGTCGAGCAGCATTATGTCCCAAGAATTTTATAACTCCAATGCGGAAAAAGACATTTGACTAAAAGCCAATTTACGCTCGAAATTACGCGCAAGAGGTAAGAGATTCAAAGTCGGTTAATAGTGTTTAAATTCCTCTACTGCATGTCGTTGAAACTGCGCGTCTGATTTTGTTGACGCTAAAATAAGTAACCTTCCAAAAACGTCAAAAATGTCTGGGCAGCGCTAGTATGGATGGGCAAGTGTGTTGGCCAGGAGGCAATCATGACACATTACGCCGGATCAGCTAAAGGAATGTGACAGACATTAAAACGGAGGCAGAAAATATTTAGAAAATGTTTTTCTTTCTTTATATATATATATATATATATATATATATATATAAAATCACAAGATTTGATTGCAACAAAGCGAAAGACTACATTCTTGAATGGGTTAACGTATGTGTAAACGTCGACCAATCAATGACATTGCGGTTGGGAATAAGATTTAGATCTTTTTGACTTTCAATCGCTCAGCTAATTAACGCATGGACTAGTTCAGTATGTTTGATACAAGATCAGGTAATGCTCGGATTAAATGTGACTGCAAAGCCACCAGTTTTTTCTACAATGCAGAGATGGAGAGCAGACAGGGACAACCCACACCACAGCGCAGCCTACACCTAAAAGGGGTTTCATATCAAATGCAGTTGAATAACCTCAAGTTTAATGGTGCCATATTAAAATTTAAAGCTAGGCTACTTGTTAAAGACTTATAGGTATATTATAGGTATATAAACAAATACCTTTTTTCTCCCTTTCTGATGACATTATCAGTCTTGACCATGTCAATCTTTGCCTATATTGTCTTCTGGTAGTAGACCTTAGTAAATCTACCCCTGTACCTGGCTAACATAATAGGGAGGTGTACAGCTCCCGTGAAGAGGATGTGGAGTTGAATGCATTTGATTCCGCATTATTTAATCAACTGGAATGATTTCTGAATGAAAAAATGTATATGATGATTAAATGCTTTTTCACAGCATTGCAACACACCAATTCTATGGCATAACTCCTCTTGAGGTGTGTGGTTATAGGCAGTAGTAGAACCAACCAATAGTATCCAATTTATCATGGGTGCTATGGATATTATTTATGACCATGTTAATCTAATATGAAATTGTGTGATAGCAAGTGTGTCTAAAAGGGACGATCTCCGATCGAATTGATCCATAAATGATGTTATAGCTCAGTTAGCCTATGAGAACGTGGACAGTGTCTCATGCGTGAAGCACACTATCAAACAGCTCCTGTATGTGTCCTGTCAGGTATCAGTCAGTGAAGTTAAGACATCTGTTAGTTGTCCATGTAAACTGTAAATGCCATAGCCTCATAAGTACATGTTTATTGCCCTAGCTAATTGCCTGGCATCACTTCACTCTGGAGTTTTGTCAGTTCCAAACCTGTTGCTCACTTGTGGTTAGGTTGCTCCTGTTGCCTTTGGCGAGCCAATCATTTGAGCTCTTTCATTGTGTGCCAACGTACAACCACAGAACAAATAGCTCAAACAATCTTGGTTGTCAGCTTAAGTGACAAATGATGTCTGTTGTGACAATCCCTCATGGGCAGCATTGATCATCCTGCTTCTCTTGCCTAATTCTTTCCTCCAATCATGCCAGTTGGCTTGGTGTTGCAACAGCCACGCAATACTATAAACCTAGTGCATTTGAACTGAACACCAGGAACAAGATGTTTTGACTCCCTCTGGTAAAAATCCAGTTTGTAACCCTTTTAACACATCCATATGGTATACCGTGATGTGTTAACAGATCATGTTGACGGACAAATTAAGCAATCCTTAGATCTTCAGTGCACTAATTACAGAACCATTTTTTCAGCCCGAGCCTATGCCATCTAGGGGAAAAACAAAGGAACCTGATACTGTAGCTTGCAGTGTGAAGCTTTTCACTCTAGCATCAGCCTACCAAAGCACCCTTATCAGAAGAGATGTCAGATCTGACAAATGTTTTTGAAGCTCAATGATTATGCATAGACACTGTCTAAAGGAGAGTTTCTTCCTGTGGAAAACTACCATGGGAATCCAGGATGGGTCTCAATCATCCGTTCACATCTGAAGAAGTCTTTTGGATAAAAGGCCAGCTGAACCTGCAGAGCAAATGAACATGTTCTAGTTTTTACTCCCCATATTATTACTTGTTGCCTTTTTGCCAGTTTAAGCATCCTCCGGCAGAGACAGGGTACTTCCTCTGCAAATACGCATTATTATGTTGTGCCCATTTTAATGATGACTTTAGAAGTTAACCGAAGCGACTGAGAAAAACTGTTATAATTGAGGTAATTAGTGTCTGATTGGAGCCATTTCTAGGGCTCAAAGGGATTTTCTTTCATTTGAAATCAAATCAGAATGTGTAATTGTGAGAATCAAAGGGTGCATTTCAGGGGTTAGTCAATGGCTGGCATGAACCCAAGAGCTGATAGATTTGCTGAGAGATTAACTATGAAATCCAAAAGAAACAATAACATACATTTGCTAATTGAAATCCAAGTGCAACGGCGTGCTTTAAAATCATTGAATGTCTTCATCAAAAACCTGTTATTGAACCTTAAATGATTTGAAACAATCTGAAATTACTGATGCAGTCCATTTTACTTCATTGATATCGCTGTGGTTTAATTTATGCAAAACTCAACAAGAGTATCTCATGTCAAATCAATATTAGAAGCTTGTTCCTTGTGAGGATATTTAGAGATACTGTGCCACAGCCACACCTCTGAAATAATGCTCCATGTAAGGCAGCAGTGAGACTATTAAAAATGTAATGCAATTAGTCCTGTACACAGAATCACACACACATACACACACACAAACAGAAAATGATATTAGTGCTCATAACAAATGATGACACTGTGCAAATAAGCCATGCTACTGATTTATGATGAATTTGAAGATGTGTTCAATAACATTTACAGCAACATATGGTTCTTTGAATGCATACTGTATCTGGTGGTGCCAAAGGCCTTTCAGTACAATTAGACCTTCACATCTGGGCAAGAGTGAAGCCTTAAAGCACTTGCAATGTCTGTTGGGCCTGCTTTAGTCTAGGAATGAGACTGATTGGATTTAAGCTTAAAATGACCCCACACAGGCTACTAATAGATTTGGAAAAGAAGTGTCATGAGATTGCCAATACAAAGTCTTAAGAGTTTACACAGCATGCATTGCTTCTATTATTTAATGACTGGAGAAATGTCAACTCCTCTAGGAAGTGTGTGAAACCTGCATTGTGTAGACCACAAAGGCTCTGGTTTCCCACTTAGCATTCACTTTTAGTGCACTAAGCATACTCTGCACATATACCTTACCAAAGTTGTTTACTTTTCCACGTGTGGTTCCTGAACCATCTCTTCATTCTTCTGTAGTGTGCTGATGGTAACTATACCTTTTGAGGCCGAGTAGCCTCAACATACACAGCCTACTGTAGCCTCCCGTACCTCATCTCCTTTGGCTCATCGCGCTGCTTGGACTTGAATCACTCACTTCACGTCCAGTGCTGGAGTTATTGGCGCTGGGTTCAGGTTCAGCCACCGGCCAGCTCTGTACATTAAAGAGAGAGAAGGATCATACAAGTTTGGCCAAGACCACCTCAAATAAATCCCCTCTCCCCTCAAAAAAAGAACATTCCCTGAACTGTTTTTCTATCGATTCACTGCTGGAGTAGGGCAAACCCTGACCCTGTGCCTGGAGTGTTGCTTCAGGTTTTCTATAGACCCATGTTTCTCCTTTGGATTGCTAACTTGTCCTGAGTTCACCCTCACAGCTCAGGAGACTTCATCAGAAAGAATAAATAAAAAAAATTACAAGCAATTTAACAGGCAAGTGACAACCAAGAACTTTAACCAGTCTGACATAATGTCAATTTTAATTGGCTGTGACTGTGGTGTCTCTTTCAAAACATTAGAATAGAATTGGAATGAAGATGAACTCACATGGCCATATTTCCCTGCATTGCCAAATGTGTGTTGCATACTTGACAGACTTCAAAGAGGGGCACTAATCAATCAAGCTAAAAATAGGAGGGACTTTTATTAGGACCTGTTAATGTACAGGACAATTCAGACAGCTCTGTGAGCATCAACATTCCAAAGTCTTATTGGCTCGTCCAGCCGTGTGGTGCGATGGACAAGGAAGTGAGAGAGTAGTCCCCATTCATATGTCATCTGATGTCATATTTATACCGTTTGTCTGGCTGACACCTTTACTCCTATAGCCACTTGCAAAGAGGGAGCAAGGAATCAAGAAATGATGACTTAGGAGCGAACTCTTTAAATGCTATGACTGCTCAAAAAAAGGAAAAATGGTGAGGAGATGAATCAGGATGCATCATGCACTTGCATGTACTCTTGTAGTGTTTGTTTGTGTGTCTGTTTTTTTTTTTTTTTTTTTACAGACAAACAAACCTGGGCAAGCTTGTATAAGATGACCGTCATGTATTATACATAAACCTGTGTGTGTGTGTTTTTTTACAATGTTCTTAAGCACCAAAGGTTTTGATTTTCGGCAAACTGCAAGACTGTCTTATGAATCAGGATGGCATAGCTTTGAGGGAAACTGTGGAGAGGCATCAGCCTGACACACACACATACACACACACACACACACACACACACACACACACACACACACACACACATGCACACACACACACGCACACTCACTCACACAGATGCACGCAGACACACACTCAAATAGCCACTCACACAACATGCACCAAAATAGAGACTCGCATCTCTGTACTCAGTGACTTGGCCTCACATAGAAACATAACCTGTTTTTGGGTTCATTCTCTTTATTAGGTTAAACAAACTGTGACCACATGTCACATGAATCTTTGGAGTGTGTCTTTCTCCTCCCAGGAGGAGAGTATTTCTTCCTAACACAATTGAGAAGTGACCTTTCATTCACACATAAACAACATCTTGGTTGTTTGCTGCCATTCTGTTTCATAATATTTTCCATGACACTGAAGATCAAAAGAAAATATGAACAAAAAAAATGAAAGGATTACATACAATATCCGCTTCGGAGTCTTCATAATATATGTATGAAGATTGATTCTTATAGATTCTGCTTCTAATATTACAAAACTATATAGCTGTTATGATCGATATACAACCTTAGACTGGAGATAAAGACAAACAAAAACAAATCCACAAACAAAAACAATGAGATATCCTGCAAACAGTGTGCACTATTTTATTTTCAGGCTTTAACTATGTTTTGAAAATACTATATGCAGACTTGACTTCTCTTGTTGAAAACTCTGAGTGCTGAAGCCAGCCTCAGCAAATAGACTTCAAAGACAAGAGTTCTGTGTTAGTTCCAGCAAGTCAAATAACAGAGGCATGACTGTTGTTTTTTGCCATGTGATTCGTATCCTTTCTCTCATCTTTTACTTTACTGCAAAATAACTTGAGTTTGGATCACTGGCAGCAGGGCTGGCCAAAGTCGGCTGGCAGATGACCGAGCGAGGGGGGTCCTGCATGCTCTAGAAGCGCTTGCATGTAGCCTACTCAGCTTGGGCTTAATAAAGAATGAGGGAAAAGAAGGCCAGCGATAGATACAGAATGCTGAAGGAATCATTACATCTATCATGTGGAAAGAAACAATATTCTGCATCTTTCCATCAACTAAAAGGAAAGGTGAAAAGTGAAGGAGGTGGGGAAAAGTGAGGAAGACTATGGTGTGGTCCTACTAGTGAAGACTATAGGGGCTGGCGGTTACAGTTAGGTTAGGAGACAAGTGTGGAGGGAATGCGGCCCTAGTCTGGCCCTAGTCCACACCCACACCAGTTGTCTCTGGGTAGGGCTGGTGCCAGAGGGGGCTGTCAGTGGATTGATACTGTTGTCTTCTGTTGTGGGCACTATACTATACTACAGCACACTACACTACACTATACTATACTTATAATAATATGCACTTCTACACTTTTAGATATAAATGTAAATGTAAATGTGTTTTTTTATGTTTTTGTACTTCCAGTTGAGACAAGGATGAAGAGGAGGCATCTTTCATCCCAGCTGTCCTTCAAATGACATTTCCAGACTAAATAAAACACAAGTAAATATAGTTGTAGGTGTGTATCAAGTAGCAAAATAAATATGTTAAATATTGTACACTAAAGTGGTGTTCTCATGTTGCATGTTAAAAATACAGCTAGCACAGAATGTATTCAATGCAGTTCAAACAACATATAGCCTGCTGTGCTATCTGGGTCATTCCGTGTCAAATCAGGACGGATCCAGACCTCATCGTCACAGATTTTCACGAAACTTGGCATGCTGATTT
>JASCQY010000036.1:10080921-10094427 GCA_030264315.1 Sardinella tawilis
ATTCACACACATAATAACACATTCACACACTCATACACACACACACACACACACACACACACACACACACACACACAGACATGTATGTAAACATACAAACCCACACAGGCACAAGCTCATATATCTCAAACTCATGCACACACACACACACACACACACACACACACACATACACACGTACATACACACAGCCCTGCAATTATAGACACATGCTCACATGCTCCCCCCACACACACACACACACACACAACAGTTGTGCTTCAGCAGACCCAGGCCGTGGCCGTGAGACCTGTCAACTCCTGAACTCATCCAACCCCGAGGGTCAGGGAGGAGAAAGAGAGACCTCAGTGGTATTAGCAGATGTACTCCCCAGCGGGCTGCACGCTCTCTCGCCTCTCGCAAGGAGGCTCAAGCTGCCACATGGCTAAATGGCTAACCCACCAGCCAAAAACCTGGACCAAAACTCACCACCACGTACAGTATGTTTGCTCAACCCAACTACTGCCTCTATTCAGTGACAGTTCGCATAAGACAGTTCGCCCACCACAGCACAGCCCCCATTTGCAGTTAAATGCAATCAGTTGGATTTTGGATGCTGCTGATTAGAGAGAAACAAATTACTCCGACAACAGTGAGATTCTGTCACTTTCAGCTGCCGAGAAAAATCCCTCTGTAGCGTAGGCTTGGACTGTTCTGTTCTGCGCTGTGTTGCGTTGGTGAGAGAAAAAGCACCAATGCCAAATAGGTCCAAATTCAGAGTGTGATTTCTTAGAGGAGAGAAGGAGAGGTGATTTAATTCACTGGTGGATTAAGGCTGGCAGGTCTGTTTTTGAGTTGCTATGGCAGCACAGTTCCTTGGCATCCCAAATGCCAACTCACTGGACTGACCAGAATTCAATCCTGATACTCAAATAACCTGCAAAGAGCATGAAGGACGACAGAAAATGGACAGACTCACATGTCTGAAACACAAGCATTTGGGGTGTTAAGGTCTAAACTAATATATATCCAGAATTATATGGATTCAGTCTCTTTGTTACTTTCAGATTGAAATCGGTCTGCGCTCCAGCTTGTTAAGGTCTGTGCTGAAAGCAAAAAGAATATCTGTTTACACAGTTATTTCACCACATCCAATAATGACTTTATGACAATTGGGAGATATCCACAGAGGCATATGAAATCAATCACAGAGAGTAATGACCACAGGCTCATATCATTTGGACTTGAACAGACAGTGCTCTGCATTTGTTTGTGAACTGTAAAAAGTGGCCAGCACTACATTACTGCATTTTTTTCACAAAGAGATCGAATATCCAATCATAATCAGACCTTTTCATTCTCTGGGCTGACCTTGAATGTCCTTGCTAGTTACTCCGAATCGAACACTAATCCGTGCATTACAGGATTGTGTGGTGCGTCATTTCTGCAATCCAAACATCACTATGTGGGGTATTGGGCTGAGACATTAAGGCTTTGTTCATCATCTGTCAATGCAAGAGATTTGTGACGTTTGTGAGAAGTTATGGTTCATCGACATTTCATTTCTCATGTGTCTCAGTGTGACTCACAATGTCATGTAACAGTACAGATGCCTAAGGAACAGCGTGCATGTGCACAGTATGTAGTATGCTACTATTGCAGATGTGTACTGCATAGGATGCTGTCTCTGAGGCACCCCATTTTGGACCCTACAACGGACAAGATCTGCTTACAAGAAACAATAGTGGGTAAGTTTGTTTTCATTATAGAAAGTAAATACCTGTAAATTACTTAAATTTACTTAAAAATTAGCTCAGGGATTTCAGGATTAATGGAGCAAAGATATTTTATATTGGCAAATATGTTTGATATAAAACATCATGGTTGTTAATTAATTGTTAATGAAGGTAGTAATAATGTAACTCAGATTACATCAAACACGTTTTTTTATTTTTCCAAACTGCAAAATGTAACAAAATGTGAATATGGTTAATATGGTACATATGACACAGGATACAGCGCTGTGTGTGTCTACTCCCTGCATTGCTCTGCCGTGTCATCTTACAAATTTTAACGAGGCATGGTGGCATCCCATTTTTTTTTCTTTCTGATTATATTCTATCCTTTTTCACACACACACACACACACAAACACACTGCCTCTTTCCCCCAGGACACTACAGAGACAGCCAGCTGCTGAGTCATTGCTGCGTGTGGGCCGGACGTGGCCCGGACCCAGGTGACTGTGTCCAGGCTGGGAGAGTGTGAGCTGGCCACTGTCACACACCACCACGAATCAGCAATGAGCTTCCCCTCAGCTTCTGTAAATACCTTGTGCGGGCGGAAGCCCAGCACGTACGTGAAAATCCTCTCTAGCCTAGAGCGTGTACCAGAGTTTGTGTGGTTTGCATGCTCTGTCAGCATTAATAAACTCCTAGCCAGAGTGCACACAAGGACCCTGTCTGTACAGCTGAATATAATCTTTCTATTCTCTCTGTCTCTTTCCCTCGCTCTCCTCTCCTCTCCTCTCTTCTCTTCTCTTCTTCTCGTTTGCCGCGCTGGGCTGCTTCACACTTCCTCCACCCTCTCTTCACCTGCTTTGCACCTCTTAATGCCAAACACTTTCCCACAGAAGCCCAACAAAAAAGTTTGTCTGAGAAGAGGACAAAGGAGAAAATGCTTACCTTTCTTTCTTTCGCTGTTGCATTTTCCCTCTCTCTCTCTCTCTCTTTCTCTTTCCCTCCCTCTTTTCCTTTTCCTTTTTTTTTGTTTTCTGGAGTTGCTGAAATACAGTGTTGGCTTCTAACCCAGTTACCTTCTATAAACTGTGCTGGATTCTTGGCAGTGAGGCGAGGTTCATGTGAGGACAATGCAGGGCTGGAAAAACACCCAGTGCCTCCCGCATACTCATTGGGCTGGCTCGCCTCCAGAGGACCAGCATTGATGGAATATCATAAAGAGAGTCACCAGAGAGCAATTTCACGATAATCATCAATGCCGGCTTCTCTCTCTCTCTGGATTCACCCATCACCACATACACACACACACTCACACACACACACATACACTTTCTCTCTCACACACACACACACACACATTCACTTTGCACACTTGCAGATATACTGCTCATAAACTATTAAATGAAATGCTTTGATTCAACACCATGTCTCACACCACCACCCACCCCTAACCACCGCTCCACTCTTGTCAGCAGTGAATCAAAGCAGGGTAGCTCCCGTTCAACTTGAATGAACTTCCTAACAGCCCCTCGCTTATCAGAGCTGCGCTAAGGCAGCGAGGCATTACACATCGACATTGTTATCTTCCAGCCCAATCCCCAACATCCGACAGACAGAGCAGCACTCTTGGTACAGTAAGCACATTTCTTTGTCTTCTCTTGTCTTCTCTTTTCATTCGCTATCCTTGCTTCTCCTCCACTCTTTCTCTCCCGCGCTACTTCTCTTTCTATCACAGATTCTTTCCCCACCTTGTCATTAGCTCTGTACAATCGACACAATGTTTGCACACTCACTTGTGTCACACTGGAAAAGCCACCCAAGAAAAACGGTCTGAGTGAAGAGCTGGTTTGTGAGAGCAGTGCATCTGACTGACAGCGTATGATTTATAACATCCTGATGTGATGAATTGAATGCAATGCGCAATCTTGTTTTACTCATCCGAGATGAGAAGCTGGTATTCCAAACGTGCCTTCTGGGGCTCGGAGACCCTCACACATCTGCAGGGAGCTTACTGTCTGGAGTTCAGGATGGAGAGAGATCCAACACACTCCACCGCAAGGCTGCCAGAACATTTCTTCTGGAGATTCCCTGCTGTCTTTTGGAAAAAGAAGAAATAGAAGACTCTAGGCCATACAACGCATTGTGCTGAATAAACATGATCAGCCTGATTTATTATCCTGAAATGTGATTTTTTAACCAGTTTTTCACTTTTCCACAAGATGGTTAAAACTAAGACACATAGCCTACGTGTTTCTTCTGGTTGTTTATAACATCATTAAACATTATATTGTAAGCAAACTGATTGTGTACATGTATGGTTTGATGGGTCTGAATGCAAGAGCGAGCACAATGTGTGAGGAATTTATGGTAATAATCCATTCATATTCTATTCATTAAGCATTATAATTCGGAGAGGTGTAGGCTATAACTAATGTCCATGTTCATAAATGTTAATACATTCTCAAGACTGTGTTTACAGTCTTGAGAATGCTTACAGCCTAATGTTAGCTTATCTTAGCCTTTATAACTTGGAAGTGTCATAGGTTCTACACACATAAAGCATTATTGTCACATTTCTGAAACATGATGTCTCATAATGCTTGTTATCAGTCTTTCACTATTTGTTAAAGTCGAGGATGCTTCCCTGGTAGCACACTGGCTTCGGAAGCCGCACACTAGGACGAAGATTCAAACCTCACGAACATTCGAAACATCGTAACATCCTAAATCCATCAGTGCAGCCTTGAAAAACCTTCGAAAGAAGGACTCTGCACTTGACAGAATTTTGAAGCATCCTTGACTTTGGAACATTGCTTGGCGAGGTGCGATGACATGCGATGAATCCTTGAAAAAGTAGCCTGGAAGGATACTTCCTTGACTTTGAGAAACAGTGTATATCACTAGGAGACATGAAATACTGTTTTCTGATTGGCTGGCAGGGTGTCCATTATTTCCTGATAACGGGATAACACCTATGACGTATATTTGGTAAAAAAAGTTTAATCACTGTACCATGTCAATGCTCTTTAAAATGGTAACTACAACAACAGCAAGCAGCCTTTTGGATCTACTTTCCCACAAAGCATTAGACTAAGCTACACCAAAGCTACAAACCAGCCATTTTTTTGTAGATTACTGTTTAAAGAAAATAATTATATAAACATAAAAGAAATGTGGTAGCCAGATGATAAGCGGTATAACGAGGTGTCCGACATAGGGAAATATTGTTGCTTGCCTACCGTTGCTAGGTTACGGGGATACTAGCAAATCAAGTCACTCTGTCTAGCACGTGTTTTTGTAATTTCCTTTGTCATTTCTTGTCTAAACTTGTCTTTATTTGTCTTTTTGAACATATTCGCTACACGAACATGTTTTTTGTCAGACTTTTTTGTCAAGTACTTTTCAAGTTTTGCCATCTTAATTTTTCATCATCAATGGCCCAGTTACTGGCAATGGTTGCGCTTAGCCTACACAAGAGGCCGGGTGTTCAGGCTTTCGCTTCAGGTCAGCTAATCTGTTCGAACTGAGTGCCATAACGAACTGAACTGAGCACAAATGGCATGAGACATCTGCTGAAAGCACTCTGCGCTACACTGACGATGCATCTCCACCTTGTCATTTGCACTGAAAGATACTGTAGGCTATTACTGCCGTTTACCATGCCATAGTCGCATGTTCTTCAATTGAGCGTCTTGAGTGTTTGTCTTCAGAGCTTTGAGTGGCCTTTGTGTCACACAATGCACAATATAGATATACTACTTACTTACTAAATGATGGACTTATGAAGAGGGTTTCAAGTAATTTCACAAAAATGGCCAAAGAATACAATTCCCTACCCTACCTTTAAAACACAATGAAATTGGTTATAACATACAACAATCACGTTGTGATTTTTGTACATTTTATGTAACTGCTGACAGTAGGTAGGCTATAGCATACCACAGTGTTTATCTGGTTAGTCAACAAGATTATTGGATCTGCCTTGCGATTCTGACCACCTCAAAAGCCCTCTGGGTTTTGCCCAGGCCCATGGTATGCCTTTCCACCAAATGTTCTGAAAAGTGTCTGGTGGTTTTCATGTAAACCATTTTACCGACAGATAAACAGACAGACAGACACACAAACCACTCTTGCAACATAAACTCCTGGGCTGGTAATGAGGCATACAACTGCAAAATTACACACTACTCCACCTCTATCTACTGGAACATAACAACCCTAGGTGGAGAAAAGGGTAGGACAGTGTGCTTAGGGTCCTGAAGGACGCAAACAAAGTATGTACTGTATATCTATAGGTACTGAGTGCACTATTTTGGAACAACTTAATACATTAACAATGGATATTAATTGCATTCAATTCAAGACACTTTAAAGCCAGTGTGTTAATTCATATCCACTTAGTTTGAGGTAACCCAATGCTGTTGGGAGGGAAAAGAATGAGAAAATTCACTACAACGTAGAAACAATGGGAAATCGGCAGCTACTGACCGTTTCAAATATTCTGGTTATTTTCCCTAGACAGCACTCAGAGACTTTGAACGACATGGCTTTGGATCGAGCTGCGCCTTTTTTTTTTTTTAGCAACATCCTTAAATATTTATGGCACAGAACAGCTGTGATTCTTTGTGTAGTTTCTCGTTATACTCATTAGTAAGCATATCTCAATAATGACATTTCTTGAGCCAACTCAACTTTAAGGAATAAATCATACAGTATTTATATACTGTATTTATTCTACTCTTATTGAACTTTTAGGGGAAAATATAATATTTAAAAAGGAATATGGAACAATGACACCTATACAGTGCCTATAAGCTGTCAAGTGTAGTTTAGACTCTGTTCAGTGTTACAGTATGTGCATGGACAAGCCCAGCTGCTCGAACTCTGCATAGTGGCACCCTATAGTACTGGCCCACATGCAATACTGTAGATGTCAGCAGATGTTCCCTCCTCAGACTATGGGCTAAGGCCATGTGTTGTTCGGTACTGGCACAGACCTCATCCACTCCATCCTCTGAAAGGCATGGCTAGCTGGGGACACCCCGAGCATGACTGATACATTCTGTTGGAACCCTCGGACAGCCTCGGCTGTCACTTGAGATTCCTAAAGATAAATCGTTCAGTGTGTGGAATATTCGGAACACAGGCAAATCCTAAGGAGCGACAGGAAATATTATTAATGTGGTACTTGGGACATCTCAGTAGACACACAGAGATACTCGCCCTTTTTATGTACAGTCTAATTCTGAACAAGCAGAGTTTTAGTTTTTTTTTTTATCAAGACAAATGTTGCTCTCTGTCTGAAAATGAAAAATGTCTCTGTTCTGTGGTGTTCTCGACTGACTTGTGATTTGACAGTTTTTTATCTTTTGTTGGCCACAAAACCATGTCAGAAATGATATCAATAACTCAGCCTCATTGCCAACTGTTCAAGCCCTCCAGCTTTGGAGTTTTTAAGCCCTGTCACAATGTAGAGTGTTTTCACAACTGGACAAATGTTTGGGATATTAATATTCAGTTCCCCCCCGCTCAAAGTTTTTAAATCACTGCAGTAAGTGTTTTTCATGAGATACACGTCCGACCAGCAAATTATAAACAATGCACTTGGAAAACAACCCTCCTACTAAATCATTCAAATCAGACATTCCCATTCAGAGGCTGTTCAAACTCTGAACTCTGCGTTGGTTTTGGTCTTTCCTACTCTTTTCGCCCTGCGATCAGCTTTAACAAAGCATGTCATGTAAATGTCACTCCAGTCCATGTCTTGCATCATTTTCTGTCAATCCCCATTCCTTCCGATCCAGATGAATATGCAACCTATCCAGTCACGTCCTCGCATGCAGCTTGCCAGGCTAGCTTGGCAGGAGCGGCAGCAGCTTATCAGGCTGAGCAGGAGCCCACAGAAAGGCTGCCTCAGACTTGCCATGCTCGCTGCATCAGACCGGGGCTCCGTCTGCGAGTGCGCCTGCGTGGCTGCCAATCCCCTGCAAGTGTCAAACGAGGACAGATGGCCTTGGGAGACTTTTACTATTCACTGTTGATTCACTGCTGCAAAATTGCTTATCCTCCCCACACACCCCACTCTCAACCCCCTCTTCCTCCCCATTTCTCAGAGCAATTGCCATCATAAAATGCTCAGCATTCTTTCATCTCATGTGTGTGTGTTCGGATACAAAAAGGTTTGGTTGGTATCAGATGAGCTATGTGTGTGTGAGTGTGTGTGACACAGAGAAGAGAGAGAGTGTGTGTGAGAGAGAAAGAGCGAGGAAAGGTTGAGAAGGAGAGTGTGAGGATGATTGTTCGAGGTTACACCGTGACAAAAGCAGACACCGTGATTAAGCCCTGTCTGTGAGAGCAAGCTCAGGAAAGTTTGGATTTGAACGCCTTGGATGTGATCTGTGAGATTGATGAGCGACAAGTTAATCGTCTGAGGGGAAAACAGAGTGTCTGGACTGACGGAGGGACGGACAGACTGACGCTGGCTTGTTTGTTTGTTCGCAGTGGTGCGCGTGCCCGTTGCCTTGTCGCAGGGAGCGTCCAAACGCTGGCGTCTAATTGGATGTGGTTTGCAGTCCGTGAGCCTTGGAGAAGGGGTTATTCGAGGGAAGAGGATAAACACCACGCGGCGGTGACCTGGCACCGGGGTTGAAACGTCTTCCTGGATTTGTAGGTGAGGCTGGGCACTGGGCCTCGGAGTCACGGAACTGCTTCCTCCTTCTCCTTCTGACGGGCCTGCATGGCGGCCCAGATGGCGGAGCGTTTCCTCCTCCGGGCTTCGAGATGACAGGCCAGCGTGTCTCCTCCGTCGGGACACTCAGCTCGTAAATACACACACAGACAGTCGGCAGGCAACGGCTTGTCAGAAAGAGAAGGAAGGAAGAGAGCTTTCAGAGCTTTCAGAAGGAGCCACACATGTTTACTGGGAGACAAAGGGACTAAACACGGACGTCAAATTATGAGATTTGACAGAATTATTGCACTTTTCTCAGAAATAAAAATCGTGACTTGCAATGGTTTTGATGTATTGCACATGAAATTTGTCAGACACAAGAGACATCATGGGCTATGGAATATCAAATCATCAAACCGCTCTGCGTTCTCATCCTTCCCCACATTTTGCAACATTCATTAACGGCAAAATTAGAGACTTTTCACTGGTAGTATAATTATATTCCCAAATGTGGTATGACACCAGAATGTTTTGACTGTCAAGCCAGCTATGTGTTTTGCAATTGCCACACGTATGATTGCTGAAGGACCTGTTGATTTAAAATAAAAACAATGAACACTTTGACTAAACTCAGAAAAAGTCATGGCATAACTAATTGAGATCTCATGTGAGCAAGAATGTTAAGGGAACAAGCGGGATAAGCAACCAAATGATTCCCAGAATGATGAAACTAATTTTAATTGAATCACTGGCTAACTTAATCATTTCAAACAGCATAGACTTTGTAAGGATTTACATAAACTTCACTAGATTGAAAACCTTAACTACTTAGCCTGGACAACAATATTTTCATATAGCATTAACACGGCTAATTTCTCTCTTACAAGAGCTAAATGTACAACCTTCTGATTGTTTGCCTGCTCCGATAAAAAAAAAAATGTTGAAATATGTGGGTAAGTGTCTAACGAAGGATTGCTATTTTACTCATGACTGCCTCTCCGATTGATTGGTTGATTGATTGACTGGTTTTCCTGACAGCTAAATCACCTGATAGTCAAAATATTTTTCCCTTCCTTTCCATTTGAATATTTTCTCTGAAGAAAAGACAGTTTATAGATTGTCTTGTGAAAGTCAATTCAATGTAATTCTTTCACATGTGAATCCATGTCTTAATAACACAGGCCACCCAAATCAGCACAGTTCCTGTTTAATGAGGGTTATTATTAATTGAGCTTTTTATATAAAGTCTGTCCCATAACTATGTCATAGCAAAATAAATGAGCTTATTCAACACAAGTAATGAGGAAAGATAGGGCAGCAACATTTGAATTAGAATCCGGGGCAGCTCCTGACTAAATCAGCTTCCCTTTGGCTGGCTTTCAGGGTGTGTCTGAGCAGTACCCCACACCATCCCAACACACACACACACACACACACACACACACACACACACACACACACGCTTGTACACACTAACACACACCCAATCCCATTGCTCATCATCATGCTGACGTTTATGGAAGCCTCTGGCACATCCTTCCTTGTTCTCCTCTTTCAAAGGAATGTGCCACCAGACTGTGACGTGTTGGGCTTGCTTTCATCTGTCGGGAGCCATTAATGCAACTGCGCCAGGTTAGAATATGAGAAATCCACAGTCTTTGCTGTGCCAATGCTTCTGGCTTCCGCCTGTCCATCACTAACACTCACTGTGTTTTGTGTGTGTGTGTGTGTCTGTGTGTGTGTGTGTGTGTGTCTGTGTGTGTGTGTGTGTGCGCGTGTTTTATGCTGGTGCTCTCAGCTGATCTCTCGAGTCTCCAGGCAGAGGAGAGATGGGGGAGGTCGGAGTGATGGGTGCGATGTAGAGGGGAGAAGAGAGAGAGAGAGAGAGAGAGAGAGAGAGAGAGAGAGAGAGAATGAAAAGAATGAGAATGAAGAATGAGAGGCAAAGGAAAACTGAAAGAGGGAGAGAAGCAGAGAAGAGAAGCAGAGTCAGAAGAAGGGAAAAGACAAAACTGAAACCTGATGAGACTAAAAAGCAGCCAGAGAGAGACAGAGAAAGAGGGATAGAGCAAAAGAAGGAAGAGGAGAAGAAGGAAGACAGTGGTGGTGGTGCATCTCCCCCCTTTTTGAGGTCATGTCATGCGTTCTATTTTGAGGCTGTGAGATTTAAAGGAGAAAACCCGTTCCTGTCTCCCCCCCTGGAGCTGCTCTCCACAGGGCATTGACCCGCGAGGACCCGGCGACAGAAACAACACTCACATGATCAGAGTGGCTGAGAGAGGGACAGAGCCCACTTTCCATGCATGGAACTCACCCTTGACTCCTGGTTGTGGCTGTAGCACACTCAAGCACAAAGCCTCTTGTACTTAGAGTCCCATAGTGTGGCACCACACACACACACACATACAGTCCAGTAGCAAAAAAAGATTAATGGTGGCCTCAAGGCTGCTAAATTAGGCTCATTGATTAAGTTGGCTAGCTAGAATCGCAATCGAATCGAGCGCCAAATTGGCCTATGAGGAACTACATTCAAGGAACTACTACAGGTAGCTGAAAGCTTACCAGGAAGCTGTGACTGGGCCATTGATTCAGCCATTATAAAAAGCATTCCTCCCCAACGGGCACCAAAGTAGGTTAGAGGAACTTTCACAGATCAAGTCTCATTAGGGCTACTAGAGTTCAAGCCAACATCCTTGAACATGTCTTATGTAAACATACATTCCAGGAATGCTGGTTCCTTGTGCAGCACTCAACTCTACTGCCCTCTGAGCATAACACAATCATGTTAAGAATAATAAGTGTCTTTCGCTGTTGTTTTTACGGAGAGCGTGGCAGCTACTCTTTCTGTGGAGGAAGTGAGGAGTGGAAATTGGCCAGTTAAGGCTTATATGAGGTATACCAGTGTAAATGTTTTATTTGCTCATACATGTATGAGAATGTGGTGCTCATCCAAGGCTCACCTGAGTGCTGTAATCATGTTGCAATTCTCTCAAATAAAAGCCCTATCTTACAACATAGGCTACTGGGCATGTGTAGGCAATACCAAGCCCTGTACCTGCAGTTGTATCATCCTTCACATAGGGCCATAAAACGAGAGTGAAAATATTACTGTCGAAATGTTTTGATATTGAAAACAAAACAGTCCTCCATCTCAGCATCCCTATACTCCTTCTTCATTGTGATTCCACAATCTCGGAAACAGACTCCTAGGCAGACAAACCAGTTCATGCAGGTGTGTGGTACAGTATTTCTGTCTCCCCTCTTTCCATGTGGTCTTCAGCTCCTGGTCTTTTTTACACCACCCACGCAGCTGTGAACCTCCTTTGTCTCTAATCATCTCTCTTTGTGAGCTGAGCTTCTCACTCAATTTGCATTTCCAAATTTACTTGCAGCACAGAGGGGGTGAGACTCTCCAGCAGAGAGTGATGTTTGAACTGAAGCTAATTGAGGCAGGGGTTCAGCTGAGGATAACTTACAAATCAATTCACCATCTGAAATATTTCTTTCAGACTTTACATTTGTGAAATAGCCGAGTGCAATACGCAGCCCAGTATTCAATGGCAAAATTATTATTAAATGCCTGTGTACTTTATGCCTTACGCTTCTTGTGTCTTAAGTCTTGTGCTTCATAGGATTGATCTGTGCATTTCAGATTATTATTTACAATTCTGAACCTCCTTGTCCTTTCCTTGGTCAGGGATGGGAGAAGGATGAGGGAAGAAGCTGCTGAATTTAGCTGGATTGATTTAAGAACGAGCCTCTCCTCACATGAACCCATGCTATCTACCTCCAACATAAAAAAGGATATGCAAACCACAGATATTCTTTTGGTCTTTTTCAAATATGTCTTTCGAGTTCTCAACTCCTCTTTGGGAACATGGAGTCTTATGCGGTTGATGTCAATTGTGTTTGTGAGTGGTGGCAAACAGACCTCATGTTCCTCGAGGAAATGCAAACTATGTCCCGATTAATCAGAGCCAAGCAGCTGTCAAAAAATATTCACGATGCTCATCGAACATTTTACAATGTCAATAAAAACCCAAGTTCTTGTCGTTTGTTATTTGTTTGGCAGTGCACAGTGATCTGCCGCAATATCTGCGGTCTCAGTTTCGATGCTTACAGTACCTCCCTGTCTCTTTCCCTGACTCACTGCGGGAGTCACTGATTCTTGTGTGCTCTCAATGGGGAGAAAAACACCATAATCAGAGTTCATCACCTCAGGAGAGGAACAGTGGTAAGAACATAACTGAGTGTTTCATGTGCCTGTGCGCTTTTGGTGACGTAACGCCACTCTTTTCATCTCCCTTGCATATTGTCATGCTCCGTTGCCATGGGAGACAAAGCTCTCCATCTCAGCTGGGGCATCGGGGGAACTCTTCATTAAAGGGAAAGCCATGCCCAAGTATCATGCTCTGTTTATGCAACCATGACAAGCCTGATTATTTGTGCGAGTGAGCATGCTTGCGAGAGATGAAGTGATAAAGAGAGAATATCGGAGGAGGAGGGGAGGGTAGAAAGAGAATGAGAGAGTATGACAGCATCAGTGTGTGTAAGACCAAGTGTCTGTGAGTGTGTGTGTGGATGTGTGGGTGGATGTGTGTCTGAGCTTGTTTTTGTTTTTCTGTGTCCGTCTGTCCGTTGCTCTCTCTGTCTGTCCCTTCAGTTGTCACTGAGGTCTCTCTCTCTCTCTCTCTCTCTCTCAGAGTGAGGGCTTTGTCATGTCAGGGAAAGCAGTAATGGACTGTTGAGTCACTGACAGTTTTCAAGCTGAATTTAATTAACATGAATTTCCAGGGTGACAGAGAGAGGCGGGGGATGGAAGAGAGAGTGAGAGAGAGAGAGAGAGAGATGAAGGGGTAGGAGCAGACACAGGAGAGCTTGTACTGAGCCATGCCGTGCTTTGCTGCAAGCAGAAGGCTCCCATGAATACTCATCCTTCTGATCCCGAGTTCAAGCGAGGCCACAGCAGCAGGCTGGAGAGTCACCGCCTCCTGGGATAAACAGTCGGAGATCTCCTCCGCACTCGTCATTATCTGACCCCTTTTCCTCCTCAGTGCCGCACATCTGAGTATTAGCAGCAGATAGCAGTGATATTATTATTTTCTCTCATGACAATGAG
>JASCQY010000036.1:10108463-10128368 GCA_030264315.1 Sardinella tawilis
CCCCCCCCCCCCCCCCCCCCCCCCCCCCCCCCCCCCCAATCAAAGAACAAACTAGCAGCTAATATTACAAACGAACATGGCATAGACATGGATCTCAAACAACTGGACTGATTCACAGCAGATTTCTCCTATAAAGATGCACTCGTCGTTTAACCCCTAAATCCCTTCGAACATTCTAATGAGACACAACTCATTACCGCTCTAATTGAAGATAAACCTGACTACCAGCCATTGGTCAAGGAGCTTTCACACAGTGCTAG
The DNA here is from genome assembly GCA_030264315.1 of Sardinella tawilis. Classification (NCBI taxonomy): domain Eukaryota; kingdom Metazoa; phylum Chordata; class Actinopteri; order Clupeiformes; family Clupeidae; genus Sardinella; species Sardinella tawilis. The sequence continues at coordinate 10,108,724 of JASCQY010000036.1, forward strand.
CATTCACTTCATTATTAGCCCGGCGCCTCACTCTCTACCGACCTGGAAGGGCCCAGCACACCCTCTAATGCCAGGAATTTAGTCAACATGGGGTCCATTCATGAACTATTTTGATGAGGTGTCTGTAGTGAACTGGGAGGACTAATGATGCTAATGGTGTAAATGCAAGATAGTTGAGGGCAAATGTTAATTGTTTCCTGGGAAAACACATCTATTATCCCCGTTGGCAAAAAGCCTTTGTGGTATCTGCATAGTGTATATTCTGTGTTATCTCTTGTGGATTTGATTATTGTGGTGTCAAGTCTAGACATGAGTCAAATTCTTCAATTTTTAGAGTTGTCGTGCAGGTGGTATACCAACATGCACCCACTGGCAGCTTTGGGCTGTGATCTCTAACCGCAGAATGTAACAAATGACATTTGCGGAGGCATCGATATTTTATGGCATTTTGGACGTGTTGTGGTACTGTACAAGCAGAGAAAACAATCTAAAGGAAAAGTCCAAAGTAAAGTCGGGGTCAATGATATGCCAAATGGAAATGCAAGCTTAGGGGAAAATGGGGCCACAGCCAGTGTGCCCTTGAGATGGGACAGACTGTCTGATGGGGACTGCCCACAGAAATGGCATCCCAACATGGGTCCATTGATTCCAGTCGCACTGGCTAACCACTAATATCACAGGAGTGTGTCCACATGCCCCAGAAAAACACTCTTAGACATATTCATTTTTTACTCAGCAGGCCAGGGGAAAGTATTGGCGCATAACAAAAACAAAAATTCTTGCATGTGTGCAGCGATAGGAATAACTGTGTTGAAAATAAATGGCATTACAGATGACATTGTAAGGAGTGATCTAATTAATTACTTACTTCATCTAATTGATTACTTCATTGTTGCAATGCCATTACCGTTACTCTCAATAAAATGTGCTGTGTTACCAATGGGCCAGACACAAGTGTGCATACTATACACTTTATGATAGATATACATAGATCATATAGATATCTCAAGCACATAAATTGACACAGCATGATCCAAGCTTTTGAACACTGTTGCTCACTAATTCTTGTGAGAAATGGTTTGTTGAAAAATCAGCATTGACTCCACTCAAAATTAATAATAGGTTAAACCAATTTCCAATAGGGGGAGGGGGACATTAATCTCTTACCAAATCTTTTCAGAAACGCAGCAAACCCATCTTTTTGTAAACAGTGGTTTTACATGTTTTCTCAATTTGAAGGAAATTCAAACTCAGCAACCAAAATAATGTCATCCATTTGGTTAAGACAAGCATTAACATAGATTCCATCATTGTTTCGGCAACATATGAAGCCCAGCCTGAGCAGAATAAAAGGTTGTCATTTTTTCCTAGTTTTCTTGGACTTTGCACTCTGGCACCATAACTAAAAAAAATTCCATTGAGAATTTTATAAGCGATACTATTGCAACCATACAAGGTTGACTTAGTTCATATATCAAAATCTAGTGCTGCTCATTATTCCCCCCCCCCCCAAAAAAAATGCAAAAACATTTTTTCCAACAGGCATCACATCATATTCATTATCTTTGGCTCTCAAAGGATATTCAATTCAGCAGTATACAGTTTTATCTTTTAAATAATCTAAAGTAAATTATAGCAAAATCTTAACCCTCCATTTACATCTTCCTTCAGTGCAGATCATGTGTCAACAGCCCTTATTTTTTTATTGTCGACCCCAACATTTTAAATAAGGAGATGATATTGTGCAACATGAGTGGTTATGCCTGAAGATTTTGGAGTAGTAAACTCCTAAGGGTTTTGCCAAGAGGGGGGGGGGATTCTGAAAAATGTGAATCTTTAAAACACCCTTTATTCTTGAAGAGCACCTGAAGTGGCTTTGTGGCTCCTGAACATTCCCTCTGTGAACCTCTCTGCAGTGGGGATGAGATTTGACCTGTTTTTTCTTCAAAGAAGAATCGCTTATATACTGTAGTTGCAGAACACCAAAACAACAGCCACAGTGTTGTAGAGCCATTTGTCTTCACTGGGGTGGGGCCCAGACAACACAAGGGCAGGGGAAATGGGAAGAGAATCAGTGAACTGAAGCTGTCAGATTCATTTCTTAATGATGAAGTGAAGAAAAGAATGCCCAGTTATGACTGGCATTAGCTCACCACCGTTCTGGACTTGTTTTGATTACTCCCGTGTATGTCTCTCTCGGGGGTGAGCAACGCAACATCATACCACCAGTATTGTCCGCTTGCTGTCAGAACAGGACGATTATCATGTATAATTGATGGCTTCTTTCAAAGTCCTACTTAAAAAAAAAAAACTCCCTCTTTTTTCCATTTTGCTTTCAAGTCTGTTCCTGGTTGTTTACACTGTGCAGAATCACCTCAGATGAACTCAGGCAAGATCAGTTGGCACCTGCACAGAATGGGCGTGAAAGAACGAGAACACAAACTGCTTGATTTCAGCCTGCTTGTTAAGTAAGCCCAGCCAACCCATACCCGCCCCCACCCCCACTCCCATGCCTAGGGATAATGAGTGTGTATGGCACGGCTTTCCATGGAAGCGCTGCACGGGGGTCTCCTATTAGTGTACAATGCCATGGCGCTTATTGTGCTCCAGTGATGCCTCTGCTTTGCACTGTCATGGTCTTACTGCCCCATTAGAAAGCATTCCTGGCTGCTTGTGGTTAATTAAGGCTTATCTATAAAACTTCCCTTTTTGGGTTAAGTGCTATTTAATGGGAAATAAATCTGAGCTGAGGCATGATAATCACACTCTATGATGCCTGATAATTATCGCCTAGAGCTCGCGTTAGGTCTGTAGACCTAGGTCACAACTCCAGGTGGCCTGTGAAGCACTAGCATAGGCTATTGTATGGGAAAACTCTCAAGAGGTTTTTTGGAGTTTGTCAGACAACGGAAACTAATGCTAGTGCCATTTCAAGTCTAATGTTTCCCACAGATGTATCATATTGACACATTCATACCATCATCTGACACTGAACCAGATCCACCAAAAAACCAAAACCAGATCCACCAAAAAAAAATGAATTGAATTCAGACCGTATGGATAAATAAACACTTCTCCAAATAAAAGTGCTGATGTCTGAGCATGTGCAGTAGAGAAGACTGCTCCTGCCTCCAGACATAAGGTCTGGGGTTGCTCCTGCCACCATGGCATCCACCTCTGCGGGCGCATGCAGCAGCATGTGCTATTTCTGGCACACGGTGCTCCTGCATACATTGCCTACAGGCATTTCTCATTCCCAAACTTGCTGTTCAAATTAGACGTTAAGTACCTGGTGATTTTACAGAACACCTCAGCGTTGTTTTCCTTGGCCAGGTATTTCACCTCCGCAAGTTGTGCACCTGTATACAAACGCCATCTGTTTGCGATGCAAATCAATCTCTCATCAGGGAGACAATTGCTCTCTTGGCTTGTGACACACTTATTCACTCAAATATTCAATTCTAGTTGGGCTAGCCACCATGGAAATCACAAAGAAGGACAGTGGGCAGCATGCAGGCAAGAGTCAAACTGGGAATCTCTGTTGTGTCATTACTCCCGTTATCCGTGACAGCATCTCATCAGGGGAGCTGAGGCACAAGTGGCAGCATCTTGGCCAGGCATGGGGACCCAGATTCAACTCTCAACTCAAAACTGCAACCATTGATCCAACCCCCATCTGCTTCTCTCTCCAACTTGCCTCCTGTCCCTCTTCACCGCACTATCCAGATAACAAAGAGCCATAATGAGAATGACAAGGGAGAAGTGAACACATGTGTCTGTACTGGGAGGACTCTTTAGATGGCCTCTGAGTTTTAAGAGAGGCAGGAAATAAGAATAATAAGAATAATGCACTGCAGGGACATTTCAGATAAAATAATAAACAAAATCATTGACATTCCAGAGATTTTTAATTGCAATCTCTCCTCAAGCCCTTGGTTATTTAAGTCAGATGATTGAAAAGCTCCATATCATTTACTCTCCCTGAGTGATTCTCTGTCCAAATGAGGCATGACGGAGCCATTTAAACACAGCACAGCACCCGATCAAAGACTCCCAGGCATCTTGATCACTTCTCCATGGTCCTGGGAAAGATCACATTCTTTGTTTGGTTAGTATATATGTGCAAACCTCTGGTGGTGCTGGTAACAGCGACAGCACGAGTAAAATCTAGCTGGGAGTCTTTGATTTGGTGCTGTGCTGTGTTCCAATGGCATGAGTAAAATCTAGCTGGGAGTCTTTGATTTGGTGCTGTGCTATGTTTAAATGGCACGAGTAAAATCTAGCTGGGAGTCTTTGATTTGGTGTTGCGCTGTGTTCCAATGGCACGAGTAAAAGCTAGCTTAAGGAAGCTCGAGAGCCTAAAGAGACTGGCAACAACCAGCAGGCCTCCTTCCAGTCAAAGCTTCTCCACATCTGGCGCACTGCAACAGTTAACCACATTTTCATGTCTCGGTTATAAAAGGTCTTGGTCAAGACCTAGATCAGATGGTTCCTTTATTGTCTTGGTCAATAATGGTCCTGAAACTTGTTCCAAGCTGTGGCTATTAAGATAACAAAATGGTACTGGACTGAGTCCAGTTGGCCAGACACTCCGACCTGGCAGAGGAGTTATTTTCTAGTGTTGTGTTTTTATGTGTTATTAGACAACAAGGCAGTTTGTCGAAACTTGTGATAACTTTGCACAGCTGGTCCACAGTTGGTTCTGACTTGCAACAGTATCTCAGTGACTTCCAACACTGAGCCTTTTTTGGCTATTAGTGGCTTTAATTAAGCAGCCACATTGGATTGTCACTGACATAAACTAGTTTTTACACCCTTATTTGTGAGCTTCTTGCATGCCAGAAAGGACTCTGAGTACACATGTAAGTGATCATTCTGACCTCTTTCTGATCCTTTAAATTGACCTCCCAAATAGTCGGCTAAAGCACACACAGTATGGGAAATCACTCTCCATTAGGCCAATATGATATTTCTGCCTCCTCCCACTCTCCCTGTGACTGACAGGCCACCCCAGTGCTCGAGGAAAAGAGTGGGAGATTAATTTTCGGGGAACCTCAGGCTCGACGTGGTGTTGACAATATCACTCAGGCGGCTGGAAAGTGCGCTGCCATTGCTCTGAAACCCAGTCGTGGATCGTTGGAGAGGATGCGGTTGCAGAGTTGCAGTGGCCCCGGCCCCATCTGCTCTCATTTACCCCACAGCAGGCGCACTGAGGGAATGCTAACGGCGTGCTTTTGCACGCTAATGAGAGAGATGGATGGACTCGTCACAATTAAATACGTGTTGGGATTGATCAATCTCATTTGGACAGGGACAGGGTGGTTAACCTCTTTGCATGGAAAATGTCAATGGGTTTCAGTTTTCAGAGTTCATGGAATCTTACTGTACATGCGTCTAAATGCGATTTATTAGAGTTTGGTTGATGCATTGTTTGCAGCATGAGAACAGCAACAGTGGTATTTACAAGATAGAGCAGTATTGAAGAATACGATGTGAATGATCTGCATTATTTATGAGCCTATTCCATCGCATCACACACTTTCAATATTTGAAAATACCACAACTGTAAAGAAATATCTGACAGTTGATGCGCAAAGTTAATTCAGAAGCATGGATTTGAGAGTAGCATTTTGTTTGGTATTTCGGTGTTTACATGGAATGTCAACAGAGGTGACATCATGCTGGAGCTCATAGTGCACCTTAAAAGCTCATTCATCCTCATCTTCATCTCTCGGGGCTGAAAAACCACAGAGGCATAGCACGTCTATACAGTATGCACCTATCTGCACTACCCAGCATAGCACGTCTATACAGTATGCACATATCTGCACTACCCAGCATAGCACGTCTATACAGTATGCACCTATCTGCACTACCCAGCATAGCACGTCTATACTCTATGCACCTATCTGCACTACCCAGCATAGCATGTCTATAAAGTATGCACATATCTGCACTACCCAGCATAGCACGTCTATACTCTATGCACCTATCTGCACTACCCAGTTGGGCGCAGTTAATAAACATGGGACTTGACATCGAATGGTGCTGAATGATAATAAGGTAATTAATTATCATGGTCCAGCTGCCTCTCTTCAGGGGGCTGTGAGTGTCTGTGACAGTTTCCCAGGCTTATGCGTCGGCCGCATACACTTCTGCACTAAAAATAAACAGCTGTGTCAAATCAACATGAATAGGATTTTTTGATTTTTTGTTTTTATTTCCAGATAATAAAAGTGCATTTACAGAGGCTTACCGAGGTCTTTGGATCCTTGCAATAATTGCCCCCTTCTGCTGCACGCCAGCCATGGCAAAGGCTCTGGGAGGGAACAAAGGGCACATTGACATTTGTTGTTCAGCGCGGCGCTCCTGGCCCCTAATTCCTACAAATTGTCAACAAGATAAAAGGCTTGTTTTGGAGAAACGGGGCTGGGTGGGGGTTCAGAACATAATATGCAAGTGCTTTTAAAGAATCAACAGCTATTTAGGTTTAATCAGAGGCGTTGCCACCAGGGCTTGACCAAAGTGACTTTGATCACCGTGTCCCAGAAGAGCTGTGCAATACTCAACGTTGATGGGAAAACTCAGGAGGGAAATGACATTCAGCATGCAATATGTCAAGCTTGATGAAAAAGACTAATTATTCACACCAACATTGTGTTCCATTGGTTAAGTCCACTAGAAAGCACAAGGGAAATGGCCAGTATTAATGATCAGCATTATTTACCTCTGAAAGGAGTGTTCTGCATACCTGTAAGCCTAACGAAGCTGAAGGTTGTGGAAGCTTACGGGAGATACGTCATGTCAAATGTAGGTTGCACAACCTCTTGTTCTCGTCAACACAGCCTTTGTTTGCAGAATAATCGTGTGCATTGGGCCTGAATATTTACACTCAACATTTCCAAAGATCTACAGTATTTACCTTTGTAGTTTTGTCCATTAAAATTTATAGAGCCATAAAGAGAGGAGCGCCAGAAACAATCTATCCAGCATGGTGCAAATTAGCAGAGAAAGTCAACAACTGAAGCTCCATTTCATAAGGTTTTCCAGGAATTCAGCGGTGTTGTTACAGGTGAAACTTTAACCTCTTGAGAGCGTGTCTAGTTTACATTTCTTGTAAAAGTAATGCCATATTGCTCCAAAAAAAAGGCAAGCTTTCCTGTACTTTCTGTGTAAAGGCACAGGGTTAAAGGGCAGCTTCTCGCTAGAGAAATCTGACATGTTGATGGCTGACGCTTGATGGCCTATAGGGGGGCTGTGCACAAGTCTGTCCACTGCATCCATGTGGATCCCATCAGGTAAGACTGTATTTATGACCCTCTGTATTTATGAGCTGGGGTACCTTCCTGAAGCCTTCAGCATATCCATCCATTTCTACGCCTCAGAACACACAAGTATGGAAGGAATGCTTTGAATCCCCCCTCCCTCCACCGCCAGGGGAACGGTGCTTTCTATAGCTTTCGGTATGGAAGGGGAGAGGTCAACTAGGCCTCAAGTGGGAGAGGGAGTGTGAGATGTGATTGGTTCAAAACTGCAGCTCTTGCTTTATTTTTATGATTCTGTGGGAACTCCAGACCATGACAGATTTGTTGAAACAGTGTTTGACAATGTGGGCGTTTTGAAGCTTAATAGCCCCTCTCTCTCCCTCTCTCTCTCTCTGTTTCTTTCACACTCTCTCTTTTCCTCTTGCCGCCGCCATAACTCCTAAAGTGATCTCAGACTGGGAGTGGAAATGGCTTGAAGACGGACGACTGTGTGGAGTGGCTCTGAAAAACGTATCTTGGTACAAGATGTCTCCTCTGAACATTTACATAACAATCTATAGCTGATGCGTTGGCTTGACGGGTCTTCCTCTGGTCTACCGTGATTTATGTCTGAGCACACAGTGTGCAACCTTTTCTTTCAAGGCCAGCTAAATTCATACACATTTTTCCATATGTGTCCATACAAAACCTTGACGTTACTTAGGTACAATCCAATCCACAATGTTGCAATGAAATTATGCTCACAAACATTGATGTTTTAAAGACAAGGGTACCACATACTGTAAGGTAGGCCAGGCCTACTGTAAACTCCACCTGCATCAACACAGGCTGTGGGGTTAACTTGTGAAACAATCAGCCTACCTCCAGACCAACATGTTTTCCAGGCAATGTCTTTCTTCTTGGCTGTATCCAAAGGCAAGGCCCCAGACGGCTGTTTCATTGAAGATATTTAAAGTCCATTTAGCTCCACTCTGAAGAAAAGACAAATAGACTTCTGTCTGGTAAGTCTTTACAATAAAATAAGATGCACTGAAATAGAACATTCACATGACCTCGTTACATAGACCGTGATTTGTCGGCAAGAATTTTATTGAGACAAAGCCTAACCTTAAGTGACTATCGTCCGCTTTCACCGGTAATTAAATCCTTGGGCGTAAAATAGCCTAAACAATCACTGTAGAAACAGCTAAATCCGTTTCCTGCTAAACGTGCGGCCAAAATGACGGGGAACAGGCCTAACCTGACGTCGAAGAGATAACGCATTTATGTTAGGCCAACAAGACTAGATTCAGCTTCCTTTGAATTTAATTAAAGCAGCAAAACATTGTGTTAATGCCTGGTTTCTCGTGCTTTCATTCACACAGCAACATAATGGCAGTGTTTTGCTTGTACCTTATCTATTCAGATACATTTTCCTTAGAGCGCCATCACAAGGTTTTCCCTGTTGACCGCGTCATTTGAGGTCATGGCAGGACACAGACTCTGTGCAATTTTTTGGTACGCGGCTGCCACCATCTGATTGTACTTGTGATTGCATGTTCAAATCTATCATGCAAATAAAAAAGCAGTGGTAAGGCTACTAATCTCGCTACTTTACAGCTACAAATTTATGGATATTTTTGTCTTATATGGAACTTTGTATTTTAACATGCAGAAATGAAAATCTATAGGCTTATGCTCAACCTGATATGTAGCCTAATATAATTTTTGACACATCAATGGGGAATGTAGATTTTGACAAATGACTTGAGAAATCATTTTTGATATGAAATTCAGCAGGAGGCGAGAGAGCATCAATAACAGACTGATGGCTTGTGCATTTGAGCAGCGATTAAAAGAGGGAAAAAAAGAAAAGCCAAAGCATCCACTGCAGCAATTCTAAAATAACTAGGCCTATATTTTCTTCAAATAGGCCTACTGAGTTAAAATATGTACAAGATGCACACATTCAATTCCATATTACTGTAAATAAATGTAATGGGTGATTATGTAAATCAAAACCATGCAAAATGTAAATAGTTCTTTCTTGCACTATGTGTGACTATGATTAACTCATGTACAATGCTGCAATGAAAATTTGCTACTGTTTTATAGAATTATTTCATTTTGAGCCAGTTTGTGTTTTTTTGTTTTCAAAATATATTTGGAAAATTGTGATGCAGTGTTGTTAAGAGTGTTTTTATCAAGTATTTTAAGCGTAGGTTAATGCTTGTTAGCAATGTGTACTGTAAGTAAGTATACAGTATGACCTATACTACCTTACTACATGGAACAAATGAACCACCAGGCATTTGGTGTAATTTCGTGTAGGAAGCTATAAAGGCACACAAAACCTGGCCCTTAAATCACATTCAATGTAATGTTTCCCAAAGACCAGCTTTTCAGGCCCATACCGCACCTTTACTAAAAAGGGCAGTTTGGGGAAAAATCCCACCTAGTCTCTAATAATTGGATACTTATTACTACTCATATCAACCACAAGGTGGCGGTAAAGATCCTTTAGTGGAATGAACCTCACACGCTCTTTTTCTCTGTCTCATCTCCGAGGCTTATCTCATGTGTATCTCTCTTTGTCCGTATAATAAATATTCCCTTTCTAAAGATAAGGATCAGCTTGGTCAACCAAATGAATCCATAAGCACAGGCCATGCTGTAGTGTTCACAAGCTGGAGAGTATCCAGTGTATCCAAACTTAACACACACACACACACACTCACTCACTCACTCACTCACTCACACTCAATCACTCACTCACTCACACACTCACTCACTCACTCACTCACTCATTCACTCACACACACACACACACACACACACACACACACACACACACACACACACTAGAAAACCAATAACTTCATGGAAGTGGTTTCTGGTCATAGAAAGACTTTCTAGTCATAGAAATACAGTAATCAAACATACTGGAAATAATTGATATGGTCCTGAAAGAAAGCATGTATAGCAGTTCTCTGTATGTATTTTGTGCAACATTAGTGTCTGTCTCTAGCCTGGGAGTACCCATGCTACCTTGCGTGCTCATTCCGAACTGCACGGCAGCCAACATTTTCGCATGAATTTGGGAACCAATCACACAACGGAGAGAGATGGCAAGACGATGGACAAACTTTTGGACAAACTAAACCTGAAATCCCGTACGAGAAAATGTATAAGTGGTCCCCAGACTAAATCTCACTTGAGATTTAGGCTGGTGTTAGCCAGGATAGTCTGTCTCAGCAGTGGGAGATTTCGATCTGATGAAAGGTGAAAAGAGGTGAAAAGGATGTGGCCAATCTGAGTGCTATGTCTAGCATCATACAGTAGATAGGATTGAGACATCCTTCAGTGGACCCCCTTAACTCAGCTTTGTCACTGAAGTGATGCAGCCTACAGCTTATTAATCAACGATAGAATCAATCAAGAATGGCACCCGCTTTAAAGTCATACTATAGGCTACTATCCTAAATGGCCATTTTTGGGTCACAACAGTGTACAGTACATCTTACAAAACACAGTGGCAATTTCATCACTGTGGAATTCCATATCAGTTGTTCCTTTGATCAAATGTACCTTGCTTAAGAAAAAAAAAAAAAAAAAAACTTTTTGAATTTGATGTTCAGGATGGTGTAGGAGCATGGCCTTTGTGTCAGGTGTCATTGTCCCGCCCGGCATGGTCATGGCTGCCATTATGACACTGGGACACTGACTGCTGGCGCCTATCCCTGTGCCAAGGCCTGTGCATTGTGCTCCGCCTCAGCTGTGGAACAGAAAAGCCTCTGACCAGCAAGGCTTTGAGCCTGTCTGCCAAAGGAGGAGCTGGCCCAGAGCCAGTGACGACATGTACTGTACTCTAGGCTACAACAATGCTGTGTGCTCTGCTGTACAGATGGAGGCTGAGCGAAGGGGATCAGACTGAGTCACACTCACCTGTTCTCCAACTGCAGTAAAGAGCCAGTGTGCAACTGTGGTAGTAGAACATCTTTACTGTGCCAGACATCTTCATCCACATATTGAGATAACAAATGCAGGTCATCTTTGACATATACACCAACTGAGCTGTCTGCTTACAACACCGTCAAATCATTTTTAATGTTTCAAATGTTCCAAGTTATTAGACAGCATCAAATTTATTATTTAAAATAGTAGAAAAGTAGGACTAAGATTCACTCAACTTAACAGAAAACTCTTGCTTCTCTTGGGATCTAAATGAATCACTTTAAAAGCTGTGTAGCAACCAAGTTCTTAAACAAGACTAAGACGATATACAGTACAAAGATCAAACACAGACAGTTTTAAATGTCAAATGGAAAGTTGACAGCCAATGTCTTACTTTCTTCACAATGATATAACTAGTCAATATTTACAGTTTAATACAGTCCAGTTAAATGGAACAATTTGTTGGCACATCCCTCTTTTGGCACAAAGTGTTTACTGATTACATTCACGTGTCATGTTCACCGTTGAGACCCCTGCCCTTCTCATATCAAATGTTCTTGGTGATTATGATATCAGCCACAGGCTATCAAGATATAGCGCTTCACCTCCAGATTTAAACACATATCTAACAGAATGACCCCGGCACCCTGCAACTCACCTCCGGCGCTTTATCTTTCTCTCCCTCACACACACACACACACACACACACACACACACACACACACACACACACACACAGATTGTGACTCCTTCTCTCTCTCTCTCTCTCTCTCTGCCCACACCCTAGAGCCGTTCTCTCATCCTGGGCTCAAATCGATGTGTAATGCTTCCCGTAGTTTGTCAGCTTGATTTTCTCGGGCAGGATGATGTTGACCGAGTGCTCTTCCCCACAGCTGCCCCCTCCTCCGCCGCCTCCCCCCTCTCCTCCTCGGCTGGTCCTTAGCAGGTGCTCCCTCTGCTGCCTCACCAGCTGGCTATACTTGGCGTTGGCCATCCAGGCTTCGCAGCGGCTGAAGAAGACGATGGCGGTGGTTCCGAGCACCACGAGGCACGTGAGCAGGCCCAGCACGGCGAAGCAGACCAGCTGGCTGCGCGTGACCAGCGCCGCGCCGGGCGTGTGCACCGTCTCCTTCAGCGTGATCTTGAGCAGCTCGCGCTCGGGCGGCCGCAGCAGCTTGTGGAAGGCGTGCGCGGGGAGGCTGTAGTGCTGCGGGGACAGGTTGGCGTTGGCGCTGCCGTGGCCCTCCGGGTGCTTGGGCCTGGCCCTGGGCCTGGGCGGGGGGTGGGGGTAGGGATGGGGAGGGTGGGCCTGCGCAGAGCAGAGTGGCCCAGTGAACGCGGCCAGGCACAGGCAGTGGAAGCCGCCGACACCTGTGTTGTTGAAGCAGGAGCCGCCATTGAGGCAGGGGTTGCTGGAGCAGGGGGAGAGGGAGGGGGAGAGGGAGGGGGAGGCGGAGGGGGAGGGAGGGAGGAGGTCGTGGACGCCGGCGGCGAGGCAGGTGGTGCCGCTGTAGCCAGGCGCACAGGTACAGACGTATTCAGAGTTGCGCTCAGTGCAGGTGCCTCCGTTGGCACAGGGGTTTGGGTGGCACGGGGACAGCTCGGTCTCACAGAGGTGCCCAGTGAAGCTGGGGGCACAGACGCAGGTGGCCTGCAGAGCCGAGCCCTGCGCATCGTGACAGGTGCCTCCATTTTGGCAAAGAGTACTGTGGAAAACAAGAGACATTTTTAGACGTTTTTATCCTGCAAGGTCAAATCTTTTTAAAATTCTGAAAAGATCCTGTTGTCCTTGGAGCCTTAATTCAAAAAGCCAGCAAAGTGCAAAGTCGAAAATGAAAGTTAATTTAATAAGTACACAAAATCTGATTTAGTCAGACACTGGGTGAGTTCAGTGCATTCACATGCCCCATCATACACAATAGACCTTGCTTTTTGAGTCATGAACAGTTGCATTGTTCTTGTGCTTTTCAGGCAGAGCAATCGCTGCAAACAACACCAGGGTCTCTGTGGGGCAGGGTAGATAGACTGGCTCTCATAACTTAGAAATTCAATTCGACCCAATTTTATTTATACAGCATGGTATAGCGTGGTATCAATCACACTTGTAGGAGCGTGCATTTAAATATATACTGTATATATATATACACACAGTATAGTACTGTATATAGTCTATAGGAGCTTGTTAAAAGAAAAGGTCAAATCTTGAACAGGTTGGAAAAAATCCATCATGCTCTAGCCCATCTTCCACTGCAAGTATTCTTAAAAAAGAACTCAAACTGATCAACTAGGGCGGGCTTCAGACTGCACTGACCCCTTTAGGTAAAGTACTTTTGGTCAAGGGGTATTTTCCTTTTGTGCATTTTACATTTTGAATTAAACCCAGAAATACAGTGAACACGCAGGGGGTCCACGCAGTATGTCAACTGTCAACACCTAGTTAGCTGAACACTTAAAAGGATCCCTGACCAAAACACATGTTGGCCTTATAAGAGTGACGTTGGTATCAGCTATATATTACAGGATTAAAAAAATGCTCACAATGTTTTCTGTAGTTTTATTAAAACTTCATTTAACTTCAATGTCAGATTGTCAGATCTTGATCACCTGGCTGAATCTACAGCCCCCTTTTCATCAAATATTCAAACGTACTGTAAGTAACTCTTTGGTCGAATTTAGTGTCCTTTTTAATGAAAAGGTTTGTTTCTATTAAAGGCGGAGTGTGTAACCCTTGTTGCGCCCCCCAGTGTTTAACGCTGGCATTGTAGCCTTGATCAAAACCAGCTTCTACGGTTGCCATATAAGGACCATACTAAACTCACCCCATGTTTTAGTAATACAATGACAAATGTTTGTACAACTACTGTACAGTATCTTTGCTTTCTGACCTCTTCAGACCTTCCACCTTACAAGCCTAGCCTACAGTATATGCAAGCACCAAAAGCCACAGTTGCATTCCCATAAAACCCACTGTACTGTATATCACAGCTCAACTTGCAATTTATTCACATTTACCGGGACACAATTGGCCTATATTGCAGCCCACACTGATCAGAACAGCCTACTGAGCATGTACTGTAAACCACTGTTCCCATATCAAACCCCCTTTTTCGTGAACTTGCTAAAAACAAATCATTGACCTGATTTTGAATTGGATTGGAAAAGTTGTGTAGGCTAAATGACAAGACAGTTTGCAAATCAGTAAATTAGCACAGTCCGGATTATTTTCTACATATTTAAGAGTGTTAACTACATACCCTGGTTAGCAGTTCCTAAATTGAAAGCAAACTCCCAATTATTCATTACAGTATAGCTGCCTTCCATTCCAGGCACTAGTGCATTTACCATTACTAGTAAACCCATTTTTTTTAGTGGTGTGATTGGTAGGTGGTGCAACAAACCAAAACAAAAACCCAAAATACAAACAGGACTTGTGGGCTGCATTTTAAAGCCGATTATCTCTTTGATGGAAAAAGGTCTTGTGCCTACAATATGTGCCTATATACAGCAACAGTTTGGACCTTGCTTAGCTCAATCAGGTGGTGTCAACAACAATGTACAACAATGGTGATTTTCAAGTGTAAGGACTTTCAATAAAACCAAAACCATTTTGAGTGTTTTTTTTTACTCATCTTTATGTAGCTGACTCCAGCATCAATCCTACTAGGCCAGCATGTCTGTTTTTAGCCAAGCATCTCTAGAAAAACATGGTTACTGGAAAATCAATGCTGCTATCACAAGTCATGTCCATGTATCCAATCCATGTATGTCTATTGTTGTTATTGATAGGCTATATTTTGTTCTGTTTTACTTTATTTATCTTACTTATTCCTATTTATTAGGAACCATCAGCCTGTCCAAGTCACAAAAGACAGAAATTTGCTTTTGTTTACAATCTTGTACAGTAGATTAAAATGTTCTGTGTTGACTAAAGACCTTGGACTGTGGATTCAACTGAAGGATTTTTCATTCCATGTAGGCTAAGTGTAAAGCGGCTGCATCCAGATATGTGACATACAGTCCATTCCTCCTACAAGCATTAGCATTAGCATATGACACCCACAGCTCCTGTTTGCTCTGAGGAAATGAACAGTAGTAGAGGTCCATAGCAAACAGACTGGGCCAACACTGCAGGGCTCATGGGAATTCTGTTACATTTAAACACACTTGTATCTACAACATCATTTTGTCTGCACATTTGCCAGTGCATTTCTCCAGTCATTATGGCTAACAGAACAATTTGAGCATGGCCAAATCCTTTGCTGAAGGATGACTCTGATGAGTCAATAAACAGCTTAAACGCCTTGATATACAGTTGCTAGAATTGATACTTTGCTACAGTGGGTCTTTCATTGATTACATTTTCTTGATTCTTTTTCTTTCTCAGGCCAAAAAAAGCCTAAATCACATGAACAGGCTTTCATAACCCCAAGAATGACTAATGAGGACCACTGTAAATGTGTCTCATGCTTCTAGCAGTTTCCTCCATAAAACAAGCCACCCTCTGCACAGGCCAATATTGGAGCTGGATGATCAATCCCTCATATGAAGATTAAATTCACACAGGCCCGCTTATCCCCAGCGCCTCGCTCTTCCTTAAGAAGTGATATCTCACAGGGTGAAATGGCCATGGCATTTAATTAAAAGTACATTAAGCTATTGGGAGCCCCACGTTTCTTCCCCTGGCATTGATGCAATAGGATGCAGAGTGTTGAAATGAGTCCTCACTGGCTGACTGCTGCCGAAGACTTATGGCAGGAGGCTGTGTTAAGGCGAGCATATGTGGGGGCAGTGCTGTGTGTGAGGAGTCATTACCCATTCCGCGGACACTCTCCTTTCCTCAAGTGACAGCGCTCCCCGGTGTATCCCGGGGGGCAGACGCACAGATATCCGCCCTCGCCCGTCTCGATGCAGGTGGAGTTGCCAGAGCAGGGCTTGCTGGCACACGGGTTCGTGTCTGCGTGGAAAATCGACTAAACATAAGTAAGTGCTGTTGGGTACGAGAAAAGCACATAATCCATCTTCTACATTTCTTTCACTCTCCCCACAGCTTTTATTATATGAGACACAGAAACACTCTCTCTGTCTTGTCTCTCGTTTGTTCCTTCTCTCAGTATCTATTGCCCATCAATATCATACAGAGATATTGTGCAATTGTGTGTGTGTGTGTATGAGAGAGAGAGAGGGAGAGAGAGAGAGAGTGAGGCAAAATGAAAGATGATCAACACAGCAGGACGAAAGGAAGAGAAATTCATTAGTTGGTGGGAGATCTCCCAGATAAGGGCGCCACAAACAGGCTGCTATTGAGCGCAGGAGAGAGAAGCGGCAGTTTTATTTTTATCCTTAGACGCCACCACACAGAGGTCTGTCAGCAAGGAGAGCGTATGCAAAGCAAGTCATGTGACCAATCCTCTGGGGCAAACTGAAAGGTTTTCAATGAGGCTCTATCTGTGCGGGCTGCTTACCTCCGTCACACTGGCTTCCAATCCACCCCTCCTCACACACACACTGCCAGGGCTTGGTGCATGTCCCATGAACACAGCCGGGGAAAGGCACACACTGGTCACACGCCGCGCCCTGCCAGCCTGGCTTACACCTGTAACATGGGACAGACACATACAGTACTTTCAAAGAGCTGCTTCTGCTTCTGCTTTTTGCCATTCAATGGCTTTGTTGAAGTTGACTTGGCAGGTATACTGGTGTTGACTATGATGTGCTATACTGTAGGTCAGAGAGCAGTTGTTACCATGACCATGCTGTAATGGATACCTTCCCTAATGTTGTCACTGGGCACAGGGGCCACCTCTTGAACCTCATTTGGGACCATATTAAAACAATGAGATACCAGAGAGAAAAGACATACTGTAGTAGCCTATGTGCCAGAAACCAAGCGACATACCTGCATGTGCCATTTTCGTCACACGCCCCATTATCCTTCTTACATCCAGCAATGCATTCCAAACCTATCTCACAATATGGAGAGAAAGGGACAGTTATCTTTCAAACAATGTAGCTCATCATATTTCAGTATTTTTTTTTCCTTTTTTCGTTACCTTCTTGTAAAATTAATATTTAAAAATGTAACAATTAATAATTATATAGCCTATATAGTTTACTGTAAACAATAACAACAACACATTAGAAT
Organism: Sardinella tawilis; assembly: GCA_030264315.1. Lineage (NCBI taxonomy): Eukaryota > Metazoa > Chordata > Actinopteri > Clupeiformes > Clupeidae > Sardinella > Sardinella tawilis. Next base: position 10,126,064 of record JASCQY010000036.1, read on the forward strand.
AATAATAGGCCCAATAATAATGAAAATAACAAAAACAAAACAACGATAATAATAATAATAATAATAATAATAACAACAACAACAACAACTAAAAAAATGTTTTCCTTTTCTTTACCGTTGCCGATTTCAGCAGTTGTGAGGCAAAACAAAAAAAGCGCTAGGAAATGAAATCCACATGCGTTCATTTTTGGGTATGTGGTATATCCAGTTTCCCCTGAATCGGAAGCTTGTGTGAGCGGGGAACGGCAGGTAGCGGAGCTCCAAGGCATTCTGTCTTTCTTCTGAGGTACCCTTAGCCCACTACATAGAGCTTGTCCGGTGGTGAATGACAAGTAGATTCGTCTTTTGAAAGTTAGCGCAATTCACCACAATGAACGCATTACATTAAGTGCATATTCACGACAGCTAATGATACCAAAACAGCTCCTTTAGGGTGAAGACACAGCACAAAGGGACCATTGTCTGAAAACCAGGGACTGGAAATACAGTTACTCAAATTAGTCCTCTCGGGTCAGTCGCTAATAAGTCCAAATCCGATTACTCTTTTCGTTATTATGATAGTATAAATAAGACTAAGTGTCTTCTTTGTCCCAGCTTCCTTTGAAACAGATCATTATTTTGCCGCTCCGGGGTGATGCCAATTCCAAGGTAGTCTACTCAGGGACAATCCTGAAGGAAGAATGTATTCAGACGGTTGAGACGGTCCACTTTATGCTCCGCCCACATGTATCCACAGAGGAGCTGTCCAGCACCCCAGCCTCCTGAACGGGCAAACAAAGTTGCTTTAAATCCCTCAGAAGGGAGTTCCGACAGAGTGAGTGTGACGTATCACCCGAAAATAATGGCAATCAGTTGTGCAAGATATTCTTCAGTGGGAAAAACTCCCTTAAAATGTCTCGTGTAAAAGAAACTTTAGTTTAGGGCTATAATAACCAGTAAGACGCGATCGTGATGTAATCTTGTCCATCATTACTGACTTTTTAAGGCATTTTTTTTGCAGTTTTATTTTCATAACCTCAGCCTACTTATGCATTCACACTTTAGAGGCCAAAAATATAATTTTAGCCTACACATTTCCTTATGCCGTCTTCTCTCGTTGTTACTGTATGTGTAGTCGCTTTGTTTTGTTTCTGCCGTGTAGGGTATTCCATCTGCCCCGAGGCCTTCCAGTTAGCCGTATCCCTCTCTCACACACCGCCCTAGCAGCACACTGACGGCGACCAGATCCCATTAAGAGAAATCATTTCGAGCCTGCCTCCATGTTGTGCTGTGGGCTCTGGGGTTGTCCCCACTGCCCACGATGACCTACATGTAAAACCGCCAATGAAGCGAAATGTGGTGGAGAAAATAGGACGAAGGCTATGTGCATTTTTGCAACATTATCATCTTTAGTGGTGGCAACAATCATTGATCAGTCAGTAAAAAAAATATGGTAATGGCATTGTTCTCTTCCACAAAGATAAACGATAAATTCTCTACATAATTAAAAAATAGGGTAAGTGATTTAACGGTAGTCTACTTTTATACATTTGCCAAAACATATAGTCTACAGTTTCTTTCAGAATATTATTTTCCAAAGTTAAATTTTCATCGTCTATTTTGACAATTGTTATGAAATGTCATGGCCATGTAAGTCGTCCTCACTATAGGCTAACAACCGCCGAAATTTTGTTGTAATGTTATGGTTAAACCTGTCTCACAAAGAAAGTGGATAATGTATCGATTGGCTGTCTCCTGATCTGGCATGATATGCTGACTATCATCCTTCCTTCCAAGGAGTTCTCTCTGACCTGGAGGCTTGAGCTTGTCTCTTGTGAATGAGGGCTTGTGTTTGCCCCTTGTGTTTGATTGATGGCTTGAAAGCGGAAAGCATAGCATGGCAGGGGCAATATGAGGTGTTCATGGCTCAAGGTTAACCTGTGTCCTTGCTGCAGCCTCAATGCTTGTGCTCTGATTATCATTCCATGGGGAGGCACAGCGCTGATGAGACCTCCAAATATGACATAGTCATTTTAATTGATGTCCCCAGTAAATGACTTCGTTGTGTCTGTTTGGTGACCAGATTGCAGAATGTGGCTGGGACTATTCATTCATGTAGGCGTGCTCATTCTGGGCACAAGACAAAAGTGGCCCTGGCTGCCTAACTACAACATGTGATGTATTCAGGTCACATTGTGAAGCAAGAGCTGTTTGAAATTAGGTGCTCTTCACATGGCTGCCTAAAGTGGTTCTGTGTGTGTGTGTGTGTGTGTGTGTGTGTGTGTGTGTGTGTGTGTGTGTGTGTGTGTGTGTGTGTGTGTGTGTG
>JASCQY010000036.1:10169750-10182704 GCA_030264315.1 Sardinella tawilis
TGGATTTACGTTGACTAATAAGGTAATAAACGCGATTTCAGCTTCATTTTCATTTTAGTTTCACTTTCGCCCATGGGTGCGGGGCGACCCTACCAAAACTGCAAAACCCTTTCTAATGGTGTTAGTCGCTAGTTCCTATGATGAACGGTTCGCGAGATAATCTGCGTTGAATTTATGTCGAAATTCATGTCACTATGAATTGAGTTCTGTGTCCATGCAAACTGCATATCAAAATGAACAGGGGATCCTGCTGATTCCAATGACGCATACAGTAGCATGTCTCTGGGTGATTAGCGGTTCTCAAGTAATTCCATTAAATTTCTGGATTTTCTCCAACCCCCCCATTTCCCCCCACTTCAAAATAAGTAATTTCTTTTTCATATCAGAAGTGGTTTTCAGACCCCTGTTTGTCATATAGTGAGGGAAGACCTGGCATGGAAGTCATGGCAAGACCTAGAACAGCAATAGTTAGAAATATCGTGCACCCCTGTATCATTTGCACCTCCATTCTTCTCTGTGCAATAAAATATGAATATGAAAATGAATAAAATATTCTGTCAGTAGATATATTTTAGCAAATTGTGAAGTCATACTATCCCATATCATGATTCTTACATTGGCAGATTCCAGACATCCTCCTCTTCCTCCTCCTCCTATCCACACAGCTGTTTGCAGAGTTATTTTCCACAAATTCTGATTCTTCATCTCCAACTTCTGCACTTCTGACTTCTGGGGGGTCAGAGGAGTTTGATTGTCAGGAGGGTTCGGCTAAATCTGTGTGAATGACAAGGAGGGCAGCTATATTCATAGTCCTTACAACCATTACAGTCTCTACTAAACACCACTGACCACTTGGCACTGACAAAGTTCTCAGTTCTCCCTACTAATTTCATTCCACAAGTAAATCAATATCAAGTCTTTTGAGAATTGCGTGACACAGAATGGCACAACAATGTTACCATGGAAACATTCTTCTGAGTGGCATAATAATAATTGAATTCTAGAGAGAGAGGAAAGTGCTAATTGCCTTTCTGGGCTTCCAGTATGTTTCAGACATTTCTAGTTATTTTTCCACTTCCACACCAGCAGTGACACTGGTCTAAGTGCTCTAAACTGACAGCTGAAATCTGGGTCAACCCTATGTTCCCCGGTTCGGCTTAGGGTTAGGGAACATGGGAGAGAGGGGAACATAGGACCCGGGGAACATAGACACGCCCCCCTGAAGGCTTGGTCATGTAGCCTGTAGCAAAGGTACTTCAGTTACTGTTCCTTCCTTCAAACTCTCTGCCTATAGGCTACAACTGTTTCCATAAGACTAGAATGTAACATGTTGGTCCAGCTACAATAGCTCTGCACTGGCTAGGCCTACTCCTTATCCCTCTAGTTATCATATCGGGGGCTTTACATCTCATTCTAGGAATCTGTTTCTGCTTCTTTTTTCTGTGGCTTGCTCCAAAGGAGAGTTGGGGGCAGCGTAGCGTGTTGGGCCGGTATCTCCAGAACTCAGGCAGTGCATCGCTCTGACTCCTGTGTCTCCCTCAGACTAGTAATTAAAGCGAAGAGGTGTTCTCCCAGTGTAGCGCCATTCATCATATAGCACAAGGCTCAGCACTGTCTCTCCATCTGGGTTTCATTGAATTTCTTATTTTCTTAACCTCACTGCTATTTATTGATATTCAGCGCAGGTACTGAGCCATGCGCCAGTGTTCTTTTAGAGAATAATTTTAAAGGCATACAGCTCTACAACAGTGCTAGGCTCATTCTTTTACTTCCTCTGACCGTGAGCAAAACATTCCTTCTGCAAACATGCAGGACTGTTGCTGTACATTTCAAGGGATACTCTCTGAAGAGAAAAAATCATTACATTGCATTGTGAAAGGGCATGAGAAAGACATTGCCTCCAGTGTTTGTTAGCCTCTTATGATGAATTTAGCATAGGCCTACAGGTACTCTATATAAATACAGCCCAAAAAAGAACACTGAGGAAGTCCTTTGTTTACCACAAGAGGAGCATCATGTAACAGCAGAATATAGGCAAAGGTAGAGGCAAAAAGACAAACAACATCTAGGCCTACAATATCATATTTTAAAACCTCCCTATACATGATCGGATACTCCTTCACTGTTGTCTTGGTTTGTGCCCATATTACAGAGTTCCTCCTACAGCAGGAGTAGATATTTTACAGTGCCATTTCCTCTTTCTCTGTTCCTCCAACATCGTTTTTCTTGGTTTCTTTTTCTTTAGCAGTTCCATGATGAATGTTTGAGTCCCCTTCACTACGTAGTGCTTATAGCCATGCAGTGCCCATTGAGGGGTGTATTTGTGTGTAGTAAGCCTAAAGTAAAACAATTAATAACTTCACAAGACCTGAGACACCCGTAAGACTTGCCCATGGCTGACTGTTTCTGTCCAGATGCACTAAACAGTCAAAACAGCCACAAATCAACCCTTGAAGCTTTACACAACCACTACAATGTCTCTTAGCCTGTTAAATTAAGCTAAAGTAGTTGCTTAGGGCCTCTTTAATTAGGGACTGAAATAATGACTGTTGGTGTCAATCCCACTATGTGTGTTCAACTATGTTTACAGTCACCTCAATATACAGTACAAAGACAAACACCTCCTCATTGCAAAACAAATCCACACAGAGAGAGCAGAGTATATGAGATTGCACACATTGTTTGTCAAATCTGCCACAGAGCTCCCTCTAATTGCTTTGGACGACAGCATCATGTCACTCTTGCAATGATTCAGGATCTCATCTGGTGGAAATGAAGCATGCCTGATTCCTTGAACAACAGATTATTCTCACTGGCAGATTCATCATTTGTCAAGCCTCACCTGACTAGGAGACAAATGGGAGAAACGGAAAGGAAGAGGGTCTCAAATGCAAATTAAGCTTGCAACAACAACAACAACAACAACAGCAGCAAACGACATCAGCGTTGTCTGCAATGTAAATGATTGTCCCTATTCTGAAAGGTCTCTGTGGTTCTCTTCTATTCAGAATCAGCACCACGAGGAGGAGAAGAGGGCGCTCAGTCGTGAGATCATTGTCCTCAACAATCACCTGATGGAAGCCAAGATCACCATTGAGAAGCTCAGAGAAGACAATGTGAGTATACAGTCATTGCTTGATGGACATTTGTCAACACTGCTGCTTTCAGTTATTTAGATAGCAATAGCTAACTACAGTAGCTACCTAAAAGGCACAGAAAACCTTCCAAATATCTTCCAGAGTCTTTTTTGGCACTGCTAGAAGATGCTCATTGATTGGTGTTGGAGGGTAATACAGTCAGCAGTGGAATGCTTTCCACCCTCTGCCACACCTGCACAGTGCATCTCCTGAATGACTGGTGGGACTAAGACTTGTGTTTATCCACCCCTCACATGACTAGGCCATCAAGTCATTTTGGGATGTTATGAAAAAGGAATTGGATGACAAAAGTTACATAGTGTTGCTTTAATCAATTTAGTAAAATATGTTTCTAATATTTATTATATATTATGTTGTTACCAGCATATTACTGGAATTCCATGTCATGGATACAAAATGATCGGTATGAAATGATGAGTATACAGTATTGCCATTAATATTTTATTGGTGATATTAAAATGCTTCAAGGTGGGCAGCATACTTGCTAGATGAGAACAAACACCACATAAGTTTGAACTACAAGTAGGAGAAAGAGTTAATGGAGTTTAAGAAGAGTTAATGGAGTTTAAGAAAGACTTTGTACTATGATAAGTCCAAATTGTCCATAGTGTCAATAAATGAGCAAATGTTTCTAGAACCTATTGCCTACCTATTTCTATTCTAACTATAATAATGTTTCCCATTATGGAGTTTCCACACAGCTGTATCTACACATACAGTAGCAGAGGCTGAGATTGAAGTTAGTGCCATTAATAGGCACAGCAGGAAACTGTTGGTTTTCCCATAAATTGACAGACAGACAGGCAGGCATTGATACATCATGTATTAAATGAGAGTCCATAGGAACCACTCTCGACATTCTCTCTCTCAGAATTCCTCTGCATCGTCCTTCTGACTTTCCAAACCCTGCAGCATACCCTCTATGCTCTTCTATTTCTCTCTCTTTCAATATCCTTGTCTTCCTTTCAGTCTGTTCTCTCTTTCTTTCTTTCTTTCTTTCTTTCTCTGTTTTCTTTCCTTCTTTTCTTTTTCTTGTGTCTTTCTTAGTCTTGCTTTCTATTTCTGTGAGGAGATAATGCAAGGCTTTCTCTAGCTGCAGTATTCCCAGCTGAGGGAGACCTCTCCACTGCATCTAATGCTGAAAATCCCCGTCGGGACCTGCAGAGCTGATTGGGGTCAGCCTGTGACCTTCCAGGTCTAAGAAAAGCTCTTTGTGCCACGAAGATTTTTCAGGGCCCTACTTCTCCATGCATAACGCGTTTGAAAGGGACACCCTCGAGTTTAGAACTTGAGTTGCGTTTGAAATTGAGATGCAAAGGGTGATATCTGCAACGTGCTGAGGGAGAATTATGAGAAGGGCTGAACACATCAGTGAGTTTCAAAAATGTCTTTTCATCAGAAACACAAAGCCACTCCATTGCTCTGTAGGCAGGGCATAGTTTCCTCCACCTGCCACTGCTGACGAGCAGAGCTTTATTATCTAGCAATGCCATCGTCTGTTGACACCATCCATGGGGGGAACAATAATGGTGGATCGTTATGTCCGGAGACAAGGCATCTCTGGATCAAGTCTGAGAAAATGTCAAGGATCCAATTGTGTTGTGCAGATAAAACAGGCACGAAATCAGATGTTCACAAGAGATTGCTGTGAACCAGAGCACAATTTAGACCAGTCAGAAGTTGTCCTTTGAAGTCAGTGAGAAGGGTGTCAAGTTTAGCTTGGTTTTTAGAGGCTGAAAAAGCTCATTAGACAAGGTCGGCTTTACCCACTTTAATGAGATCCATATCAGCACAACAATAGCAAGGAGAATGGTGGAACATTGGGGATGATTACGGACGACCATGATGCCCCTAGAAGCTTGATGAGGAAGTACAAGGACTTTTTATTTTAGCGCCGATTGATTCAGCCAGATCTTTGATAACTTTGTTGTTGTGATGCAGTCTTCCCCTTCCCATTTTTGCTGTTCAAAATCATGTTTTGCTGTAAACTTTTTTTTATTATTTTATTTCTCCTTTATTTTTGTTTGCAAGTTTTTGTTTCAATTTTGTAAGACTAAATACAAATGACATTATAAGTGCACATCTCTCTCTTTCTCTCTCTCTCTCTCTCTCTCTCCTCTCTATACATATATCTTTTTATTGATCACCATTGGTGACTTTATAAATTGCTCTGTTCCATGCACCTGGAAACATGATTGATCATGATGACGGGGGTGGTCAGAGTCCACAATTCTCTCCCAGCTTAAAGGTGACTGGTCTCTCCCACAGGGGCTGTACCGCAAGGACTGCAACCTGGCCGCTCAGCTTCTTCAGTGTGGAAAATCTCATTATCGATCACACAAGCTATCAGAGGTGAGGCACACTTTCCACATTTCCAAGGAAATATGTTTGCATGTTGGTACACAGTACATATCCTCAGATGTGTGTTTCCATATGTATGAGGCAGAACGGCATGATGAAAGCATTCACTGCATTTCCCTCAAGTGGGGAAGGCTTAGCAATTTGCATGTAGTCACACCATAGCTGAATACGACACATGAATTTCCAAACTAAGTATTTCATCACTTTGAAAGACGCCCTGAATATATGAACATCTGGATCTGACCTGAACATAGTAAAATGTAATTCGCACTGCTTAAAATTTCAGTATTCTCGTCAAGATTTATCACCCTTAAACTGAACTGAGCATAACTAGGCTGGAAAGTTGGTGAACTGTTAAAAAGCAATTCAGGGTAACAAGGATGAATATCAGCGGCTGTGATTGAGCAGCATCTCTCACCTGGTAGGCATGCTGGCTTTGAATGTCATATCTGCTCTGGCAGGTATTCTCCACATTCACACGTTAACCTTCACCAACCTGAAGTTGTGAGGCTCTATAAGTGATAAAAAGAGCAAGGAGTTATGAAGACACCAACGCCCCCGAGGCCCCTCTCCTGTAGCTGTTATTGAACTTCCCACAGAGCCGTCAGGGCTAAAAATAACAGCAGAGCTTCTATTTTCATCTCCAGCAGGCCGTTTTTTCCCCAGTTTTCCGTTTTATGCATCCAGCATAAATCTATCTTTCCCCAGATGGAGACTTAAAGGGATGGTCTAATTTAAAGCTGTGTTATTCCCAAGGCACAACAGCGTGTTTGAAGGTTGGAAAATAAAAAGCAAGAGACGCCCACAGATTCTCTCAAAGCTGCTGACAAGACTGTTTTTCCTGAGCCACTTCACATGCTATTAATAAATCCAGACAGACAGACAGAGAGAGAGAGAGAGAGAGAGAGAGAGAGAGAGAGATGGAGGAAATTGAGCCCGTAACGGACAACTAACACAAGTGTTTGCTCATTGGGCCCCTTACAGTAGGCCTAAAGTGCCATTCAAATTCATGTTGGGTACACTACACACTTGGTGCTGCTCCAGTTAGTATTGATGGTTGGAGATTGCTGGACATAAATAACGAATAAATGTTGTGATAATAAACAAATAAATAAATAAACAAACTGCTCCAACTGTAGCATAGTCAGCAGAATCCTTGCGGAGTTCATTACAAGCAGCAAATGGCGAAACGCCACTTTGGGCCGCTCATCTTCCCAGAGCTGACGAGAGAATATATACATCACTTGACTGAAGCCGCACTATACATCGGAGGACAGGCCGAGCCCTGCTGACACATCCACTAACAGCTCTTTGCCCTGACTGCATAAACATGCAGCACAATGAGGACATCATGAATATGTATGTCTTACTCCTGCACAGTAAAGCTGCTACCGATGTCAGATGGAATGATGCATTCACTCCATACAGTCAAGCCGTTGATGTACAAAGGGCGTCCTTCAGTGTTTTTATAAGCTCTGTGTACACTAAATGCTTGAGTTCATGTGGGGACTATGATAATGTCATGTTATGTCGAGCCTTGGCCTTGGTACGCTCATTGAAAGCCATATGACTTGGTGGTCAAACTGATAAACCCAGCTACCAATGTAATTTCGCTTTTACATGAAAGTTTGACTCGTGTACTCATGAAGTTTGACTCATGAAAAAGACCCTTAATTGCCTCAGCGCCGGTGTTACAATTGAAATAAAACCTATTATTAATTTTCTCTTTCTTCTTAATTATTCCTCTCCTAGCTCCCAGTTGACTTCCAGGAGCGCCTGAGTTCCCACATGGAGAAGCAGGGTAGAGGGCGCACAGTAGCGCTGTGCCACTCCCCCTACACAGACTCCTCGGTGCCCGCCTCCGTCATCGGCAAGGTCCTGGAAAAGCCAGAGCCGGGAAGCAGCTGCCCGGTGACGCGGTCGCCGAGCCCACAGCCACAGGATGCCGACTTTTACGGCTCTGCCGGCGAAAGTGTTGGAGGCAGCACTGGAACAAGGGGCCTCGGAGGAAGCGGGAGTGGAGGGGAGCACCTTCCACGGCGTGCGGCGTACAAGACATCGGACCTGTACTGCAGCGACACGGCACTGTACTGTCCGACCACAGATGAGCGACGGCGCGAGCGCTGGCAGGAACGCCGCCAAAGCGTGGACGTGCACGGCAACGAGCCCCCGGGCCTGCAGCAGCTGTTGCACGCACACAACTCCACCGACAGCAACCCTGACGAGGACGACGGCAGCCTGAGTGGTGGGGTAGGGGGCGTCAGTGTGGGCATAGGCGTGGGCATGGGCGCCTTCCACCCGGGCTTCCACCACCAGCACCACCACCACTCCTCCTCGGCCTCCTTCCACGACTTCGCCACGGCCGGCTCCCTGCCCGCCTCCAGCTCCTATTCCAGCTTCAGCGCCGCCTCGGACGAGAAGATGAGCAGCAGCGCTGGGCGACTCGGGGGCCTGGGGGGCACGCTCTCCTCCTCCCAGCAGGCGCTCTACTGTGACTGGCGGGAGGGCGGGAGTGTCGACTACGAGCGCAAGAGCACATCGTCCTACGAGAAGGACAGCCCGGGATTCCCCAAGTCCCGCAGCTTCCAGCACATGCCCCACCACGGCGGCAGCCCGCAGAACGGCGGTCACGGCGGCGCCACCTCGTCGGGGTACACACGCACGGCGTCCTGCTTCAGCGAGCCGTACCACTCGCCGCACCTGCCGCCCCGCAACGTCAGTGGCACGTCCGCGTCGGGCGGCGCGCTCCACCGAGACGGCCGCGGGAGCAGCAGCGTCGGGGTGGGCGTCCACATGGGCGAGGACGAGCTGAGCGGACGCTGGCGGCAGCTGAGCGTGGAGGAGCTCAACGCTTACTCCTACCGCAGCCCCGGCGCCGGCGGCGGGGGAGGGGGAGCCAGCGGCCGAATTTCGCCCTACAGCTTCTCGGAACGCCATTTCGCCATGGGCCCCAGCAAGATCAAGCTGGGACCTCTCTACAGCAGCTTCCAAGAAGGGGATGACTCCGTCTTCCACGGGCGAATGCTGGACCCGTGCTTCTCCCACGTAACCGCCGCCACAGCCGCGGTGGCCAGCCCCGCTCCGAGCCCCAAGCTGCCCCACCGCAGGCAGGAGAAGGGCGCCCTCTACAGGGCATCGAAAGACGACAGTCAGGAGTCGGAGGGCAGCATCTTCCACTCGAGCGGCTCCAAGGACAAAGTTGGAACCCCCAGGAGCGTGAAGAAGGAGTATGTGGACATGAGTCTGAACAGCTCGGCTGAGTCTCTGCACCAAAGCCCCCAAGAGGCCTCCGTCTCCTCCCCCAACATGCAGCACTATCAAAGGGACCCCCACCCCCACCCCCACCCCCACCCCCATCCCCACCCAGCCCCCCCTGAACCCTCCCAACGGCAGGCATCTGCACAGTACCAAAAATTTGGGAGCACAGGACTCAGCCGAAAAGACAGTCTGACTAAAGCGCAGCTGTACGGGACACTGCTGAACTGACAAGGACAGTGTTTTCTGAGGACTCTCAACACAGAAGTCTCGGTTGACTGTCAAGGGTTGGAGAGCTTATGGTTAAGTATGGGTTAGGCTGGGTTTGGGGTTGGTATTATTAGGGTTAACAAGGCTCAGTCACTACAAATATTCATGAGTGGCTTTGAAAGATAAACAACTGATCAAATCATCAGCACACAGTTTTAAAACATTCCACCTCTGCGACCGTATACTTTGTATTCCAAACGTCACCTTTGAGTTTTACTTTTGAAATATGACACACTCAGATACTGATGTTTTCCTTCCATTGTTCCAGCCAAATACCCACTACCCTTTCTTCCCAACACCCACTCTATCACCCTACACCATGCACAGTATATGGCACCACACTGCATCTACTTACCATAGAATCCATGCATCTGGTCCTTAAAGGAGAAGTTTGGTGTGAATCAATCCATAGCCCTGTTGTTAGAGGTCACTGAATGCTGTCTGTAGCAAAAAGAACAAAAAAAAAAGATGCTACATAGCATCAAGAGTTACAGTATAAACCGATAACTACTGTTAACTGAATGGGGCATAGCGAAATGAAACTGTCGTATCAAATTGTTTCGTTCTTTTTCCTATAAACAGCATTGAGTGACCTTGAACAACAGGGCTATGGATTGATTCACACCAAACTTCTCCTTTAAGGAGACTCCCCACTAGGTTTTGTACAACACTGTAGGTGAGAGAGAGCCATGGTTCAGGGCTAAGATCAGCATCACTGCAAACATCTGGCTTTAACAAGGGAAGGGTTTGCAAGGGATGTTTGATTTGCATTTCCTCCCATGTGGACATAGTCATGTCAGCCGTAGGAGTTGTTTGAGGTCTCCCCCTGAGCTTTGATCACTTTTAAAGGGTTTTAATCAGTAATGTTTCTTCTTCCTCCTCCTCTGCTTCTCATCCCACTCTTAGATCCTCTTGGGGCAATTATAGCATCAGTCAATATATCTGGATCATTAATTCTGGGGAACATTTTCAGGCAAAGGACTAGCTCTCTACCACCCTGGCATGTTAATGAAACTGTGTATGGAATTAAAGTCTCTTCTCTGGAGACGACTGTTATCTAAATGAGTGCACTCGAAACATTCACAACTTTCACAAAAGTAACAAACAGACTTTGTGAGACGCTTTGTAAGTTAAGGGCCAAGGACACACTCTTTCAGGAAGCCATAAATCAATTCTTGTGGTGGTCTAACTTGTCCGCTATAATTGAAGTCTAGCACAAGACAAAGGCTCATCGTCACAAACCTTGACTGTATTTTCTTTTTTCCCAAAACATCCCTTGATTCTTAACAAGCTCACAACTTTTGACCATTCCACAATCTTTCACATCAAACTGACTTAAGACACACAGCACACATATTTATCCACAATGACAACCAAATGGGCTATAGTTCAAATAATGACCTTAGTGACCCCTTGCTCTGACTATACAGTACAGTATATCTACTACACTTGCTCTTATGAATGGACCAACAATTCTGCGTACAGGAGACATGGAAGCTAGCATGATTTATGTATTAGTAGTTTACTTGCTTGTCAAAAACACCATTTGTATATTTATGCCTTAATTCTTCTCAGTATTTGGAGACTCGGTTCTGTTCCATCCGGTAGTAGTGCATATATGTGTATTCTTGTCTACATGTCTTTTCAGTGTTTCATACACCGACCAGCAAAAGCTCTATGTATTGCGCTGAAAAAGAACACTCCCTTTGCAAGTTTTTTTGCATGGACTGCAACGATCCAAACCAAAAGTAGGAACTTTGCTCTGAGTAATCCTTTTCACTGTGGTGTAATTGTCCTGCAATGCCTTCTGAAATAAGAATCAACAAGAGGTCTGTTCTAGCCCCAACTCAAGGCTGCTGACAACGTTTTGCCTGGTGAGGCTTCAGAGAAAGGAGGCTACTGTCTTCTATTCATGGTGGGCTGAGAGACATGGTGGTTTTCTTTGCCACAGGTTAACTAATGTCATCATGTGTCAGTAAAAGCCCTCATGTAAAAGACTTAAAAAAATGTGGATAGCATTTGTTTTTGACTGAGAGTCATAGTTTTGCCATTGCAAAATGTAACCAGACATAATTAGAATACCCACACAAGAATTCATCAGAGCCATAAGCTTTAAAGTAACCTCTAAAGGGTTTGATGGAACTTCCACTAAGCTTCCACTAAGAGAAACGCACAGCAGAGTTTTGGGTGTTAGTGCTTTGATTAGGCCATTTACTCCTGGGACCTCAGCTCTGTGATCAGGGCCAGGCTGTGTTCTCATCACGCTCAAGAAAACACAGAGACACTTGTTGGCAGACTTGGTTGATTTTCCAGACTTCCCTGATGCAACGCAGTGAAATCTGATAACGACACTGAGCCAAACATTAAAAGGCAAACATGAAAACCTGCACATGATCTGGCCCTCCATGACAGAAGCAGCCCTCCAGTGCTCCAATCAGAGGGAAGACTGTTAGGCCTGGGCTTAGATCTCCGTACCCTGGCATCTCAGGTGTTGATGTAACCTGTCAACGGGAGGAAGGGCACCCCCTCTTTTCTCCCGACTGATAGGGCACTTGGCACAGGGACTCCGACCCCACAACAGATTTGAAAAAAATAAAACCTCCAGACTTCCTTACAAGAACAATTTTGTTGTGGGTATGATTAAAAATATTTAATTGTTATATGTATATAATTGAGAGATATACATATTTATGAATGAGTATTTTTTTTCCTGTCAAGTTGAATGTTCTATACTTTTTTTTGCCCTAACAAGTGTATAGCTATCCCGTTCTACCTCAAATGTCCAGACAGTTTTCAAGAAGAGTGGTGAGCTGTTTGTCACATGCATGTTTCTATATTTTTGCTGTATGTTTCTTTACTTAATAAAGATGAGGGACGAACACACTGTAATAGCAACTGCATCCCTGCAATTATTCCCATAATTCAGGACCTTAAATGTGTTTAGTGATTTCAGACCTCATGTCCATGTCTATTTAATTTAACCAACCGCAGCTTTTCACTAAGTCACCTGCCGCATAGCGAAACACTTGATCTAGTACAGAACTGCCCTGTCATTTTTACTCTTACTCTATCAAAGTACAATGTACACAAAAGAGGATAAGTGCTCATTCAAGTAAGTGTACACTTACAGTCTTCTTCTCAATCTTCCAGTCAAGCAAGAGTAACTGACTACTCATCTATAATAAAAATAGACTTGTATTCACCAAGTTACCACTGCTGATAAGACAGTTTGAGGCAGGAACAACGATGGCCGACTGTGAGCATGGCATTGTTAAGATGTATTTTCCATGCGCCACACAGCAATATCAGAGTAGAGTTTGTGCTTGGCTGATATAGCGAGGCTGCATACGTAAGTATGCTTGATGATAAACCTACAAAGAGGTTTAGCAGTTTGCCCTTTGATATGTTGACTTTCCTTTGATCCTTACACACTGTAGCATGCCCCGAGTCTTTCACACCCACTCCCTGCTATGGCATTCACTAAAATTCTTCTTTTTTCTTCAAATTTTTGTTGAAAGCAACGCTATGGAGTTTTTGCTGTGATGAGTGTACTAGCTACCTAAAAGGCACCCAAAAACTTCCCAACACTTCCCAGAACCTTACTGGCATTGCTAGAAGATGCTAATTGGTGTTTGTTGGCAATACAGTTAGCAATGTCATACTGTAAAGGTTTTATGTAAAAGGTTTCTTTTATTTTCTACTGGTGTCCTACCTTCCACCCAGAAATGCAGTTTTCAGTAGTCTAGGCTTACACTCAGAGATAACAGCACTGGATTGAGTGGTAAGAGCTCAGAACAACTGGCACTAAATGATCACTAAAATGTGAACGTTGACTTATACAGTACATGGTGTAGCTACAGTACACACAAAGGGTTTCTGCAGTATATGTAAAAAACCCTGCACGGCCCTG
>JASCQY010000036.1:10195475-10227050 GCA_030264315.1 Sardinella tawilis
GTATACATTTTCTAGTAGGGGACTTCAGGTTCCGTTTGTCCAAAAGTATGTCTTATGGATCTAATGGATACTTATGAATATTATGGTACTAGAAATTCCTAAGGGATATCAAAAGTTTATACCCATACTACAATGTTCTCTAACAATTCCTCATGAAAGGTCAAAAATAAAATGTGGTGAATGGTCTGTGTCGGATGTTCGCGATGAATAGTTCACAAGCTATGTTGATTTTAAGTTTTCACTTTTCACAGTGAAAAACATAAGCCGGCCATAGATGATGCTTAATAAAAACATATATGACAGAATTTCAAGTTGATATCATTAATTTGTGTTCACTACACATCTTGAAGATTGTAAAAATGCAAAAGTCAGAAAAATATCGCTAACAGGTGAGGAGTTTCTGCAATTCGGTTTAGGCGAATTCTAGCATTTTTTTGTGTTCACTTGAGCTGTTATGAATCAGATATGATCTAATCATGGAAATAATTTTCTTAATCAATTCCCCATGAAAAGACAAAAATAAAATGTGATGAATGGTCTCTGTCGGATGCATAGTTCATGAGCTATGATGATTTTAAGTCTTCACTTTCAACAGTGAAAAACCTAGATCGACCATAGATGATGCTTAATAAAAACATATGGGACAATATTTCAAGTGGATATCATTAACTTGTGTTTACTATACATCTTGAAGATTGTAAAAATGCAAAAGTGAGAAAAAAAATATCTCAAGGGTGTACAGGGGAGGAGTTGTCGCAATTCAGTTTAGGCGATTTTTAGCATTTTTTGTGTTTATTTGAGCTGCTATGCATCAAACATAATTTAATCATGGGATTTTTTTTCTCATTGAATTCCCCATGAAAAGACAAAAATAAAACGTGGTGAATGATCTCTGTCGGATATACGGTTCACGAGCTATGTTGATTTAAACTGTTCACTTTTCACAGTGAAAAACTGTGGTCGGCTATAGAAAATGGCTAATTAACTCCCCCCCCCCCCCTTCCTACTAGACTAATGTGATGTAGGCCTGATGTGGGCAACAAACAAAATCCCTGACAAAATCCCCCAAATACCCAGAATTGATAGTTCCATGACCAACCTTCTATATTAAAGTTATATTTCTGCTTAGTGGACATTTAGTTACATCCAAAACATGCCCGGGCTTAAAGGCCATGTCTGTTGGGGTAAGACACACACACAAGCATCAGAAATGTGTGGACCATCTGCTGGCCTAGAGCCAGAAACGAGGAAGAGCCCCCGTTTCAGGAAAATCTTTGTCAAATGAGCTAATAGGCAGGTCCTTTCCAAAGAAAGGAAGTCTAGCTTTCATATACTGTACTGGGCAGGCTTACGGAAAGCAGAGCTCAGCATGATGAGTCTCTTGGCAACATCTGCAATAAACGTAAGTAGATAAGCAGTCTTCTGTCCTGCTCTCTTGAGTTTCTCTGTCTGAGTTTTATTAGCTCGATTTGCCACAACAACCCAAAATAGCTTTCATCCCCGTGGTCACACATGTGAATCAGTGTCAGCAAAAACCCCTCTTACCTTGACTGTCCTATCCATTGAGGCGGACAGAAGCAGATGGCTGGTTTGAGGCACTGGACACCACTGCACTGTGTTGACCGGCCCCTGGTGAGCCTGGACCTCCAGAAGGACACGTCTGGGCAGCTCCATCCTGTCCACTTTTTGGCCCAAGAAAGGGCGCACTCTTTCAGACACCTCAGTGAACTTGTGGGCACCAGAAACCCGACTGGTGGTGGTGGTGGTGGCAGTGTCCTTTTCAGTAGCGCCGCTGACACTTGGCCCTGGCATTGTCACCTCATCATTTGTTGGGGCCAGCCTCTGTCTTTTTGGGATGTAAGGTCTTACTCCCACTGGGGAGGATGCCAGTCTCTTAACTGGGTTTGGACAAGTAGGGCTCTGTGGTAAGGGATGGGGCATTTGTAATGCCATCTTGCAGCTCTCCACTGATTGTGGTTGTTGCCATGGAGAAGAATTAAAGTGCCAGAGTGGTCCCACGGTAGTTGTATTGGTTCTCTGACTAGCCAAAGGAAACCCGGTTGCAGAGCTGCCAGGCCTTCCAAGAAATTGCTTGATTGTGCCGTCACATTTTAAAGTGGAACTGACACTCTCATTGCTTGTAGTGGATTCCTCATCGGAGTCCGAGTCTTCATAAGCAACTAGAGACAAAGAGGCCATAATGTGGTTGCATTTGTGTAGCACCACTGTGAGAAATGTCACTCAAACTCCATGTAAAAGCAAATACAACACTACCACCTGCTGGCTACAGCAGAATCGTCCACATGAGGGTGATACTACCTCGGTTTAATGGCCGAAAAAAACACAAGCTGGCTTGTTAACACGAGCTAATTCCGCTTGTAGCACAACCAACAATATTACTGACATAGTAGGCCTTTTAAAACAAACTGCACATCGACAAGAGCTTATTAGATCCTTAGTGAAATGCATACTCCAGTGCATATGACTGCCTTCAAAGCCACTTAAACCAGAAAACCTGTCTGACATTGAAAACAGAGTGAGTTTACCACTGACTGTCGAGTACTCCGTTTAAATATGAATTCACGTGCATGGGATGTTGATAGTTATGTTCACATTTTAAGATTTCCGGCTTTTCTTCTTTTTTGTTTAACAAAATAAAAGTGAAATAGACCTGTAACTGCAGTGAACTACACAACTGCGGCTCAAGAGACTTTTATTGAAGCATTTTGCGCTACACGACAGTGTCCGCCAAGATGCCGGGTCCGGTAGTGATACACGAAACACGATATGTATTTCAGACCAACATTTCTTTCATTAGTTGGGATCAAATAAACGATAATTCATTTATTTCTATGCTGCTTTGAACCTCATATTAATATGAATGTATTAATAAAAAAATCGAAACAAGTCGAACAGAAATTTGGCGGAAAAAAACAAGTTGTGAATGTTGCACTTGGGATGATATTGATGACGTACCTGCTAAACAAGCACAGGAGAAGCAGTACCGGGCTGGTTTTCCTATTCGATTGCTGATGCAAGTGGAAGTAAGGTTGCCAGACGGTATGTACGATAACATGATTTTTTCTGTCTTTCCCCCAAGGATTATTATTGAATTTGTGTCACAGATTAAACAAAGCAAATTCTTAAAAGTTGCGCACATCCTAGAGTTAGAGATCTTGTAGTTTAGGAGAAAAACACAGCATATGGATTAGAGATCTCATTTCAGTTCTGTCGCTGTCATTTTCTGCTAAGTAACCCTAAGTTACTGCTCTACTGCCCTACATCAGAACACTTTGTCGATAGAAATTGGGCTATGTGGTACTCCTTACTGTTTTGGTAATCGACTTCAATCATTCTAATGGTAAACCCAATACTATATAGAGTACATATACAGTCATTGGGTAAGCCTGAATCAGCTGTCATCCGTTCTTTCGGCTGCTTGAGGATTTTTAAAGACGTATCTCTTTACGTTGCTCTTAGTCAATTAACTGGCATCCATTTCTCTCTGTTTTTGGCATTTTTTGGGCTTAGACTTACTGTAGAATAACGGGGCAAGGAGTTGAGTCAGTGAGCCACTTACAATGAAACCTGTATTCTATTTATGGCATTTTTGGCTTTACATTGTCAGCATTATGGGCCATATGTGACGTTATGGTTAAGTCACCAATAATTGATGTATAGGAAAGAGGTTTAACTTTTCTTGACTTCAGTGAACATCTTATGTAACGTTACATGTTCTAGTGAAGTCATGTTATTTAAAGTGTGCAGTTCTGTGGAACTACTTACATCATAAATTGTACACTTTAAAGAAAATACCATAATTCTTAATAGATTATGGTCTCTATCTACGTTTTAGCTATTTATTGTTTTTGCTATGATTTACTTTACTTTTACTTCTATTTTACTAAAATTTTTCAATCATATTTGAATTTTTGGGCAAGTATAGTGATTAATTGATCTACTCAACTCAATTTTTTTTTATGTTTTTGTATGTGGTCTTTTTGTTGTATGTTGCTTTGGAAAAAAGCATTTGCTCAATAACCATAATCATAACCATAACCAGAAGAACCAGAAGCCTTCTCTTGCTTTCTCTTTCACCTTTGTTGTTTCCCTTGGAACCTACTGTATGTACAAGAATCATTCAGATCAGATCACTATGCAGGTTGAGCTCAGAGTTGGGTTTTGTTTCGGTTAGGCCCTACTACTGTTGGCCTAATCAAATTGTAGTCCTTGGGGATCACTGCGTACATTTGTCCAGTTGAAATGGGTATTACACTGCACTGCTGCAGTTACAATCGTTTCTCATGTTAGTCTTTTAATGTTTTGTCCTAAGTTATATAGCCTAACATCTTGGATTATCTGTCCCTGTCTCTGCATTTGGATCCACCGTGTGTGATTGACAAACCCAGTATATTTTTATTTCATTTGCCTGCCACTGCTCTTCCCTCATCAGAAATCTTGCTTATCATGGCTCTATCTCAGTGTCCTCTCTAAACCTCCAGCCCTGAACCCTCAAAGACTTACCTGGCACAAATTAGCCAGTCAGCCAATACTGTATATGTATTAGTAAGTGAAAAAATGTGGTCCAAATGCATTCTACAGTTTTGGCAACCTATCCTGGTTTCATGGTAGCCTTAGAAGTCATTGTCTTACTCCCTTTAATGGGTTGTATTCCAATAGGTCTTTACCACGCTGAAGATGACGGACTGTGAAGGTGATGGGTCAGTAGCCTTGACCCCATTGGAACTGTATGAAAAGCTGTCTGCCCAGGGCGACAAAGTCCGAGCCCTTAAAACAGAAAAGGCCGACAAGGTGAGTGGATGAAAAGCAATAGCCTACTTCATGTTACACATGTTGTTCATTTGGATCTTTTGAATGTCGAGGGAGATATTGACATAGCTAACTAAAAAATTACTACAAGTACACAAAAAATGTAACTCTGCCTACCTGGGTAGTAGTATCTAGTATCTAATAATCTTCTAACAAGTCAGTTCCTTTGTCCTATCCTAAGGTTCGTACAGGAGGACTGCAGTAGTGAATACTATTTACTGTATTACGCGCTCGTACCCACAATAACACATGCACACAAATCTGGATATATGAAAGGATATTCTGTATTGTTAAATGGAAAATTGCAAAAATGTAAATCAATACATGTCACTTAAGTTTGGATGGGAGGGGGAAAAAATTATGTTATGTAATGTAAGCTTCAATAACCCCTTTAACCAGGTACTAATGTTATAAGAAAAATATCAATGCAGGTCAATAGAGTTCACGTAAACGATCTACAGTAGAACGGGTCCACTATAATATGAATTATCAATGCAGATCATGTAACTTTGCATAACCATAGAACAGACACAGTATAATATGAATTATCAATGCAGATCATTAAAGGGATACGCCACCCTATTTCGGGAAATTGCTTATCTGTAGTCAACCCCTAGTTGAACATGAAAATACATAGCATTTTTTCTCTTTGTGTCTGCAATGCCTAGTTTGACAGTGTAAGCTTATTTAACATACAACATACAACAAGTCTGTGGTACCAAACAAAACTGCCTGTTCTATGGTTATGCAAAGTTACATGATCTGCATTGATAATTCATATTATACTGTGCCTGTTCTATGGTTATGCAAAGTTACATGATCTGCATTGATATTGATGTATTTGTATTATGCACAAATATTATTCAAGAAAACGCATATTATTTTCTTCTCAGTGTGTTCAGTACTTAGATTGACATTATTAGCATAGCTTAGCACAATCACTGGAAGTACATGGTACCATTAGCATCAAGCGAAAAGTGTCCACTTGACGGAATTCAATTTCACTTTTGCACTTTGGTGAATTTTAGGTAATTGTTAAAGTACTTTGTAAATAAATCTGATGATGTTTTGTTTGGTACCATAGACTTGCATTGTTATGCTAAATAAGCTTACACCATCAAACCAGGCATTGCAGACAGTAGAACGGGTCCACTATAATATGAATTATCAATGCAGATCATGTAACTTTGCATAATCATAGAACAGGCACAGTATAATATGAATTATCAATGCAGATCATGTAACTTTGCATAACCATAGAACAGGCACAGTTTTGTTTGGTACCACAGACTTCCATTGGCATGTTAAATAAGCTTACACTGTCAAACTAGGCATTACAGACACATAGAGAAAAAATGCTATGTGTTTTCATGTTCAACTAGGGGTTGACTACAGATAAGCAATTTCACGAAATAGGGTGGCGTATCCCTTTAAGGGACTATCCACTATGGGCAAATGAATGCGAGAGTAAATGTATGAGCATAATGAAGTAAGAACTAGTAGGTGAATGTGGTGCAGTGAAGTATAAGGGTTACAAACCAATAAACGGTCCCTTGTGCGGAGTACGGACTCACAGAAAAGATGTCTTGCACAGGCCGATATTGACTCAGCAGTGCAGCTTCTACTAAAGCTGAAGGTGGACTACAAGAAGGTAACAGGCCAGGACTATAAAGCTGGATGTCCACCAACTGACAGTGCGGCTCCGTCTGATAACGGACCGGCATCTGAAGAAGGAGATGATTTTGTGAACCCTTGGACTGTGTCCACAAGTAGTGCCAAAGGAGTGGACTACGACAAGCTCATTGGTAGGGATGCTGTAACAATGATGTTTTTACAATGAAACAGGTTCATATAAAATGGTTTAAGTAGGGTTCTTCATTCTTTATTCATTTTCTTCATCTTTTTATCTTGGTTTAAAAGTTGATGGAGGTGTTTTCTAATTTGTCTTTAGTCAGATTTGGCAGCAATAAAATTGAGCAAGACCTTGTGGACAGAATAGAGAAGGTGACTGGGCAGAGGGCACATCGCTTTCTGCGCAGAGGAATCTTCTTTTCACACAGGTGAGGTTTGCTCACCTTTTGTTGAATTTACATACAGTACCAGCAAATGTAGCTCTGTTCCTGCTGATGTGGACTATTTCTCTTTCAGAGACATGCATCAAGTGTTGGATGCGTACGAGAATAAGAAGTCGTTCTACTTGTACACGGGTCGTGGTCCTTCGTCTGAAGCCATGCATGTTGGTCATCTCATCCCTTTCATTTTCACAAAGTAAGACTTGCTTCCCCACTTTTTATCATCTTTGTTCTGTTGGCCTGCTCGTACTTTGTAGTATGTGCTCTTTGCTAAATCACTTCACTTCAACATTTGGCTTGTGGCTAAGAGTATCGGAGGTCTTCCAGGGGGCTATGTGCAAGATTGATTTTATTGCTGGATGCGGTAGTTCAGCATCAAACAGATGCAAACTATAACAAAATGATGCTGCTCCTCTTTCCTCTCTGCCTCGCATTGGTGCATTTCTGCCCCTATGTGTGTCCAAACCAGCCCACTGCATCAAAATAAAAGCTGCTCATAGACTCTAAATTCTCTAGATGTATAAAAACTTTTTGAAAAGACTTTGAAAGTCATGGACCATGTCAAGACCATGTAAAGAAACAGAGATAGCAGTGGACCAGCTGTTAGCGCACAACTACTACTGTTATTAGCAAGTCTGTTTACTTCTATTGGTGACTGTGTGTACATCTTGCAAGCCCTAGCCGTTGAGATATGCTATGAACCTTTCCTCTTAGATAATACTGGATTTCAATCAAAAGACTTGTATACCGAGAATAAACCAGATAATTCTAAAAGATCTTGAGAAAATAACTTTATGCAAATTTCAAGCGCATGTTCTGTATGACCTTCAGTGACTTGTGTCACTTGGGAGAGCTGTCCATTACTACCATGCTGGAGATCTCCAGCACGTTCACTTGTCACATGGGTACAGTAGTGTTCTAAGTCCTTGTGGTTATTAAGACTCTAGTGCTTACAGTATATTAGAGGCTCCATCTGAAAACATAGAATTCAAAACTCTTGCTTACTCATGCTTCTCGCAATTCACTTGGATTCATTTCCTTTATTTTATGTCAGCGAAATTGTGAGTTTTTCTGTAGTTTTGCCAGATGTTCTGTGATGGCAGTAAATGGTGACTGCAATTATTTGGAAAGGCGAAGTCCAGAAACATGAAAGATGTGATGGTGTGAAACTCTGTTCTCTAAACAATAGCCTAGGCCAAACAAAACAATTAGTCATATTGCTTGATCTCAGGAAATGGTCTGCCACATCCTTTTGAAAAGTCTCCCACCTTCAAAAGAAGCAAAAGCAAAAGCGACCATGTGTCTTTCAATGGTGACACTGTATAGTCACAGGTCACGTATCATATGGTAAGAAGTCACGTACTGTAGCAAAGGCAGGCTGTTTCCGTTCCTCCAAGAGAGGTGAACGACCTTCACAACAGTAACTGCAGTGATGCTGTGCAGCATCTTCTCACTGGAATACATTTGTTTTGGTTAGCTTGGGCATAGGTACATCAGTATATGAGGGAAATAACTGTCTCAATGCACATTAATGCAATATATCACCATATTACTTCAGGAAGGCTACAATAAAAGTTGTATAGTTCATTCTTGACTTTGGTAATTGTCATTACAAATGCATGTCTGTACAACTGTTGGCTCGGTCCTTAAAAAAAGAGGATGTTTTGGGGTCGTGGAGCAAGTGAGAAAGGGAAGCCTGCAGAGAGTATTGTAGTGGCCAGTAGACCTTTGGGCTATGCCTCCGACTGACTGTAAACCAGAGTCGAGTTGTGAATGCTGAGGTTGATGCCATGACATCAATGTGGATTTGTCCTGTAGGTGGCTGCAGGATGTGTTCGATATCCCGCTGGTCATCCAGATGACCGATGATGAGAAGTACCTCTGGAAAGATCTGACACTTGAAGATTGCCACCGCTTTGCTGAGGAGAATGCCAAAGATATCATCGCCTGTGGATTTGATGTCAATAAAACTTTCATCTTCTCTGACCTAGACTACATGGGGTAAATGTAACCACTACATTACGTTTCAGACCGGAAGGCTTTCCACTGTAGCATTCGCTTTGGATAAAATGTTTTTTAAGAACCTAGAAAAGAATTTGAATAAACATAGACCAAATAATGAACCGGCAGCTTACGCTAACTCAGGGAAACACAGAGTAACGAAAGTGAAAGTGAGCTTACTGTTCCATTAAATAAGTGTAAGCAGCGCATTCGCCACTTGGTCTATGTTGATCCAAATTCTTTTGACAGCACTCGCCAAGCTTGTATAACAGGGCTATGATTGGGAAGAACTGAACCATCACTTTAAGGTTATAGTTGTAAAGAGTTGTAGACTAGAAATATTTCCACTAGGAGGTGCTTAAGCCCTTAAAACAGAACAAGCTACTCCATAACAGAGCTGTACTTACTCATTGTAATACAGTACTGCATATGAACATTAAATCATTCACACTGAGGTTTGATATGCTGCTTTTTAAGTTTCTATTGCTGTTTTGTAATATGCCTTCCTAAGAAGTGATATTTCCAAAAACCTGTTAAACTTACACTATAGTGCTTTTGTCACTTTGCAGAAGCAGCCCATCCTTCTACAGAAATGTGGTGAAGATCCAGAAACATGTTACCTTTAACCAAGTAAAGGGGATCTTTGGCTTCACTGACAGTGACTGCATTGGTTAGTCTTATGGTTTACGTATTGATTGATTTATTTTTTACCTGTCTAGAAATAATTCTGTTTAAGTGTAAAATTCCATGATGACACTACAGTTGCCACACACACACACACACACACACACACACACACACACACACACACACACACACACACACACACACAGACATGTAAATAAATTGTAACACATCATACAGTTATCTGGTCCAGTGTATTCTATGTCATTTTAAAGACCTACCTCTTATATCCTTGTCCCTCACTCCCAGGCAAGATAAGCTTCCCAGCGATTCAGGCAGCTCCCTCCTTCAGCAACTCTTTCCCCCAGATCTTCAATGACAGGAAGGACGTGATGTGCCTCATCCCCTGTGCCATTGACCAGGTGTGATATTGCCACTGTAACACCATCTTTCTCTCACCATGTTCCTTTCAGTAGCCTTGCTTGTGCTGAAGTACTCTAGTCTGACATTTGGATTTGGCCATGAGTAGCCTACCTTCTCTGGAGGCATTCTGACTGAGACAAGATTACAGTACATGTTCTAACTGAGTCCTTTAGATTATAACCAAGGGATTCTGCTGGCTATGCCTAATTACCTGACCTTGCCTAAGAACTTACATCAATAGATGTGGAAGTTTGGCATCAAAACAAAACTGATGCAAACTATAACAAAATGACACCGCGCCTCTTTCCTCGACTTTGAAAAAGTCATGGACCATGTAAAGAAACAGATGCTGTTTCCAAAAATGCCTACTACCCGTCTACTACATACTACTCATATACTGATCTCTGCAGAAAGCAGTGTGTGGTCTGCAGTACATGACAAATCCAGTCCATTAATGCACTGCTCATGTGGTTAGTAGGCCATGACCATGACCATGCTGCATACTGGGGACTAGTGAAAAAAGCAGGTGAAAAACCTCAAAAGCACAGCTGAGACCACATCTCAGCTGCGCCTTGTGCCATATCACCCCCCTCAACTGTGCTATATTCATGATATACAGTAGAACGACCTCTCAGGGCTTATTGCTTAAATATGATCAGATTGTCAGATCAGGAGTTGTTGGTGTGAAACTGTTCTCTAAGCAATAGCCTAGGCAAAACAAAACAATAAAAATCATACTGCTGCATCTCAGGAAATGGTCTGCACATCCTTTTGAAATGTCTACTCCCTTCAAAAGAAGCAAAAGCAAAAGTGACACTGTATGGTGACCGGTCACGTATCATATGGTAAGACGTCACGTAGCAAATGCAGGCTGTCAAAATGCGGTTTCCAGTCCTCCAAGAGAGATAAAGTACCTTCACAACAGTAACTGCAATGCTGTTGTGCAGCATCTTCTCAGTGGAAGATAATATTTTCCAAATTTGTTTTGGTTAGCTTGGGTATACTGTAGGTACTTCAATACATGAGGTCTTTAAGCACCTCACATCAGTGCAATATATTATAGTAGCCTTGTTTGTGCTGAAGTACTCCAGTCTGACATTTGGATTTGGCCATGGGTAGGCTACCCTCTCTGGAGGCGTTCCGACTGAGACAAGTGTACAGTACATGTTCTGAGTTCTTGCTTTCAATTAGATATCAGAGATGCAACAACCATACATGTATTTCTCAAAGTAAATGTGTGTGCTTAAATTTGGTCTCTGACTATATTACAGACCACACAATATAGGTCAGCCACACACAGGGGGTCATATGTTCCTCCTTTTCATGTGAGAGTTGACTCAGAAATTGGTTTAGTTTTTTCGGTTTTGCAGACAGTACCTGAGAAAAAGTCTTTTTTGGCTTTCAAATACACACTGGTGTCTGTACATTGAACAATATCAGGCTGTTTTTAAACTGAATGTACCTCTTAGGTCGATTTTTGTATTGTTGTGTTCCATTTGAAGGTTTGGTAACCTTAAGGATGAGTTTGCTGATGTTAAAATGTGATGTTGAGTCAAAATAAGCTCTGATGCAATTTTACAAGTCCAGTTGCAACCTTATAAGTAGGCTGGGGATTAATATGGTCTGTTTTGGCTCCAGTAAATGGAGCCTCCTAGTTGCATGACAGTTGGGCCAAATTTGCCAATTATTTAGTGTCCATCATCAGTCTTTCTGAAATTGGCTACTATGCCCTCTTCCTACTCACTCAGAAGCCATGTGTTTTGCTGTTTAAATGTTTATTGTGTTCATAATTTTATTGAAACAACTCTGCTGTCAATTTCCTTTTCCCTTCGGGGGCATCTGAAACTAGCACTGTGATCATACCTACCCTTTACCTTTACCTTTACATTTATGCATTTAGCAGACGCTTTTGTCCAAAGCCACTTGCAATAGAGGATTAAAGCAACATGCCACCATTTGTGGAAATATGTTCATTTTCCATCTCTCCTCAAGTTAATTAACTTCGTCGGGCGATACCACTTTTAGTTCCAAGCTATGTATCATTGAATCAGATTAGACCAGACGAGGTGCTAACGGTCCAATCCGATTCAATGATAAATGCTAATTTGGAGCTAAAAGTGGTATCACCACACTCAGAGAAGGACTGGATGTACAGGAGAAAGGTATGGCTCAGTTAATTAACTTGAGGTGAGATGGAAAATGAACATATTTTCACAAATGGTGGCGTGTTGCTTTAACAATCAAGCTACATAGAATAAGCCTTAGAAAGAGTATCGCAGGTGCTGTGTGGGTGTGTTTCCATGAGAGTAATTAGGGACTAGTTTCGGCAAGGTCCCATTTGTAAACTCAAGATTTACATACTGTAGGCCTATGAGGGAAAGCACAACTGCACAAGCTCTCCTTATTCAGCAATGCAAAGGTGTCCTTTGTCACCTTGAAACATTTCTCTCCCCAGGACCCTTACTTCCGCATGACCAGAGACGTGGCTCCCCGCATCGGCTACCCCAAACCAGCTCTGCTGCACTCCACTTTCTTCCCAGCCCTGCAGGGGGCGCAGACCAAGATGAGCGCCAGCGACGCCAACTCTTCCATCTTCCTCACAGACACCCCCAAGCAGATCAAGACCAAGGTAGGTACAGTATGGGGGTTGGACTGCCTCTGAGGACTAACATGGAGCCATGAGGGCCTGGAGTTTTTCAATTGGGTAAATTGTCAGTGAGGTTCGAAATGCAAGTAAGCCATTATGATACCCAACATGGGTGAAAGTTTTCACTCAAGCACATTAGTCTTATCTAATTTAATCCTGATTGTCCATAGACATTAGGTGAAAAGGCCAATTTATTCTTTATTTTTACTTGAGCTAACTTATCACCCCTCTCAGTTTTGTATTTATGTACTGTGTGCAACTTCTGACATTTGAACCTAATGTCTCACAGGTGAACAAGTACGCTTTCTCAGGAGGCAGAGACACCATTGAGGAGCACAGACAGCACGGCGGCAATACTGAGGTGGATGTGTCATTCATGTACCTCACATTCTTCCTGGAGGACGACGAACAGCTTGAGAAAATACGGCAGGTGAGGGTCATTACAGAACATAGCTTGTGTTTTGTATTTAGTGTAGGTCTCTTCCAGAACAGCACAGTTACTGAGCACTTTGTAGGAACTCCCAAATAGAAGGAAGAAAGGATGGAGTGCTTGAGTGTGCTATTCTTGGAAACCTTATTCCTACGAATCCCAGTCTTGTGAAAAATTATTTAAATCCTCTTGCAAGTTTCTCAGTTTATATAGCCTGGAATTTCAGACATAACGTTGATTCATAAATTTGAATCTGCTCTGCAGATCTGTGTGGCCCTGAGCTCATTGGCTTCAGCGCCCTCCACAATTATTGCCCTCCCTGGTAAAGACGACTATGAAGGGAAATATAACAAAAAGAATCTAAGGAATTTCTGTCAGTCTCACAATTAAGTTGATGGAGAGTAATCGCACCTCATAGAGAAAGAAATGTATTTGGAGGAAGCAATGCATCAAAAATATTTTGTTTTCACAGAAACATTGATCTATCCACCTTTGTTTCCTGTTTCTAGGATTATTCTAGTGGTGCCTTGTTAACAGGAGAGCTGAAAAAAATTTTGATCGAAACCCTCCAGCCAATGATTTCAGCCCATCAAGAGCGACGCAAGCAGGTCACAGAGGACATGGTCAAACAGTTCATGACGCCACGGAAGTTAGACTTCAACTACTAGCGTGTATAGCCAGTGTCTGAATACGGGGGTGTAATTGTGGTGTAATTGGGTGTAATTGTGGTGTAATTGTCTTCAATTACACCACATAAACAGCTTTTACATGTGCTTTCATACTGTAAACATGAAATGGCTTGAAGGCTGAAAAAAAAACACACTTCAGTGTCTGTCATTTTGCACAGTGTATGTACATCTGGGAAAGAATCGTCTTGGGGTTAGGAGACGTGCATGAAGAATTCATAAATATTTCTGCTGGAAGAAATAAATGTGAATGACCGTCCATCTTTTACTTGAGGTTTTATTTGACAGTGTAAAATACTGAAATTATATTTCATAAATATTTCACAATATCATAGGTTTAATTAGGTATAATCTATAAATAAGTTAACAGGTTCAATATCTATGTGGTAAATCCCTTTCACAATTAAATCCCTTAAATTTCTCTTCACTAAAGGAAAGTTAACAAAACACAGTTGACTGCTTAGAAATACTTGGCACTAACATTCCAAACAAGATAATTTATCAATTTCTTAATTAAACAGTTTATCCACTGTTAAAAGAAGAGATCCATCCTGGAGAGAAATGTGTGCTCCAAAATAAAGTGACTGATGGGATGATCCATGATAAAAGGAACAAACAGCAGTCTAGTAGCAACAGTTGCTGATATAAGCATAAATGGCAAGGCCACCAATTCCTTTATTATCCCGAAGCCTGTCTTTCCTTCTCCCGTTATCCTCTGACAGATAGTGGGAAGATGTCACTAAGAGAAATGGGGATTTGCGTCATGCGGTCTAAATGAAGGAATGTGATGTATCTTTAATGCATTCACAGAATTTAAAGAGATAGTTCACCTTATTTCTGGAAATTGCTTACCAGTAGTCAAAAACATGAAAATAGATAGGATATTTTCTCTGTGTGTTTGCAATGCCTAGTTTGACAGTATATCCATATATAACATAGCAATGGAAGTCTATGGTACCAAATTTACTTGCAAAGCACTTCAAAATGAATAAAATTCACCAGAGTGCAAAACTGATATTTAATTCCTTCAAGAGGACACTTGTGGCTTGATGCTAATGGCACCATTTACTTCCAGTGATAGTGCTAAGCCAGGGGTTCTCAAACGGTTCTCATAAGGACCCCTTATGGAGCAAAATGTTTTTCAAGGACCCCTCAATTGCAACAAAAATGAAGCAATACAAGATTCTGGTTATGTGTTCTTCCAAAACATTTTTGCTAATAGCACAAATACTGTAGGCATGTCATTAATGCATATTTCAAAATGAGCACAATGCCAATGGGCACTAGACTGATCTTAATTATTTTTCTCTGCATAAGACAAGCTCTGTATACTTTGTAGCAACTTTTTCACGGACCCCCCTGGCAATGTGTCCCTGGGGGTCCCCGGACCTCAGTTTGAGAACCAATGTGCTAAGCTATACTAATAATGTCAATTTAAGTACTGAACACACTGAGAAGAAAATGATATGCGCTTTCTTGAATAATACTTGGAAATACTGCAAAAAAGGTGATCTGTTCCTTTAAACAGTGCATGCACTCTGATTAAATAAATACTTGGATAGTCAGCTTAAAGTGCCTTTGATCATTTTGAATATGAATTTAACCAAACCCAATCCTAACCTTCAGCATAAATTGTTACAATATGTCAACAGATCATTTGTCTGAGCATCTGTAGAAAGTAGTAGTAAGTTCCAAATGTTCAGTGTGAATGGCCAGTTCTGCACAGTTAATTAGGCATAATCAAGAATGATCAAAGATGTAATTATACTGTAATAAGTATAAAATAATGTGTCAATCAAGTGTAAATGGAAAATGTATAGTTTCACAATACGGGGCAAGCACTTTGTTCCACAAGACGTATTAAAATGATCAAATTATCAAATTACCGTAAGCATTATTATTTGTGAAAAAAATTGTGTTGCCAATTCTTAAATGTATAAAGTATACATTACTTAATTTCATAAGTGAATTGGGGAAGACATCTGATGTGTTCCTATCAGTGTATAATCAAAAAAATATAAAAATGTCCAGAACTATTTTATAGGGAATTGGTACTGTTCTCACAACTTAGAAGATATTTTCATGATGATGTGTGTTTTGTTTATGGGGCAGTTTAGTTTGATATCAGCTGCTGAAGTAGCTCCATCAACTATAAACAAATGTTAAATGAATCATAATGCTTAGCCTATTGCAAATCCAGCAGGCAGTAATTTCAAATAGCCTACTTGCCAGTTCTGATCATTCTGTACTTTGTGACCACACATTTTGAGGCATAGAGTTGTGAGTGTAGACAGTATGATGACGTCAAATACTTTGTCAAAAGTAACCAAATAGCAGCAAACTTAGATCACTGATATCATATCATGATAACACATCAAAGCAAGCAGATTAATAAAACATGATATGCTGTATCAGAGTTTAAAAAATAACAGTAAATGAAATCATATTAAACATACTTAAAATAAGAACCTTATCAATGATTGATGACAAAGGATAATGGCCACCAAAAGTGTCTCAGGATATGGAATAAATGGGCAATTTGAGGCGAAGAATGCCATGACACCAATCATCAATGTAACGGCCACTCCACGTTGTGCCATAGTCACATTGCCACCTCGAATTTACAAGCTGTCTAATCATGATGACTAGGGGTGAGAACTGAGTAGAACTGAGAGAGTTGAATGCTTTGATCGACTGGAATTGTATCTCTTGGATATTATCAATATCTATCAATGCCAGCATGTTTTTCAGACCATGGTCATGGTCAATGGTAGCCTGGGAAGACCCATGATGCCTTGCACGCCTGTTCTGAACTGCCCGGCAGCCTGGAAACCACAGCCGAAATTTTCGCATGGATTTGGGAACCAGTCACAGAACAGGGAGAGACGGCAAGACGATGCATGAAATATTGGACAAACGGAACCAAGTCCCCTACGAGAAAATGTATAGGTGGTCTCCAGACTAAATCTCACTTGAGATTTAGGCTGGTGTTAGCCAGGCTAGGTCAATGGGTCTTTGTGAATAC
The DNA here is from genome assembly GCA_030264315.1 of Sardinella tawilis. Classification (NCBI taxonomy): domain Eukaryota; kingdom Metazoa; phylum Chordata; class Actinopteri; order Clupeiformes; family Clupeidae; genus Sardinella; species Sardinella tawilis. The sequence goes on from JASCQY010000036.1 coordinate 10,212,214, forward strand.
AAAATTTAAATAGATAAAAGTTCAACAAGGTTCACCTCATTCTGCTGCTCTGGTCCCCTTAGTAGGCTACATTATACTGTAGGCCTATTGCGCTGATACTGAAAACCTGTGTAGACTACTTTCAGTACAAAATTGATTAAGAACTGGATCTATGACCAAAATCAACAAATGGCATCGATATTGATTATCCTATCCATTCCCACCCCTAAAAATGACCATCATCCCTTGGTAAAAATATAGTGTATGATGAGGTAGTCCCTATTTTGTTCAAAAAGACTCTGGGCACGCAGCACGAAAAGTCCCAGAGGCACCTTCATGTCAAGATACCTCCTCATTTCCGGTGAACATCTATTTTTGTGAAGTACTGTAAGCAAGATTGATATTAGCCTACCCATACATATTAGTTGTATAGTGTAGTTATAGTAGTTTACTATCCAAAGGAAGCCATACTAATAAGCTCTCCATGTTCCTCGCCGGTCCAGGGTTCATTTCGTAGTTAACTCGTGGCTATTAGCCTCATTACTAATAATTGATTACCAATGTAAAAGCTTTTAATCGGAGAGAGAAGAGTATCTTGAGATGAACGGCATTCTGGGACTTTTCTTTCTCCGTCCACAGAGCCTATACTATAACACTAAATTACTGCTGTAGGCACAGAGCGGTGTGAGGTAGACCACATCAACTTTTTTTTTTTTTTACCGCCTTCCTGAAACTGCTCAACCGGCTCAACCTTAGAAGCAGGAAGAAAGTCTGACCATAAAATCTGGATCTGCATAGCCAAGCCAAATACGTGGTGGACTGTTCCATCCCAACACGCCCAATGATGCCACCATTCTACAAACCTGGCCTCATTATATGCATCACCAGCTCGTACATCCCAAACACTGACATGTTGACGGGAAAGGCACGTATGCAGTTGAGCCCAAGGCCTTTGAAGAGAACCCCTGGTCCCTCGGTGCGCAGACTAACCACGATGCAGTGGAAAAAGCCCCTGTATCTCCTCTCTCCAAGACCGTCCATCTGCAGACGGGCCTTGATCACGTCCATTGGGGTCCCGAAGCACCAGCCGCACATCCCTGATATCCCACCAGCAAACAGCACCACCCTCCACTCTGACACAAACAAACACATTGCAGGCTATTCTGTTACTCTTGAAGCCATTTCAATCTGTAAAGAGGAAGAGAATAGAGCAGAGCATTCTAAACTGTGTGTCTACACAGTCTGGAAGCCTAACGACCTGTCTGTCTACACGGTCTGGAAGTCCTGACCCTCACCTGGTTGGCTCTGGTTCTCAGGAGTTAGCCAGCCACAAATGGTGTTGTAGGTGAGGAAGTAGGTTGCAAAGGAAGGACCATCTCGTAGAGCCAAGGCTCCGGCTCCTTTGTACAGCCCCAAGATGCCTTCCTCTCGGGCTATGGTGAACAGGCAGTGTATGGGCCCACGGTACTTGGGCTTGACCTGCTGGTCTTTCAGCTTGTAAGGTTCACTCTGACACTGAAGTCGGACTTTAACAATGTCAGCTGGCGCCATCACTGAAACCTAAAATAAATAAATAAATAAAAACAGCATACTTACGTAGACAGACTCAAGATCTCCTCAAGATCTATTCTTCAAGATCTATTCTTTAAAAATAGAAAAATAAGCCACTATAATAAGCATCAAATAGGATAGGGCAGATCTTCAGAGGCCCCTGTTAAAAAGAGGAAGTCCTGGATGGCTTAGTCATCTTGTCCAATGTGATAAATGTTTTTTTTCCTGCCTATGAACAGGGAACAGCAGTATTTTCCGAATATGTAATAGGGAAATTACACAGAAAGTGTTTTTTTTTTTAAATCACATCCATAACTTGCCACAGATTTTGGGAAAAAAAATGTTTAAACTTACACAAAAAATGTTCGACATTTCATGTCAGACAAATACCATAGAAAAAAAACTCATGAAGGGTATCTGATGGTTGTTTGATTGCATTTTTCCCTTGGCATTCAGACAACTACCTTTTCTACACTAAATTGTGTGAGTCATTAGCAGTGAAACACACATAAGGAACAGAACACATGGATCCATCCCTGTCTGTGGCCACCACAACACTTTTGTGGGTTAAAACAAAGATCACTGAATACTGATTGCTCTGGTTAAAACAGTTTAGTAATTTATCAGGAACCTTACCTGTGCAACACCACCAGACAACCCAGACAGAAAGATGTCAAGTTTGGCTGAGGGCGCCTCTTGACTGCCATGTCTTAGCTGACGCAGGCACTGCAGAACGTTTCTGTAGACACCAAAGACCACTGAGGAACTTATAGAGACGGTGGTGACAGGCATCGACATGCCTTTATAAAAGCCACGGACCTGTTGGACCGGAGAGATATGGGGTCAAAGGGGTGCCAACAAAACAGGGCATGTCCAGATGATCTGACTTCACCAAACCTACCCCTTCTTCTTTACAGGTGGACAGGATACAATGCCACACACTTGTGAATCTCTGTTGGGTCTGCACTCTCACCTGCAAGTAAAACGTACAAAGCCAGTTAAGAGAACCTGATCATTTCAAGCCAATCATTGGAAATTATAGAGGTTTCAAGTTTCATCTCAACCTTCACTGTATCCAGTGGATACCCCACGGCAACTCCAAAGGCCCCTAAACAGAAGAACAGTGTAAGGCTCTCCTACAAAGAATATGGAGTTGGCATTATAATCCACACATGGCATTATGTGCACATGTACATAAATGTTTATTTACAGTATGTATATGGTATTCATTTGCCGCAAAAGCAAATGATTACTGATTGCTTGACGCTTACAAAGCATGAAGTTATGTGACCTTCATAAACATAACGTAGCCTAACAACGAGACAACATTGAATTACATGGTTACCTCCAACGGAGCCAGCGATGAAATCTGCCAAAGGCATCCTTTTTCTCAGAATAATAACTTCGCTATATCGCAGTGTTTTTTACTGACCATGACAAACTAAACAGCAAAACCTGACCTAGCAACCTATGGTTAGCAAGCTAAATGGCTAGCTGTAGGCTATTACGCTCTTGTATTATACTGCGATCAGACAGAAAATCACAATTCACAAAATCATAGAAATGCATATGCTGTATCACTGATATGACATATCGGTTTTAGTGGTCGGCAATTCAGGACATTATTTTGCAGGTGATCTTCGACACATCCACCGGCAAATTCAATGGACCCATCAACTGGCCAATAGGAAGAACGCCGTAACGATTTTCACTAGATTTACGACTGAAGTGCGACAGCATGAGCCAAGAATCAAGAGCCAAGAATCAGGAATCGTCCAGACCACGTTGCTTTTAGAAGGAGATCCGCCAGTAGTAGTTTTGGGATAGTTTCTGAATGTTTGTTTTTCCTGTCTGTTTGAATTGCATTACATACAATATTGCTAAAAAAAACTATTTCCAGTCGTATGTCAATTTATGCATGACTGGCACTTGTCAAAGTGAGAGAGTAATTGATTCTGTAAACTGAGGGAGTCCACGTTCAGTCCTTTGCTGACGGCTCTAGGCTGGCATGATCTGAATTACACTGCTTAAAAAGCTACTTTTGCAGGGATCAACAAATGGACACATGCAGTTACACAGTAACATTACAACCGCGCGGAAGCCGGTACGCCTATTGGGATGGGCTGACTTGCAGGGAGTTGTCCTTCATACAGAGTGGCGATTGGACAGTTTGCTTCCTCTAAAAGGCAAAGGTAGCCTCCTCCTCAAAACTTCTCTTAGCACGAAAATAGATTGAGCGATTGGAGGGTGTGCTGGCCAGCTCACAGGGCACGTTGGTTTGGTGAGGTTGTCACAGGGCATTGGGACTGCAGGTTTGCACAATAAATATACAAAGTGACAAAGGACCACATTAATTTTATTGCTAGCTAATTCAGCTAGCGAGATCCTAAGACGCAACCAGTGGGTGAAACAACCGAGTCGGATTTCATCATCTTGAGCAGAATTTTGATTGGACGGAAGAGGACAAAACTTCTAAAACAACATCTTTATAGAAAAGGAATGGCTTTAGATTTTGTTGCAGGATGCATTGGAGGTAAGTTGCAGGTTATGTTTGAGAACTGAAGAACAGGGCTTCATTTGTAACTTTCCGAACTGTATTCAAAAAGCAAATCGCGCCTTTCAGCACATACAGTAGGCTACGAAGCTATCTTATTTGGCCATTTCATAGATGTTTTATGTCGTACAAAACACTTGACCAAACGGCTTGTTAAACATTGCTTTTTTTAATCACGTAAAGATTAAATTATAAATCGATGCGCACTGCCCAATAATAAACTTAGTTGTAGTTGGCTACGTCTATTATCCACGTGGACGTGGAAATGATTGCTCTTCATGCATAAATTAATGTGTGTGTCTGTAGCCTAAGTGTTGGCTGGCTGTAGGCCTACAAGGAATTATGTCTAATTGTCCATCAGTTTGGTTGATGGAAGTTTGGAAGATAATGTTAATGGTCTAATCATCTTACAGGTCTTCTTATTACAAAGAAATATCGGTATAATAATTGGAATGGAAAATTACTGGCATGTCATTCTGTCTTTCTGTCAGAGGTTGCAGGATGCTGCCAACAAAGGGATCGTGATCAACCGTAAAGTTTTCAACTCATAAACATTGAATACAAACGCTTTTGTTGTGCGCCTGGTACTTCCATGCATTGGCAATAGTTTTAACGTTCTGTGTTGGCTTTGTCAGCAAATAGACCAGCGGGAAGATGCACAATTGAATGCATTCAAAGTAAAAGAAAGAAATAGAAATGGTTCTTTGTCAAGAACTGTTTTACTTTCAGTGTTTAACAGTGTTGACTCTGTGACAGACAGGATGTTCATTTGACAGACAATTGCTCAGTGTCACATCTGCTTTTTAAACAGAAAGATATGAAGATTTGTTTAGCCATTTATTCTCCGTTGTGGTACGATTGGTTCATCTCTCCGTATGCATGATGTCTGAATTAAACAGTAGTTTGCGCAAAGCGACATTGTTGACCTCACCAGGCCAGTCCTCGTTACCACATTTCGTTTTTGACGCAGCTGGTGGTATGTCAGTAATTCTCATTTAGCAGGGTCAAGGACTTCGACTGCAGGATTGACGCTACAGGAGAGAGTCCATTGGATCACTGTCAGCTACTATAGTTCATATTCAAACATACCCCATTCTTCAAACACTATTGCAACACATTTTGTATGCATAAGTCTTTAGCAGCTTTTCCATAGTCAGCAGTACTTGAGACTGTAGGAATTAGCCCATTTGAAAAAGTAAATTGATTATTAATACAATCATTATTGGCTGTAAAAGTATACTGGTAGGTCATAATTAAACTAATGATGGAAATTGATCTGTAAGGATCTTGCTCAGAGGAAATCATACCTCTTGCTGTAATGTTTATCCAGGTGTAGGTGTTCCCATTTGCAATAGCACTGTTGAACCTATTGAACTTTTTTGTGCAGGTGCTGCAGGTGTGTTGGTTGGACATCCGTTTGATACTGTAAAGGTGGGTTTTCTCGTTTCATTTCAGTAACCTCTCAGTGCACAGTGTTGTAGTTTGCCATAAGAGACCGATTGGGAACGATGTGTACAAAGCAATTTACTGTCTCCACCCAAAGAAGCTTTAGTGTAAAAGGCAAAGAATTAAACTGCAACTGACTAATTATGTGCTTGTTTGGCAGACTCACTGTTTTACCCTCTGCTGTTCTGGCTCCTCTTGCAGGATACTGATTTTAGAGAGGGGCTATTGACTTTTTTTTTTTTAAAGCTACTATCTGAAATGGACCTGGGCCTTAACATGGCCTGAATTGGGTCCACGGTCTGGCCAGACCCATTTAAGGGGTGGTTTATGTAGGTGGTTTACAGGCTTTAGCTTCCTGGAAAACTACCTGCAGCCATGCGGTAAAACACCTCCACACTAGCTGTGGCTTGCACTTAACCTATAGCTGGCATTTGCAGTCAGTGGTCTATTGCACAACTTCAGAAGGCATACAGAGTCTGTGTTCAAAGACTTGCTTGGCTTTTTTCCCCCATTATTGCCTCCCCCTCCCACCCCCTTCTCCACTTCTCCCTGGTGTGACCTCAAAGCTGCAGAATGCAAAAACAAGGAGTTCTGCCATGTGATTGCCAAACCTTCCTCACTCATCTTTAACTTGCTTGTGTTCCTCGCCTGCCTGCCTGTCTGCCACTCTTCTAACCTTTTGTAAAGTACCTTTAGATACCTTTGCATGACCGCAAAAGTCATCAGTAATCACACATGGGGAACAGTTTGAGGAACAGTTTGGGCACCTGACCTGGCCTGATTGTATCACAACCCAATAGCAACTTAGATTGTGGCACAATAAAATTCTTTTTTACACCTTTGTTCTTTGTATGCTGCAGCATTAACTCCCCAGTTCGCCCAGTTCAAAATCCCATAAAAGGCTGAGTGGAAATGAGTGGGATTTCAGCGGAACTTTACTGAAGCATTTAGTTCATTTACTGAAGTTAGTAGAGAAGTGGAAAACCTGTATTTGCGTTTTATGAGCTTTATTAGTATTGTGCATTTTAATGAACATATTTTAGGAGTTTTGAATATGTTCTGTTGACTCTAGGATCCCTCTGTATACAAGATGCCACATCCAAATACCTGGTAATCTAACTTTGAATAACTCTCCTTTTTTGGTTATTTGAGACTCGTGATTGGGTGGGAATCCTGGAATGACGATGTATCAGGGCAGTGTTTACTTTAATTCTTTAGTTCTTCTTTACTTTATTTAGTTGAAAATGTGATTTTTAGTTACATTTTTCAAAACAGGATTTTTTTTCTATCCATACCGAATACAACTATTAGATTATTTCTTCCCCCGTCCCTCCTGTCAACACGTCAGTTTTTCTTCGTTTTTGTTGGCCAGTTATTCTTTTGATGGTGATAGTGATGGTGTCAGGTCTTCCTCTGACATGAGTCTGTGTAAGCAGCCAAGGTGAATGTTACATGGCTGAGGGCCACAGTGCCAAGTCTCCATGAGCTCCTGCATTTGCCTTGATACCCCTGTGAAGGGGGAAGTCTTTAACAGCACAAGTGTTGTTTGTTGTAGATGAGAGTGAGGGATATACAAGCGCTGCACGGATGTGTGACCTAGTAAGTACGGTCAAGGTCAATTCCTCTGTTTTCCCCAGTGTTTCATTTGTGACCTTTAAAAATGGAAAAAAATATATAGACCTTTGTCTTTACCCATTTTGGTGAAGTAGAATTTTAGCCTCACATTTTACCCATGGTTGAAAGTTTTTATGTTTCTTCCTTGTTTTAAAGACCAAATTGCATTCGAGTTATTTTGTCCATTAGCTGTAATATTTTATCACAGTTCATTTCAAGTTAAATAAATTCTGACCATCAGTCAGATGCTAAGAGTGTGTTTTATTTTTTAGGTTAGACTACAAGTTCAAAGCGTGGACAAGCCCCTGTACCGTGGAACGTACCACTGTTTCCAGTCCATCGTGCGCCAAGAGTCGGTGAGTATAGCTTTCACTTAATGCCTGGAGTGACTGAAGGGACAAAAGCACCTCATAAATTGTTGATGCACCTGCTCTATGGGTAAGACAGGGGTGCATCACGATGACCCAACTGCTCATTAAGCTGAGCAAATGGAATATTCCACTTGCTATAGCATACTAGAGTTGCCCTGTTTATTGAGGAGATGAAGGAAATTTGCAGGTCTAATGGGTCTTTTTCACAACCGCCATTTTTCCAAGAAGTCACAGGCTAATTACAAGTGTTATTACCTCAATTATCTCAAAAGTAGCCTATACGATTAATTAGTTGTTAGCTATTAATCATCAACCATTTATTCATTTATTTTTAGAAAACATTTCCCATTTGTCTGGCTCTTGGAAACACTCGTGTACAATACTCTGCGTTCACATTTGACAGCATTGGGTGTGCACTGATGTTGGCCCACCTCTCCGAGGTGTCCCGTTACCTCTTGGCTTGGCTACACAGAGGTCAGCATAGCGCAGTGCTACTTTCAGACAAGCCCTAGTACAAGTCACTGAGGTTGGGTGACATATCGGTGAACAGGGTCATCAGTGACATGGGGCTGAAAAGCTAAATTAGGCAGCAGGGACAAACACCAAATCCACAACAATATTTCACATCAAAAGATACTGTCGCTAGGGGTGTTTCCCTAGAGCTGTCTTTTTTTGTTAGAAATAAAACGTGGATTTCACAAACGGCATCGAACACAATTCAACCAGTCATAATCAAGGACCCGAACTATCCTTTTCAGAAAAATACTGTATGCTGAACCTCCTCAGAAAGAGTTAAATTTTACTCGCCCACATTTGGCTGCGGTTTACTTCGGCTGACCTAGTTCCACTTGTCCCTGTTTTGATTGCTTGCGTGTCCCCACAGGTCTTTGGCCTCTACAAAGGGATCGGCTCGCCCATGATGGGGCTGGCCTTCATCAACGCCATTGTGTTCGGTGTCCAGGGCAACACCATGCGCTGGCTGGGCCACGACACACCCCTCCACCAGTTCTTGGCAGGCGCGGCCGCAGGGGCCATCCAGTGTGTGATCTGCTGCCCCATGGAGCTGGCCAAGACGCGCATGCAGATGCAGGGCACGGGCGAGAAGAAGAAGTCGGCGCGGAAACTCTACAAGAACTCGCTGGACTGCCTGGTGCGCATCTACCGGAAGGAGGGCTTCCGTGGAATCAACCGGGGCATGCTGACCACTGTGGTCCGCGAGACGCCAGCTTTCGGCATCTACTTCCTGGCGTATGACACCATGACGCGGCAGCTGGGCTGTGAGCCTGAGGACAGCTACATGATCCCCAAGCTGCTCTTCGCCGGAGGCATGTCGGGCATCTTCTCCTGGCTCTCCACCTACCCCGTGGACGTCATCAAGTCCCGCTTGCAGGCAGACGGTGTTGGCGGGGTGCACCGCTACAGTGGGATCGCGGACTGTGTGCGGCAGAGCTTGGAGCGTGAGGGCTGGAGGTGCTTCACACGGGGCCTCACCTCCACCCTGCTCCGGGCCTTCCCTGTCAACGCTGCCACTTTCGCCACCGTGACTCTATTCCTTATGTACATGCGCGATGACCAGGGGGCCAACTGTGAGGTGCCGCCCCAGGACCTTCAGCAACAGCAACAGGTCCAGACCAACAGCCTGTGAGATGATGTGTGAGTGTGTGTGAGTGTGTGTGTGTGTGTGTGTTATGGCCCTTGTTTGATGGAGAAGAGGCGAGGTAGAGTGAGAAATGGTATGTGGATGTTTTTATATCTGCAGGTGGAGTCTGCTTGTGTAAATACAATCCTTTTTTCCCTTTTATTTCTGAAGAATTACTTTCTTTTCTTTTTTTTTTTTTTTTTACTTTTTCCCAAACTAATTCCCTCTTTTAAAGTTCAGCCTGTAGGTTATGTAGGTTATGAACAAGATGAATGAAAGGTTTTGAAGTCAGGAAAGCGAAAGGGAAGTAAGAAGGTCAACCACCACTGGGTTTTAGTGATGTTCAACATTCACATAGTCAGCATACAGGCACTGACCTTGCTTTATGAGACACTGGATTATCACATTGGCAGCTCTATTGCCCCCACAGTCTCACTTGGCCATCACAGACTGCCTGCAACAGTAAATGTAAAATGAATGATGTAATATATTTCAACCATTTGTTATTTGTGAAGTAAATCTGCAGTCATTTTGTCATAAATTAACCAATGGGCTTGAATATTAGGTAGCAACTGTTGTTTCAGACATTTGGAGCGGTCTGTTTTTTATGTCCGTATTATGGAAAAAGAACAACATGTCAACTCTGTTTTGTATATGCATATAGTATGTGCCTTTCATACACACAAGTTGGAGTATATACACAACTGAAGCTTTCCTATGAAAAGATTTTAAAAATTGTATTGCTTTTAAACTATGGAATCCTACGGATTTTAAGTCATTTTCTGGACTTAAACCTGATGGCCCGGAAGCACAGGAGCCGGTTTCCCTCTTTTCTTCCTAACTCAGTCCACCCCGCTGGAATTCACTGGCACATTCCAGAGTTGGGTGTAGTCAGAGTCGGATGATGTCAACGACCGCACTTAAGATTTTCTATGAATTTGACTCCCAAATGTTTGTCAATCCCAGTACTGTGATTAACTGGAAATCACAAGGGAGTGCTTGATGTACAGTAAGTCTTCTAAGTTATTATGGGTCATAATAGTGTGGTTTGGGTGAGGACATACACTTCTGAAAGATAAGAAGAAAAAAAAAAGATAAGCAGAGTGTAGTCTACTGACTGGAGTGACAAACTACTGCAAACTGTAAGGCAAGATGATATTTAAAGATCTGTTACCAGAAAGGTCAAGCTGCTAAGTTACTGTAATATAGTTTCTATCTGTACAGAATCATCATGCTACAAATATTCTGCATTTGACTTGCAGACTGCATATTCTGCATTTGACTTTGAAAATCATCAATTGAGCACCTTAACCCAACAAGTCCATCATCTATCAGCCAAATGCTGCTCATACAGCTGCGTAAAAACAGTGCATTTTATTTCTCTTTGGTCATTTTGGTTGTTCAACATTAATTTATTGTGATGATGAATAATTCTTGATGAAAGTCGATTGCTTTTATAAAACGGTTATTTATATAGCACTGTTCAGTTTTGTACTGTATGTGTTACATCAAGGTCATGGTTAGAAGAGAGTGTGAAGAGACATTTGCAAGGAAGGCCAAATCCACAAGCAGCTATTATTCTTTTTGGTTATTCTTTTTGGTTGTTTTTTTCTGTCTTAAAGGTGGACTGTGAGATTCTGCATGAAGTCTCTTCTATTGACCATGGTCCATGTAAACACCAAAATACCAAACAAAATGCTACTCTCAAATTCATGCTACTAAATCAGTTTTGCTCACTGCCCCCTACTCATACCTGCACACTCACTACAGTAACCCCTACACCCTTCCATAATCATCTTGTTGGTGTTAGGTTAAATTTTTTATTACTGTATGTTTTGGCGCATGGCCTGTGCCCCTAGTGTTTGATGTTTACAGCCCCTGTGTTGTCTCCCGAGACCACACTTTTTCACAGTGTATCCAGGGGGCAGGTAGCAAGCTGATCAAGGGAAAATGCCTACAATTTGAGATAAAAATGACATTGTGCTAAAAACCATGCAAGATCTCATAGTCCACCTTTAATGGGCTCTTGTATTATAGGGGAATTCTATGGAAATTTGAATTTCTTTTCCCAAACTTTGGTACATCAGCTGTACAGCCATCCTCATGAGTACCAATCTGTTGTAGAATAAAAAAGATGAATAAAACATTAAAAATTGTTTTAGTGATATTTTTATGACATGTTTTATTTCATGGAGCATCTTTGCTGTTTGTAAGAACATAACAACGTAATACACCCATACACAGGGTTGGCTTAACTGCAGTAAAGCAGCAGAGAAGCTGAATGGTGGTGGTGAAAGGGCACCATCGTGTGGTCTGATTTTTGATGAAGTCTTTCATTGGATGAGCCTGGCATATCTGGTTAATCATACCCCCATAGTGGAATTCTAGGGAAAACTAATATGTTCTTGGAAATGTGTTCAGCAATTAAGTTTTTGTCCATGCTTACATGTTTGGGTCTAAATGTCAGATAATATCAGCTTATCAAAATATTGCTAGAGGCATACAAAAAAAAGAGGTATACAAAAGAGGCATTAAAAAAAAAAAACCCACACAGCTATTGGACGTTTATGGAATAAGGATGTGGCATATTTATTAAGTTGTGTAAATTGTACAAAAGCAAAGCATGTCTACAAAAATAACTTATTTATAGCAAACCAGAGTCCACTGACTCCATGAGGATAATCATTCACGTTTGTGTAAAAACAAACTCATTGAAACCTGTACATAGCTTATGGTCATTATTTAACATTTCTCACAAAACGTCTGGGGAAATATTAAGGTATAATCTCAAAAGGCCACTGTTTAAGTGTTAGTTTGCGGTCTGGCGGCATCTTCAACGTTAAGGTTAATGGCATACTATAAAGCACATGATAAAGGCTTGAAAGGCAGCTCAGTTCAACCAAATATGGGTCATATGAGTGTCTTATTCTTTCTCCTCCAGAATAAGGCCAGGCTTGTGTTCCAGAGGAAGAAAATGTCATTTAGTTATTTATACAGGATTGCTGGCTGCCAAAAAGAATTCCTCAGAAAATGAAGTGATTGTTTTGGTTGTGGACAATGTTTCCCCCACTATCAGTTTTCCCATCTGCAAAACATCTGAGGCTATTTATTTACTCTGCTTCTCAGAAAACGTTGAGTCACGATGACACTGTTAGTGGCACTACAGATAAATGGTCAGATTTGTCTCTCTGTCCAGCATACTGTAGATAAGAGAAGCAGCCTAAAGCTGAGTGCCAGGCTTCTTTAGGTTTAGACTGGGATATTATTATGAGATTATTATGAGGTTATTGAAGGTCAAGTCATCACATCCCATCTGAACCAACAGAGGTTTTCTCATATTGTTGAGTCCAGCCTCAGTCTTAGAGGACGCTGAGTACAGACTCCCCTGTGTTTGGGAAGGTGAGGGTGCACACCTCTCAGCACACAAACGCACTTACAAATAAATGGCACATAGTCTGACCTGAGGAAGGAGCCCACACTGTGTTGCAAAATAGCTTAAGGTCTGTGATGTCCATCTTCAGCACGCGTTACGCAGCACCTGGCTTGTGTGCATTAGCCTGACCTCTGTGAGCATTTAGTGTTACCTCGGTTTGACCCAGGGTCAAAGGTCAAGAGGTTTGACCAACACCGTGCTTACGCACACTCAGACCCTGATGGAGGTTCTGTGGAGTTGTGCAGGTTAGCGGGAGACCATGAGGGAGACCTCACTGGAGTAGCGCAGGCAGCGGTAGATCTCCTCCGCCCGGGAACGACTGACACGGGCACCCTGCTGCAGAGCCTCCAGAGAGCTTTGAGAGAGAGAGAGAGAGAGAGAGAGAGAGAGAGAGAGAGAGAGAGAAAGAGAGAAAGACAAAGAAAACCAAACACAAACAAAAGCATGAAGGAAAAAGGAGAAAAGGAGAAAGAAATGAAAGAAAGGAAAAAGATGGATGGAGTGGATGAGTCAGAGAGGATGGAAATCAATCTCCTCTCCTGTGACAGACCAGTCTAATTATCCCTGTTATGGTTATCTCAATTCTCCCGCTAGTGAGAGAGTAAAATAAAGCAGAGCAGTCAGCAGGTGTGCTCACGTGGACTAGATTATGGCGCTCTTAAAATCCATGCGGATAGCTTGTGAGATTAAAACAAAGAAGTAAGATAGCGACGAAAGCAATTTGATCATAATTACACCATTTCAGGTCAGCCAATGACAGGCCCCGACGCAAGTCAGACACACAGGTACAGACTAAATGGCCAGACAGGCCCAATTATCATACAGTAATGGAGTTCAGACTCAGTGTGTGGCCCATCTATTTCTCAATGATGGGCCTCATTTCATGTGGACATTTCAGGGCCTTTGGGACCATAGGAATACACAAATAGCAAATGAGACTTATGGAGATCATGTAACCACAATTACTGAAGTAATACGCTTGAAAAAAGAGGCCAAGACTAAATGCTAGAACTGTTGAGGATGCAGCAAAGCCTGTCCCACTAATTTGTCTTCGGTAGATTAGCGGCCGATAGTCTGAGATAATATGTACTGTATGAATCAGGATATAAAGTCTCTGGTCACACAGAAGTTGATAATCGCTTGAATGGGAATGCTAGGGCATCTCACATGTAGTTATGTAAACTAAATAAACACAATGTTCAGGGTCATGAGTTACAATACCAAGAAAAACACACCTATAAAAAGATAAAAATATACACTTATAAAAAGAGATAAAATGTGCATCTAACTTGGCTGTACTTTTGATTGAAAAAATAACCTTACTCTTATCTTACTTTATTTGTACTTTTGGGGCAAATGTGTGTTAAATGTGTGAAAGTGTGCGTTTTTACCTGCTGACGAGCTGGGCCACAGAGCGAAAGTTGTGGCACATGTTGAGAGCGTTGATGTAACTGACGCAGGGCAAGGTGAGGTAGAACTGTAGTGCCTGCTGCTGGTGTTGACCTTTGACCTCCAGGGGAACACTGATGGCCTGGCCTTTCCTCTGCTCCACGCGCGCCAGCTCCGCCAGCAGGGCGGCGGTCTCCTCGGGCCCCGAGCTGGACAGCAGCCGGACCCCCGCCCGCACCAGCCCCCCCAGGGTGCTGTCATAGTAGCGTGTGCGCTGGAAGGGCCGGGAGGCTTCTCCTAAGGGGGAAAGAGCAAAACATCCACCACGGCCATGTGGACATGTTCCATGTCATGGTTGCACATTATAATATCAACACTTTAGTTCACTACCAAGACTACTGTAAGACTGCTCATGGAGGGAAGATGGCGCACTATTAACTACTGACTGAACAAATGGCATATTGATATTTCAGTAAGAAAAAAAACAGACTGACATTGGTTGTAGTTACAGCTACAACAGTAATGATGGAATCAGAACACTGACAGAAATGTTCAATCTGAGATCTAACTTAAATCTTCCACCAAAACTCTTACAGACCAGAGGGAAAAACCCTCCTCATTTCTGAACACAACTTGACTCCTTCCTAGTCTAAAGAAACATGTAGTTAAAGCAGACAACACTCTCTGTTAATTATGTTCAGGGGTGTAGTGGGCGTGGAACGCGGGGGTACGCCGTCCACTCACTTCTCCTGACGTGAGAGAGGCAACTGCCTAAATAAATAACTATCTACAACTTAAATGTCAAACTGGAGCTATTGAAAACAACTTGCACGAATTGATGAGATCCAGTAGAGTGCGGTT
>JASCQY010000036.1:10241701-10254059 GCA_030264315.1 Sardinella tawilis
ATGAATAAACAGCTTCCTGTTTTAGAGATTAACCCAAGACAATGCAAAAATTTGATCTGATTCCAAGACCGAATTATGCAGAAAAATTTAGTGTTACTTGCTTTCAAATTTAAGTACACCAACACCTTTGACGAACGAGTGCATGCACTGTTGAAACTCTGAGCAGTCACTCAGGATGCTGCTGCGCTTGGTTTTGGATCTGACGCATCGACGCACAGATTTTGCGTCAACGTATTTTTTGCGTCGTAATCGATGACGTTGATGAATCGCCCCACCCCTAGTAGACAGACTACTTTACAGGCCTCTCTATAATCACAATCAAGCAGCTTCAAATAATCCAAATTGTAGCAGCTAGGGTCTAATGGATAACCAAAATAACATTTTTTGCTGTTTAACCTGTTCCCCTTAAAGGTATAAGGCAAAAATGTATCATTTGTCCCCATGGGGCCTATGTTAAAGATCTTTGTATCAACAGTTAATACACAGATTAAAAAATATGCATTTTCTGAAAGCCTTTTTTCAATGGAATTAAATGCTCTGTCTCAGGATATGGCAAAATGGCTCATGGAATCCAGCTCAAGTAACTGGACTTTCTGATCAGTCCAGATCCTACTGTATGTTGTACAGACATCTGATGGACAGGCGTATAGACGGAACAGAAAGTTTCTGATGCAGTTCAGAGGCAAGGACAATCAAAATGTGACACTGCAGAATGTGTGTGACCACACTGAGGAACAACAACAAATGGACATACAAAACACAACAGAAGCAAGAAATGCCAGTCCTACAGAGCTTCCAAGTCTGCCGACTAAAACAGCAAGTGGACAGATTGTCACCAAGTCAAGAAGGCTAGTCGAGTCCTGAAAACCATGGTTTTTAATGGGCATGACTGAAACAGGTAGTGTTTCTGATGCCTTATGCTAATCTGTTTTATTCACCTGCCTTGTAAATCACAGTCCCATCACTATGTCTTACTTTTCTGCTTATGTTTAAACTTCTCTTTTTAAATAAGTCATCTTTGAGAGGGGTTTTATTTTTCTATTTCTTTTTGGGATCAATTTTCTTTTAAAATATATTATTTGCCTATCAAATCTGCCATATAAATACACTTGCCTTGCCTTGCCTTACTTAAGAAGAGATCTTTGAAAGGAGTATGAAGGACAGCCCATGTAATATTTGGTAAAATAAAATCTACCAGAAGCACAATAAATAAAATGTGTGATGGACTGGAATGCCATCAGTGGTTTTGTTTATGTTGATTTCAGAATACTTAGCTCACTGACAGACAAAAAGAAAACTGGCTTCGGTCTACCTTGAATAAGATAAAAACCATCAGTGTTAGGGAAGTTCTCCCTAAGGTAGATTCTAAATGGTGTAAATGTCCATACAGAACTACATTAAACTACGTCAATGATACAACATTCATAAACTCAGCAAATCAGATATTTCACAAGCATACTAAGAGTGTGTTCATCCACTAATGTTTCATATCCGAGTGTGTGTTTTCACACACAACGTGGCCAGGCTCTTCTGTGTTGTTCTTTCAAAAGCTTTGCTCCTCAGGGCAAATTCCTTCAAATCTCCACTTCAACCGTTCTGCCTGCATACAGCAACCAAAATGTTTCTGCACAGCCAGCCTAATCTTCACCCAAATCTGGGATTTGGCCATTTGAGAATGAGCTTTAACCCAAGACAGCAGCTGCAGGTTGAGCAACATGATATGAAAACCTATTCAAAAGGCATTTTAGGCCTCTTGCATCAGCAGAGTTTTAGACTTTTTACACTTTTAAGACCAAAGAAACTCTGTCCAGGAGAACTATCCAGGGGTCCGTTTCCCAAAAGCATAGTTGCTAACCAGTTAGCCATGTTGGTTGGCAATGGGAAATTGCATTGCAACCAACATAGTAACTTACATAGTTAGCAATTATGCTTTTGGGAAACCGACCCCCGGAGAACATTTTGGATAAAATAATGAAAAATGTACTTATTATATGCACATTTCACAAATAAATGATTTCATTGTGTATGAATGTTATACGCATTAGAGGGCAAGCCACAAAAAGTCCTGTCCAACCTCATTCGTATTGTGATGAGTCTGGCTGGCGCTTGATTGACATTTCCAATGACAGTGATGGGCACAGAATTAGCCTTAAAGGTAGACCATGAGATCCTGAATGATTTCACTTCTGTTGAGGTTCCAGAGTGTTTAGAGTAAAACAAGAGGTTGGGCATTGAGGATGATATGACCTGGTGGTCTTGTGACTTCACTTTGACACAGAGTGACATTTAATAAGATTATTAGGCAGTGGAAGACAACTATGGTTCCTTTGCCACTAAAAAACTGTGCCGGACCTACACTTATACACTCTCTGAAGCTTTTAATACATCTCTTCTGTTAATTTTTTGCCAATCTACTCTTAAGCCCACAACCTGAAAGCAAAGCAAAAATCTGATCACGTTTGATCATCATTTCGCAGTATAAGCAAATGAAAGCAGCAACAGCAGCAGCTCCAAAAGGTAAGATGATGTTCAATAACAAATCTCTCTTACTTTATCTGTGAATGCAATCAGAACAACCCTTACGTAGCTACTACAGATGTCTTGTAAAAAAAAAAAAAAAAAAATCAAACAAAAAGCACAAACACCTGACACCTCCAAAAGCACCTACTGTAAACCAGGTCAGTGGTTTAGATGTCTGACCTAGTTAGCGTCCTTCTGTCTGGTGTTTAATAGCCTGGGCTGGGGTCCTTAATCCCTGCAATATGGCGACCACTATTGCTGACCTTTTACTGATGGACATCCAACTGTGCTGCTTTTATGGGACCAGCCACACGCTCATACGTGATTCAAGCTCACATGTTGAACCCCTTCGATCAGAGTGGTCCTCGTCCTACTGTGAACAAGGTGGGAGTCTGCATTAAGGGCACTCTCACAGCTCTGTGTGTTCTCTGAGCCATGTGAGTTTTATTGGGGATCATGGAGCACAGCGATCGATAAAGAGCATCTTCACAATATCTGCCCAGAGGGGCTTTGCTCTGGTTAACTGATCTCTTAATCCAGCACAATATGGTTCCCAGCGGTCATGGCCGCGTGACACACATCTCACGTTGTGAGGGTTCTGGGGGAAGAAAAGGGGGAGGCCAAGGAATTGTCTGTTTAAGGTGAATGTAAGGATGTTTAAAAGTAATTTACCGTTTTCCTTTCCTGGCAGAAACGAAAGTGCTTACATAAAAGTGCTTGTTACTCTCAAATGTTAAGAGCTAATAGAGGAGACATGATTATTGGAGCTTTCATTTCACAGCAAGGCCAGACGCTGACCAGAGTGAAGAGACACTCTAACTAACATGGACACATCATCTTTTGAAAGCAGGGTCCTATTCATCTGATCCTCAATCTATCTGTGTAGATGTTCAGAACCAGATCAAAGAAAAGATTTTGAATGTATTTTTTACATTCTACCAATCCACAAATAGGATCCATGAGAGCATTCAAATGGCAAAGGATAGCAAGGCAGCTAATGCATTTACAGAGCTGACTAGCTTTGCACACGCTTGAGTTGTGTGGGGCAGTGCTTGTTAAAGAGGTGTACAAGTGTGATTGGACTCTCAGCTCTCACAAGTAAGAACAATGGAAAAAAAAAAAAAACTCCATTTGGCCTTCCGGCCCAACACTGCCACTACATTCCTATATATCAAAGTCTTGCAACACACTTTTCATGGAGTGAAAACACAGAGTGCCCTCTCCTCTCACCTCCTCCTGTTTGAGGTTGTCGATGAGGTCCATGAGGGCGGTGAAGTGGAGGCAGCGGTCTGAGTGGCCCACCCTGTGTGTGTGCTGCGGCCGGTTCTGCCAGTGCCTCCACTCCCACAGAGACAGCTCTCGCCTGGGCCCGTCCACAGCCTCCTCCTGCAACAATGCAAGTGCACGCATCAACATACTCTATACTGTATGTACACACACATAAACACACACACACACACACACACACACACACACGAGCACACATAGACACAAATAGATCTACTGCATACATACAGTACGGTGGGTACCTGCAGCGGAGTGGCTGTGGGCAAAGACAGGAAGTGGGTCTGGGGGAGCGTTGGCTGAGGCTCATCCTCGCTCAGGCGCATGGAGGACGACCAGAGAGAGAACTCTGCTGGAGATAGGAAGCCGTCTCTTCTCTGATTCTCCTCAGGAACTCTCACTGTGTGCAAACACGTATACACACACGCACACACACACACACACAAATACACACAAAAGCAGAACACAAACACACAATGACACAACATTCACACCAGTATTAATCCAAATCGCAAACAAATATTTTGTATCCTCGGCTGACCACTGCACAATGTTCTTCTCACTCGGTTTCTCCCTTTTCCATTTTCACTCACGTCGTCTTGGTTTGTGTATTTTTCCGCTTCTGCCTCTCTGACCCAGATCGGCCTGGTGATGTGCACTGATGTCGTCAATTTTCGCTTGGAAAAAACAAGTTTTACTTGGTGCCCACTGGGAACCAAATTTTCTGTTCCTGAACGCTCTGACTTTCAGTGTGAATACATCGGCCGGTTCTAGATTAGGTGCGGGAACTGACACTGGCACAGTTCTCTGTCGGCCTGAAAACGTCTATAGTAGCTTGATGAAGTCAATACATCTGACATACATGTATACAAAACAATATTATTGCAATTCAATAATATAAACAGACAATCTTTTATTAGTGCCACCTAATGCTTCCGGCCAATTTCATTTGCCTCCACCCTGTAGTCAGGAAACTAGCGATTCATTTCCGTTTGCTCCGTCTCCTACGGCTGATGGACCAATCAGCGAACAGAGATTTCAAACGATGCATTCCAGCGGGTAACATGCATCTCGGCCAAACAGTAGCGAATAGTTGAAGCCACGACAGTAGCAATTGGTTTTAAGCAGAAAGTATCTACCTACCAGGAAGCAAACAAGTCCAAATGGATAGAGATCAGACGCTATATGAAATGGAATGAAATAAGCGGCTGATACATTAGGCTAATCTTTTATATCATCTGTCCAAAAATGCATATCTTGAAGGACTGAGTTTATACTGCCATTTATTTAAAAATCAGAAAATAAATGGAAAACCAAAAATGTATAGCATGCAACACCAATGTGCCTTTCCCCTTTCACTATGATACCCCAGCCATAAACGGGCAGCCACAGACCCATGCAAATGAATGTATGTCAATGTGCAGTGGGTGTTCAGTTTCAAGCAGTCTCTGAGGAATGTGCAGGATTATGAGAATCCTGCCTCAGATTTCCAATTAGCTCACACTCACTAAAGTCAAAGCCATAAAGAGCCTGGAGTTGGCAGCACACAGAAGGGTGATAAAAGTACATCTGTCGGTACTTAAGTCACTGAAATTATATCACTGTTCCAGAGAAACAAGAAAATACTGTTTTACTGTGGATGGAAAGTCTTTATGGAGCAATAATTATGCATATTGATCCTTACCCTGTTTAATGTGGCCAGGTAATAAGTTAGCCCATTTTAAATGCTACAGCTTTTGATGAAAAACACACTCAATTGCTCAATCAGCCAATGATCTGTACAGGTGTTTAAAAACTAGCGCAACAACAAAAACTCTAAAGTATTACTATACGTTTATATGTGGTCTCGCAACAAAATTCCCACTCCTGTATGGTGCTGCATACCACAGTGTCAGATCTGTGCTAACAGACACTCCTAATGATTTGTCAGTGCAATCAATGCCTGGTCACTGGGTATGGGGTCTCACCTAAAGTGCCGGGGTGCACGAGAGTCTCCCGGCCCTCGGCGATGGACCTGCGGCCCTTGCTGCTGCGCCGGCTGGTGTCTCGGGCCTCAAACTGGCCGCAGGTGATGTGCATCTTGTGGAGGGTGGGGCTCAGGCCCTCGGGGAGCATGCGCGGGCTGTTGGGGAACATGTGGAAGCTGCGGTTGTTCTCCACGATGCTCCTGTTCACGCTGCGCCTGTTGCTTTGGCTCTGGTTGTAGGTCTGCAGGCCGAGAGATGGGATGGAAGATTTCGACATGAGCAAACGTCTTACAAAGGGAGACGTCAGTCTGGCAGGACACCTAGCTGCACTAAAAAATGAGTGGCGAGTTGAGCCGGGTTTCATGGGATGATGATATAGGCAAATATCATTTGAAAATGCGAAGCTGCGGCCAAGAGCCATGGAAAATGGCATCTGTTTTCTGCTTTCTACAGCACCTTCCACAGGAATGCTGCGCACTCATTTCATTAGTCTACTATGCACAGCTGAGACGCATAAAATAGACATGAGCCAAAGACACACACACAGAACCACACACATCACAAGAAATCACACACCGATATGCATACAGTGGCACGCACACGGACACAGACGAAGACAAAGACAAAGACGCACACATCATAGCTCACCCTCTCCTCGCGGCCCTCGGCCAGAATGACGACGATGCGCCCCTGGCGCCTTCGGCCTGTGCGGCCCATGCGCTGGACCAGGCGGATGGGGCTCTTCTGCGCATCAAAGCATATGATGAGGTCCACCTCACCAATGTCTAGACCTTCCTCACCCACACACGTGGACACGAGTGTGTTGTAGCCGCCCTCTTTGAAACGCCGCACAACCTACACCATAAAGTAGCATTGTTACATATGGAATGTACAGGGGTGACCAAAAATATTGAGGCAAAACATTTTTTGTCTTGTCTTACTTTTTTACTCAAGTTTTTAAAACAATAAAACAAAACAACAATCAATAATCATGTTAATATTGTTACGTAATAATGTAAATAGGAATTTTTCAAGATCTCCCTTCTTCAAATCCTGCTGGATCTGGGGAGGCATAGTCCAAAGGAAGCTGAAGGCATAATGCTATGTTAGCAACATACGAGTCACCGAGTGGCCTTGGACTTCTCAGCATCTTTATCTCATGACAGCATGAGAGCAAACGTTCCGCTTTTAAACATGTAGGCGGATGGAATCTAAATAATTTAGCGAACGTTTGAATTTTCTATCATGCCTGTGGACAGAAGCATGTCTCCGCCCAGGAAAGCAGGCCTGCTGTTGGGACAGGCAGGGAACTCCAGGGCAGCACTCCAGAACCTGCCAGCATAGCAACCACATGCAAAAATAGGCACTTTTTTTGTGGAGAACTGCAGTTTACAACTAGTCTCAAAGACGGATGTTAGAAAGCAGCAAATGCACAGAATTTGGTACAGAAGCCCCCAAAGGGGATGATAGAAAAATGGCGTTAATAAATAATACAAAAACAAATAAAATAAAACAAATAAACACATATCAAGTTTTCAAGCGCTGAAAAAGTATTCTTCCCTTCTCTAAACTGTATGTATGTCCAAGAACAAACTCAGCAGTTTGTGCTGGGAATGGAACAGCAACCAAACACTCGGAAAGATGACATTTTTTCCAGTAGCATGGAAATAGTACAAAGTGTAGCATAGCACACTGAAATAGCTCCAACATTATAGCTGTGTTTACCACAGAGACAGATTCTGCCGCTGGCTAATTCCCTCATACACTGGTGGCTGGCAGGGGTCAAGGCAATAAGAGAGCGAGAGAGAGAATACTCTCACAACTACCACCACCACTGCCTACCAAGCCTCTCCATGCTCATGCTCACAGGCATAAACAATACATTTCAAGGCTATACATTAACAATACAAGTAGTGAGTAAAACAAGCCTGTCATAAATGACAAAATTAATTATAAATCATTTAGTTTCATTAGCACATGATTGACCAAGGGAGTACATCCCATATCCTATGTCACTTAGCGAGCAAGCCTTGAAAGACTGGGGCACACCGGAGCAGGAGTCCTGCTGAGCGGCAGGAAGCCTATCAGAGGGCTGCCAAGCGCTGCAGACATCTGTCTCCAGGGGCAACAGAGACGGGCGCAGCTGGTGGAAAAATGAGATGTCCATTTACACAGACAAGCCATCGCCACCCTGTTTCTGCCATCACGTGCATACGCAACACACACACACACACACACAACGTGCGCTCTGCAGGTGTAGTGAACACACACCACTGTTGTCAGTGAGGAGGACAGATTGTAATGGTACAGGCCTAACAGTTGCTAGAAATTGAAGTAGAAGCGAGACAAGAAGAAGAAAACACAATCTCACATACACACACACAGCCAGGATAGAAAAAGGGCACGTCCAAAGCTCTCCTTACCTGCTATGAGAGCAAAGCACACAAGCCTCTAGCTGAGCTCATTAAAACACCCACTCTAATATAATTAAGTTGCACTTACAAACTGTCTTTCTACATGGCCTTGCTTTTGTATACTCAATTTCTGAAGGAGCTCAATTTAAACGAGCTATAAACTACAAATAAACAAGATACAGCAAATGAGATAAAACATGTTCAAACAAATAAGTACAAATCGCCAACAATTAAGCCCTCAAACCAGACTTTTACCTCAAGCTGCTCTTTCTGAGTGAAGCCTCGGACCCCTTTGCCGGCCGAGGCCTGGCCCATGAAGGTCATGACCTTGATGTGGGGCTGGTGGCGGTTGAGCATAGTGGCGATCTCCTGCACGCTCTCTCTGAAGGACGAGAAGATCATGACCCGAGTGCTCACGCCCAGACCTGCCCCCTCAGAGCCTGCTAAAGACAGCACACAACACATGGCACACACAACATGCAAAAATAAGACACAACAATTTTGCAGCCAATGAAAAAAAGCTAAAAGCGTAACGCCTGGGCTTGTAAAAGGGGGGAAAATTCCAATGAAACATGCCAAACGCTCATTAACAAAAAAAAAAAAAAACTAAACTAAACATGGGGGCAGAAAAAAGCTATAATGGAAGCAGCTTTTGATAAATGCTAATGGTCCAGAATGCTCTAATATATTTTTGGTTAGAGCTACTTGCCTGGGGCTTGAGATTGAAAGTGCTGCTGCACCACCTCATCCAGCTTCTGCAGTTTAGGATGGCTGTAGAAGAACGGCTCCTCAGGACCTGTAGCAGAAGAGCAGGACTTACAAGACTGACAAAAGGGCTCCAGCAAGAGGGTACACTTCTCATCTCCCTACTGTATCATCAGCTCTAAAGTACCTGTGGTAGGCCTGACAAACATGGCTTCCATCTCCTTATACAGGTCCATGAAGTCCACGTTTCTCTGAAGCTCATTTCTGGCTCGCGATGTCTCTATTCACACATACAGTGCAGTGCGCACACAGAGTTACTCCAAACCAGAGAGAAGTGAGAAGAGAAACTACAGCAATAGAATTGCTTTCACAATATGTGCAGGACACCATAGCAATACATACACACGAACACTCATTAAATACTGTTTAATACGTCATCCATGTAAAAGTGGATCAAACTTGCAATCCTACTGCCATCAGCGGTTACCTTTAGCGCCTCCCATGATGCCTTGCATGAAGAGGTAGAGTGAGCGCAGCCCCATCTGCATGAGCAGCTCATAGCCATGGTAGAGGCTGATGCTCAAGGCAAAGTCCCCTTCTATGGCCCCATTCTGCCCTCCCTGAATGGAGCACAAATAGTCAGCTATGCATATCGGTCATCGGTAATGACATACAGGTGCAGCTACATGGACACAGGTAGTACAATTACTACTGTGCATCTCACTCAAAGTAAAGTAGGATACTGACAATCAGTAACAATGAGCAACTCTTCTTTTTTTTCTTTTTTTTTTTTCAACAATGTTGCATCTGCAACCACACTTCATTCCTTGCATTTTGATTAATTGGATAATCGTGCCAACAAGCCACCAAATCTCAGGAACAATGGCCTGCAAGACTAAAAAAAGTAGGTAAACTGAGCAAAACGAATCAAAAGAACATCAGTGAAAACAAAACAAAGTACCGATAAAGTAAAAAGATCAGCAAAATAATGATCACCTATACAGAGGGTCTTATCAACAGTGACAGGTTTTCACATATAGTTCTAATCCCCGCTGTGAATCACCTACGCATAGGGTCTCCTCAACAGCTAGGTTACTACTATCAAATAACCTACCATATTTATTTTAACTGTGAGTCCCCTACTGTACAGAGAGAGTGCTAGGAAAATTAGGATCATCACCACATCAGTCTAAGCATCACTTTGGATCGGCCTTCCGGGTCTCCTCCTGATGCACACACTTATCGTCTGCCTAGTATCCTCAAACTGTAGCTCCATAGATCAAATATGCACCACATGTAGTTTGATGGACAGTAGTAGATTTCAGCACAGCGGCTACAAAGGGTCTCTTCAACAGCTACTGTAGGTTTCACCACAAATAGTTCTACAAGGATGTTTTTCTGCGGTGATCTAGGCGGCGCTATCCCAGATATAAAAACATAAAGTAGACCCGAGTAAGGCACATTTGCTGGTGTTTTCAGGTGAGGACTTGCTATTTGAATAGCTAAAAAGCGCATTAACAAGTTGGATGGAAACCAGGGTAATTACAACCCAGGTGTACCGTTGGGTTGCCAGGCTGGACCTACCTGTATGCGTGTGTGTAATTACAACCCAGGTGTACCGCTGGGTTGCCGAGCAGGACCTACCTGTATGCGTGTGTGTAATTACAACCCAGGTGTACCGTTGGGTTACCGGGCAGGACCTACCTGTATGTGCGTTGGTGGGTTGCTGCGGAACTGCTGGCGGGCCAGGATGAGCTGGTACTTGGTGAGAGTGCGAAGGTCACGATGAGACAGTAGCCGTAACTGGGTCAGACGTGCTGTGAACCTCTCAAGGACCTGGGGATTACAAAAGGACTGGGACATGAGTTTGCATACAATTTTCAAGGGCAATTTTCCCCTGCAAAATGCAAGTGCATTTAAGTGTTCCCATTTCTGACCAAGCCAGACAGAGAGATGTTTGAAAGAGGGCTATCTATGTGCAAGTCCTTGTGAGGGCCCCTTCACCTAGACATGAAATTGAACAATTACGGACCAAATAATCAAAAATATGGCCACTTTTGCTGTCTGGTCAAGAAATGGGGGACGGGTACATAAAGCAACTGGGTTTCATAACTGCAATTATAATGTATTGACAAAGCACACAGACAACCACTTTCAGGTCAAAATAATCATACTAGAAAATCCTGTCTATATCACATCCGACAAGCCTGTCAAGGTACAGTATACTTAAAAAGCTCCTGTGCGAGGATGAAGACAGATTAGTAGTGGTAATGAGATCATTCTTGTTAATGGTAAAACATAACAAAAGTAAATGTTATGCACTATCTTTGTTAAATAAATAGAACCTGACATCTTATTAGAAGAATGTATTTTCTTGGGTTTTATGCCCATCTAATCTACCCTAGAGACCAATACAGATGCATGATCTCTACTGTTGAGGTCATCAATGCTTAAGTGAATGACATATGATGAGCACTTTGGGGCACATCAGATAAAGGTTAAATAACACCTGCTAAGTCCACTGACCTTCATCAATCTGTCCACAACAGCCCCTCTAATCCATCTGTGTTCAGCTGATGTACAACATGATTCCAGCTTACTTAGCAAAGCCTGGTGAGGCTGACAAAACAGCTACGCCCACAGGTAAGCATGTGAGCAAGTTGTTGTTGTTGTCTTTGAAATGCATCCACTATACAGAAATAAAAAAGATCTAAATATTTTATTATGCATTTAGTGATAACATTTACTGTAGGTTCAGTTGTGCTTCGGACGGTAGTGTTTTTAAGGTAGAGATGTGTGAACTATATGATCTATATGACATTGAGGGAGAGAAATGACTAGAGTACGGTTAATAAGTGCAATGGCACATCATGATGAACATAAACTAGATGCACCTTTAGATGACTGTGTAGTCAAGTGGTTCTTGGCATGAATAGAAGACAGAGGAATGGTGGAATTTCCTAAATTGCTCACCCTTCATAGTCTGACAAGCCAGACTATAACATAAAATGTATTACAATTAAAATGTTTAGTCTGGTTATGACCAATAGACCAGGCTCAATCAAAGGGGTGTACAGTAATCAGCAGTTGCCTTTCCAGCTGCCTCTGCACACGAGAGTGGCCTGAAAAGCTACGGCTAGGATGTGTCTCGGCGACTCTCTACAAAGATAGAGCGATGTGATTGGCCCTACCAAACTTGAGATGACAGTGACAGAGGCCCAATGGTTCGTCTAGATGTACCTGGATTGCAAAACCATTTGCTACCTTCTGGATTTCTAGGCTAGACCAACAAATTTACATGAAATGTGGCACCAGCCTAAATCTCAAGTGAGATTTAGTGTGGGGACCACCGAGACATTTTCTTGTAGGGGACTTAAAGGAACACACCACTGATTTTTGATATTTATGTATTTGCATTGTGCCCAAGTATTATTCAAGAAAACGCATATCATTTTCTTCTCAGTGTGT
>JASCQY010000036.1:10254159-10271087 GCA_030264315.1 Sardinella tawilis
CCCCCCCCCCCCCCCCCCCCCCCCCCCCCCCCCCCCCCCCCCCCCCCCCCCCGCACCCGGGGAATTGGAGGGCGAATCCAACTGGTGATCTGTGACCCCATCTACTCTGCAGTCATTGCTCTGCATCTGTGGACACCATGCGCCTACACTCAGGGTGAGTGGATGTCACAGGAGAATTGGGTAGAACAGCGAGGACGAAATAGAATGTAATATGGCATGAAAACACCATTCACTAATGGCTGATTTCAAGTTTGCTTTTGTCCAGACATGCAGCAAGGTTAGTGGTACTGTCCTGTGCGTCACACTTGAGAACTATTTGTAGTTACACCAAGCTGGGAGGGTTGCTGGGAGGGTTGCTGGTGAGGGCGGTAAGGTGGAGGTAGGGTTGCCCCTGTCGACCTACTTTCAGAGACTACGGAATGTGGTTCTACAGAGCACGAGCGCATAGATCTGCGATGTACGAGGGTGTCGCTGTGGGAATGAGCAAGCGTGAGTGTGTATGTGTTTGAGAAAGTAGGCTGTGTGTCAGCGAAATATGCGAGAGTGTGTGTGTGTTTGTGTGTGTGAGAGAGAGACAGGGAGGCTATTGGAGTGCAGCTGTCCCTGTGCATCCCAGTAATCTCCGGGGAGCAATGTTGAAAATGAAAGTTTTGTTTTCTGGGATGACACCCCCCCCACAACCCACCCACCCACCACCACCACCACCATTTTTTTGTTTGGGGAGGGCATGACACCTGACAGCCATGTGGCTGTATGTCGGCCTGGGGCAAAGAGTGGGAAAGCACACTTGCTGTCTGCTGTGAAGACCCAGCAGAAATTAAGAAGCAATCCCTTGCATTCTCCCAACTTTAAAGCTGTATAACAACCCCCTTTTCCACTTGCTCCATTTTCAAAGGCTTGGCAGATAATGGCATAAAAGCACACACACTACAGCGTCTGAAAGCTGGGCAGATCCCGGTAGAGCCACACAAGTACTCACAGGACAGTTCAAAGACAAACTTTCACACCCACACTTGACTCTTCTGCTCACAATGCTGCATTGAATACAGCAGCATCTCAATCAATACTGAGCTAACGGTCAACGAAATCTATGATGGTGTTGATATTTTGAGCACGACCCTTGTAGGCAGTTGAGCCGTCTTCCCAGGCTCTCCGATTATTTCGGGCACAGACCCCACAACCCCGGCAAAGTACCTTGCAAGTTTAGGCAGGGGTGAGCAGACCGTTGACCCTGAGGTGCTAGGATTTTACAGGTCATTAGACATGGCTAATGTCATGACGGTGTCATCCAGCCATAGCTGTTGCTTCGGCTCCACAGCCGAGCCGACATGGCAGGCTTAGCCCTGAGCTGGTTCAGCCCTCTCTCACTCAAGGAGATTAAAGCTCTCAGTGGGGGCTGGGCAGAGAGAGGCACTGTCCAGCAAATCCCATCCTGAAATACTGTTGGCCAGCCACACACACAACGCACACACACACACACACACACACACACACACACACAGTACAGTAAACCTCTTTGCTTCTACAGCACCCCCACTAACTACCCCCAACCCCCTCGCCCCCAAGCTTGATTGTGAAAGGCATCTGGGGTACAAAGTCCATTGGCTACTGTAAGATCCCCTCAAAGCATCTATTGTTGCTACCACAAAATCGGTCAAGCCTAATTACTGTAAAAGAAAAAGGGGTGTGATCTTAATCAACTTGGTATTTGAATATCCAGGTCATGGGCCTAAATGTCATGTGAGGTTGGAAAAAATACATGGCAGAGGCAGTTGGCAAAACCTTGGCAATGAATGAAACACTGGGTGCTTTCTTTGCCAAGACTTAGTATGGTTGAAAACAAAAAGAAAGAGAAAAAAATATTGAGGACATCTTCCTGACCTCAAACATATGTTGTTCATGCGTTATATGGAATCCCAGTAAAGTACCGTCTTCTGATGGAAACGGTCAGGTTGACGTTTTGCATCTGTTTCACTGGCATATTACTGTAGCAAGCGCCGCATACAGACTGCATTCACATGCCACTACACGACTCACTGCAACTGCAGGAACATTCACAAGTTTTTTTCTGATCCTTTCTGCATGACTTCCCCCATACACAAACTGTCTCACCAGCTCAGATTAATGGCACAGATGAATGGAAGAAATGTCTTTGTTCTGTCTTTGTTCAGGCAAGGGCTTTCTCCACTGACAGTACATTTTTAACAGTGGTCCTAATATCAGGTGGTGTAGGACACAAGTGAGTCATGTCAGGAAAGTGGACTTGACCATGCCACACACCTGTGCGCACACACACGCACACACACATACATGCATACCAGTACCACTGACAAATGGATTTATCAGAGGTGGGCTCAGGGTAAGTTGAAGAAGTCGTCTAGCTACTGTTACATACAGTAAGAGAAGAATTTAGCTATATTGGAAATTCAGGCAACAGAGAAACAGATTTCTTTTTTAACTGTTTCCAATGAATCTGGTAATGAGCAGAACTTTTTCATTTGAACTCAAAGTTCTGGCCCAACCCCTCAATGATGAGCGAAAACGTGGCTTCCTAGCTTTGAAAGCTGATAAGCATATCAGCATTAAGTAAACATTGTGGTATTTATCCTGGCTGTATAAATTCATTCTTTTTTCCACCAGCAGTTCTTCTGATATATTTTTTCTGTCCTCGTTTCAACCGTTTACCAATCTCCCTTTCGATTTTGGAACCAACATTATTGTCATCATTGTCGTTAGTATCATTACCAGGCAGGCTTCTTGGCTAAATAAAAATGAGCTGCAGAAAGCTTGGGTGTTAGACTAGCAATATTATAAGCTAAATTCGCTACAGCCGTTACTGGTATCCCCTCGCTATTGTGGTGACTGGCGATAATAAACTGTCACAAATGATACATATCTGGTCCAATTTGCTGTCTTCTGCTATGTACTCCTAAGCATGACTACCCACTCATATGGTGGACTTGGCTTCCAAGGCACAGGAGGCAAAGCAAAACACTGTTAGCGAAGCCAGCCTACAATGTGTGCATGTGTTTAGATTGTGCACGTGCTTGGCCTTGGAGCATGCGTGCGTGTGTATCAGTCTCCTTCAATATACTGGTCTGAGCCAGTCCCTTCGGCAGCTGCAGTGTAGGTTTACTTTCTATGCAGCGGCATATCTGATGCCCCGCCTTCCTCTGCTGTGACTCGCCCAGTCCCAGCCCAGTCCCAGCCCAGGGTGTACTTTATGGCTGGGGCCCTTCTTATCAATGATTTACAATCCTGCATTCTCCTACAGCTCAGCCACTGCCAGCTCGCCTCACTCCTGTAGCCTATGTATCAGCTTTCATGCAGACACCAACAGACATATACACAGGCGTACACCCGCACGCTCACACACACGCACGCACACTCACACATGACTCGGCCTAGATCAGCTGTGAGTGTTGTAAACCACAACACTAACAGGGCAACAGGAGATTTCATACCTGGTGACACTTCAGGGCTGGCAATATGATATTTGATCACCATAGGCCTATATTTTCTAATATTCACTGATATCGATTTTTTAATTATGATTAAGGCTCGGCAATAACCTCAAAAATCTAAATCAATTCATTGACTGGACAGAGTAAAATCATGTGACAACACATGCTGAAGTGTGCTTTCAAGGAACAGTACATGATCACACACATTGGAATGCACAGAATGTTCAGGAAAAAGTTTCAAGAATAAATAATAACAATAATAATAAACAATTAAGTCATGCATGATCTATAATGGTTATGAACGTTGGTTTGATTATTTTTTCTATTAATTACCCCGCCCTAATTAGATTCAGTTGTGTTCTATTCAATTCTCTGACATTGAAGTAGTAGGCTAATCGCATCAGTGTGCAAGAGACTTGAGAAAGATGCAAAAACATGATCCTCATCATATATTTAAAATATCTTTTGCGCCGTTTTATCTTCCAATTATTTTATCTTCTGCAAAGCCCTCATTCATATGATGGACTCATTGTCAACCTTCCACAATATGCAGTGGTTAGGGTAGGCACTTTGCTGAATATAACCATTACTGACACGCAACCAGTTCCCCTAGTGGGCCAAAGGCTTAGGGCAGTGTTTTCAATGTTTTTCATATCTTTTAAAGGGTTTATCCAGAGTGAATCAACCCAAAACCCTGTTGTATGAGGTTGCCGTCTGCTGTCGTTAGGTATCAGAACGGCAGCAGTAGGTACAACGTGGGCAGAATTTGCGAACTGGCCGCTAACGCTAACAGATAGGGGCATATGAAAAAGAAACTGACATGCCCTCATCAGTTAGTGTTGGCTACCGTTTCACTATTCGGTCTAGCGTGCATGAAAATCTGTCACTCGCATACCTATTGATAGCACTTAGCAAAGCGAAAAAACAGGGCTACGTGTTGATTCACTCGGGATAATTCCTTTAACCTATTAGTAGGCAGGTACAGGGAATAAGTCAGATGACGGGCTCTGATGAATGCTCAAGGCCTAATATTAAATCGAATCATGTAAAAAAAAAAAAATTGCATTCCTCTTATTGCCTGGTCTAGTAACCCGCCCCGCTTCAACCCCGCACCCAAAACATATTTTAGTCCGAAGATGACTGAGAACCACCCGTTACTGTGTACAGGTACTTCTTCACTATGAACACCCTGGTTCACTACAGTGTTAAGGATGGAATAAATACTACACGCTAGACCATGACATGACTTCACATGAGGTATGTGTCCACTGTCAGCTGTGCTGGATAAGAGCGTCCACATAATGATTAAATGCAGCAGAGTAACGAGGTCCGCTCTGCTCCGAGTGCCAGCCCTCATTAAGGCCCCTTGGGGAGGAGAACTTGGCACAGCAGCCCCCCTCTCTCAGCTGGATAGGTCAGAGAGCATTGACGAGGGCTCACAACCAGACTCACTAAGTCAGGCAGGTTGGCTACAAATTTACGAACTCCCTCGCTGGCCCAATCTCACCGTCCTCCCCGAGTCCTCAGACTTGATGGCATGTTTACAACCATTCGCTGCTGAGATCTAACCAACAAAGAGCCTCTCAGATCACTTACTTAGGCTTTTCTGCATATTGTTTTCCTTTTAGGAACACACTGTAAAGTGAGCCAGAAAGTTTACTGTAAGGAGCTGGAGCGTCTTACAGCACACAGGACACCCAGTAGAGGGTTAGGACTGCCTCAGTCATCCTGTGTCCTAAAAGCTGCAGGCTGTACAAGCTGTTGTTTTATATTTTCTGGAACATGAATGGAATCCTGTTCAGCAAGACAAATCTTGGGCCCATCAGTTTATGGACAGTCTTATTAAGGAGTCTTATACTAGTCCCAGTGACCTGGTTGACATAATATTAAATATTGTGTTCTTAGAAGCCTCCGGGAATGTACAGTGTTTTAGAACTGCATGTGTGTTGTGAGCAAGCTGAGATGTGAGTGTCTTTTTTTCCAACTCCTGCGCATTCTTCTTCCAGACATGGCGGAGCCAATCCAGCAGCTCACCACCAATAATAATGGTGCTCACACTCGTGAGAGAGTCCCCTTCACGCTCATCCAACGAAAGGAAAAGGTAAGCGCATCAGCTACACAGATAAACACACTCTCTTGTATATACAATAAAATTATACATGTACATGTATATGAAGCGGGGTTGACATGAAACCATACTTATACACGATATAGGCCTACTTTTTAAAAATGATACCACCAAACTCAGTTTGGTGAGGTAGGTTGTTGGCTCTGTGGTTCTTAAATAAAATGACAGAGCACATCAGTAATGAAAACAAGAATTTCCAAGAAACTGTTTGATCATATAACATCAACATTGGTAAAGGCGCACATCTGCTATGGCCAGCATGCACCCGCCTGTGCTGATGGTGTTGTGCACGGCTGACACACGTAGGGAGAGAATCTGGATTAGAAAAGCATCCATCCACTGAGCAAACAGTATGTTTGTTTACACACAAATAATATCTGTATTTAAATGCCTTTTCTCGCCATCTTTACAAGCTTCATGTAACCTGCATGGCATGTCCAGAGCAGCATTAGCAGTAGGCCTATTCATTATAATAATGGTACATGATCAAAATGTTGAGTTGCTATTCTAAAAGATGGTGGGTGTATGGCCTAATATGGCATAATTATGCAAAGTGAAAGGAAGAATTTAGCTTGGGTTGCCGTGGATGAACAAAAATGTTGATAGAGGTGCCTTCAGCTCAAAAAGTTTGAGAACCACTGGTATAGATGAAGCCATTAATGATCTGTACATGCCAACAGAAGCAGGCAGACTGATGTTTAGCTGGTTAAAAAATGGCCGCGTTTGTGATGGTCTGTAGCCACCATGTGCTCTTGCAGTTACAGTAGTCAGTCGGCTTATCCATCACCAGCGCACTGAAAACACAGCTAGCTCTCACGAGTGTGTGTGTGCACATGTGCAGCAGAGATGTTATTAACAAAATCGTATCCTCCAGACTAGGCCTTACTAAAAATAAAATGTTTGCCGCAGGTTTGCAGCAAACTTGCGGTTATTTTGTGCAACAACTTAGTTTGTCAGAAAAATGTACAATGATCTGACAATGACAATGGCACAATGAACAATGACAATGGCATTAGCAGTGAATGTATTCACCATGGATTTGCCAAAACAATTTGCGAGTAATGGCAAACTTCAAACACACTTTGGCAACAAATTTGCTAGTTTGCTAGAAATGTTCCGCAAATTTGCTGGAAGCTTGCGGCAAGCGGCAATGTCATATTTTCCATTCGTTTGTGGCAGGTTTGCAACAATATTGCAGCAACTTTGCGGCAACGATTGGCCAGAACCATTTTTATTTGTTTTTTTTGTAAGGGGTTCCAATTGTAAGTCAAATTTACAATGACCTTCCCTGACTGAAATGCAGAATTTCTATGACATCTATAGACAACTGTATAGGATATACTGCCCGGAAAAAAACAAGGCGTTTCAAAGCAATCAATTTGTAATCTCCAATTTCAGTTTCACAATTACATGTTTTCAGTACAACAGGTTAACCACAACTCAGGCAAGGCAAGTCCATGATGGAAGCATAGAAATATATATAAAATTGTTGGGAGAACTTCATAGTATCATCGAAATTCCGATATTACCTAACCTGCCTGGCTTTCCATGTCTGTAACTGGTTAAATTGAATTTCCATGACTTCCATGAGGAGAAAATGTGTGCCAATAGCATGGCTCTGTAACAGTCTTTCAGACACATCACAATCATCATTTCAGTCGAAACACCTCTGAGGATTCAGCAACCACATACTTTTACATTTTCCCCACATTTCATATCAGGCTGCAAATGACGTAAGGACGTCCACCAAAGTGTGGAGTTCTATTTGCATCAACTGCCAACACAGACTAGAGTAGTCAAGTGTTATAATGTGAGTTAATTCCACTTGTCAAATGTGTTTGTTTTCCTGTGAGAGATGTACAGGTGTATGTCTGTACAGCTAAACACCTCCCATCTTCCCAAGGAGCACCTCTATCCTCCTTTTAAACCATGCAGATGTTAGCGGTAGTAAGCCAGTTAGGCTTGGGTATAAATAAATTGCTCTAATAGGCTTAGCTAAGGTGCCTTGAAGGTTCTGGAGATGCCGAGAGGGATAGAGGAGCCAAAGGTTACAGTAGGACTCTATCCCTGTCCTTCAGCTCCTGCTAGCAGAACCTTAAACACACATGACCGGACCACCACAGAACCAAGACCTCTATCCACTCACATCACAAACCCACACAAATCAGATTTCAAATTAATATGCATTTCATTTTTTTGTCGTTTCCTTGTGTTTTGACTTGCATGCTAAAATTGTGCGTATCCTATGTGTGTTTTGACTAGTGTGGAGAGGTGCACTTTGAAAAGCGCCATTATGAGAAAGCCCATTGGGCCTGCATCACAGTCACAGAGGAGACATATGAGCAGAGCATCTGCTACGGCTTCATGAGGATCATGAGATACATCTGCCAGCAAAACTCAACAGGTACAGCCACATCTGCACCCCTCTACTGTACATTGATTTGGTCACAAAGGAGCAAGACATTTCATTAATATTACAGTCTGCAAAATCTTCCAAAGTGATATTTGAACATGTCCTGTTCTCCTGTTCTGTGTAGGCCACCTTTTAGTGAACAATAAAAATAATAAGCCACAACAAACACCAACAAAAGAGTAATGCTAGACAGACAGGCCCAGTTGCAAATTAACTTTCTGATTGGTCGTTCCTATCGTTCCAACAGGTAACTACCTAGGCATGACCCTGCCCATCGTGACAGTGGTGCACACGGATGAGATGCGCAGGGACCTAATGCGTGCCGTCACTGTGGCCTACTACTTGCCCGAGCAGCACCAGGCACAGCCACCAAGGCCTCACGACGCAGACATCATCATCGAGGAGTGGCCCGCTGCCATCATCTACTCCAGGTGGGTGGCATATCACAGGCATGAACGTTTCAGGGAGGTTGGGAAGAAAACCGACCAGTTTCCAATACAGCGAATACATCTGGACCCGCAATTTGGTTTTGTTATGCTATATAGTCATGTTTTGCGACATGTGTTTTCCTGTCCCTCTACTAGGGCTTTCACTGGGGCAACTAATGAAGTAACCATCGTTAACGAAATCCAGGCCCTTGCGGAGGCACTGGACACACCAGGCGACTGTGTCAATGACACCTTCATCATCGCTGGATACACCAACCCGGCTCATGCCAACCGACAAAACGAGATCTGGTTTCTGGAGCGGCGCTGAACGCCTGGATATAAACTCGATTTTCTGAGTCCCGTTCCCCTCCACCCATGTCCAGTCCAAACACGCCCTTTGCCCATTCTATTGAGTCAACCCCCGCACATCACCTTTGTCAGTCCCGATGTGGCAACCTCACAAAGACACACCTCTCACTGGCCACGCTTGCATTAGGAGTAAATGCTGGGCAGGGGAGGTACTGTGGTGGTACAGGGCCGGGGAATGTGCTTCACTTACGCTGACGGGACCCATCTCTAGCTCGGCACTAGTCTTTAGCACTGGGCTCCAGAACGACCTACATGTAATCCCAGTTTCTCACTAGCGCAGCTTCTATCTGTGGGCTGGAGGGTTATGGGTTGGCTTTCTCCAAGCACCTGCAGCCTCGGCCCTGATATACAACACCCCGCCACCCACCACCCCCGATCCGGTCCCAAATTCTATGAGATTGAAAAGCCATGGACACAAGGGGAGGACCTTTAGCTCAGAGCTCCAAGGCCACGAAGAAGAAGAAGTTATATTCTAGTAGATCTTCAGATTCATGCTGAATGAAGACTTGCCTTTGTTTCTGGCAGTGGCGTAGGAGAAGGATTTTCTAAAGACAAGAAAATCCTTCTGGATTTTCTGGACAGATATTGTCCAAGGGTTGGGAAGAGAGGGGTTATTACAAGTACTGTCCAGTGTAACAACTACTGCGTATTGGTTTCTGTAGGACAGAGCACACAAATGGAGGATGAAGGGTGACTGACCTGGTCAATTTCAGCAACTATGCTCAAGTACAACCAACCCATCTCTACAACAACATGCACAACTTTACACAGTTAAACCAATTGAATGTATAAACACACTCACACAAACTCATCAAGAGCAAAATTGGAAGGAGCCACCTTTCATCCTGCCATCATTGTGTCACTACAAAGCCAAATATTCAGATTCTCACTTTTTTGCTGTATGACAATCAAGCATGCCTCTTCCGCATGTCACTTTCTTGCTCCTCAATGTCCAAGTCACGCTGTGAACATACGGTCTCTCTCACACACACACTCACTGTCACACATTTTCTGATATACCTCTATCGATCATACTATTTCTTACAATACTTGGTGTCCGTGTTAGTGACAAAGCAATTCTTGCCAGCTAATCTTGGAAACACTCAGTGATCTAGAAGGGGGCAGTGATATGCCTGTTTGAATGAATAGATACTGTAGAGTTAACAGAGAGAGAGAGAGAGAATGAGAGAGAAAGAGAGAATGAAAGAGAGAGGTAATAGTGATATTTTTGTTAACTATTTTTAAAGAAAGAAATTACATAAGGAAAATATAACAATGCTTTTGTGTTTTTTTTTTGGTTTGTTTTCTTTCCTCTGGATTTCAGTTGGATGTTTTAGAGGTCTGAAATTCTGAAGAATTCTACAAAGCAGTTTATAGAGGACACAATTTTCTATCTTCTAAGTCTTTCTTTTTATTTAATAAGGTGACAACAGAGAAGTAAAACTATGTGTGCTGATGTGGTGGGCTTGGTCTTTGCACTGTGAGGCTGTTTATCTTAATAGAAAATATGTTGTTTTTTTCTGTTTTTTTTTTTTTTTTTGCCTTTGTCACATCCAGTAGTTTGTTCAAAATCATT
Organism: Sardinella tawilis; assembly: GCA_030264315.1. Taxonomy (NCBI): domain Eukaryota; kingdom Metazoa; phylum Chordata; class Actinopteri; order Clupeiformes; family Clupeidae; genus Sardinella; species Sardinella tawilis. Next base: position 10,264,538 of record JASCQY010000036.1, read on the forward strand.
TGCCAAATTATTTACACTTAGAGAGATTGCTCTCTGGATTTTCTGGAAACTCAGACTTACTCAAGCTTCTGCAAAGCACTAGCCATTTAGCAGGAATTCCCACTGACATGACAAACAGCGTGTGTGCGCACACACACACACACACACACACACACATCTACAGGTGGATACTCAAGTTAACAAGATAACTCCTCAAAACCTCATCTTGGTCTTCAGCTCTGATGATTTATGTCATAACCCGAAGAACAAAGCTCTGGTCGCTATGCTGTTGTCTGATGTCTGTGTTGAACAAGATCAGCAACACTGCAAGCTGTAGCAGGCAGCGTCAACTGCAATGTGACTGAGGGTTTGGACTGTAACCACACAGGAGGGCATTTTCAAGTCTATTTAAGGACAATTGCTACTATTGCTACACTTCTGGTTATTTGGGATCATTAAAAGGGATGTTCCGCTGCAAATAAACTCATAGTCCTGTTGTTCAAGGTTGCCGAGTAAAAAGAGCAGGACAGTTTTGTACCACATAGATCGACTAGCAAACAGCAGGGCAATGAGTTCATTTCCTCCTGAATAGACCTTCAAACTAGACAGATTGTTGATTGTTGATCTTCTTTTCCCAAGTGTTCTGTAAAAGTGAGTTGTATAGTATCCAAGTCTGCAAATTGTATCAATTAAGAGCTACTGTGTATTTGCTGATTATTTTGTTAATGTTCAGTTCCTTTCTATAAGAAAAAAATAAATATGATCATAAACGTTATGAAGATTCTTATGTTCTTGTTAAAAATACTTAACATTAAGATAGTCAGTCTATGTTAAATCCTCACCGACACTGACCATATCACAAGTTTAATAAACTAACTCCATGTGAAGTGGATAGAGTGCAGGATTTCTGAGCTCCAAGGGTGAGAGTTTTGGTTATCTCCAATGCACAAGAGGTGTGCAAAAGCTTTTGGTTTTAGACTCAGTGTGGAGAAGCAGAAAATTGAGTACTTAGCATCTCAGGCATATGTACGCCAAGTTGATCAAAAAAAAAAAGTCTTCATCACTGCCACCTGAGCTACACATAGCCTTTACAGACAAAAAACAACACTTGTTCCTGTCATATTCCATACTGTCTGGACAACAAAAAAACAGGATGGCTCGCAGATTATCACCACAATTTACTTAAGACACTACACTTACTACTAATCATAAAAATAAGAATGAAACATACAAAGTCACTTTAACAAATACATAAACAAATGACATATAAAAACAACACATCTGCTCGCTCTGCTAATATTCTGTCAATGTTACATGAACCAAACATGGGGAATGACACCAACGAGGGACAAACAGCCCAACAACAACAGATACCCACACATAACATTCATCTTTCTGAATGTCTGGCCTAATCTTTAGCAGATAGCATGCCTTTCAGTTGCTTGGGCCTTTGGTCTACACAAGAGGAAGTCAGTCGCATGCCACACTCAGTAGGCTAAATGTCCATGTACAGCAGGGGTGGCCAAACTAATGCGGCCCTCTGCTTGATGCTTAATGAGGCCTGTTACATTAATCTAATATTCTATATCCATCACAACAGTTTCAGAGCTGGTGTGAGCATTATCAAACAGAGCACCATTAGAAAGCTTGCGAGTTTTCAGATCTAAAACGCAGTCGCTCCAAAAAATTGCTTTTGCTCTGCTTTAGGGATGAAGATAGGAGATCTGGTCAGTGTTTGAGTGCTCTAAAAACAGGGGTCGCAAACATTATATGGTAGTCACCCGCTATAGGTGGTTGTCACTGTTTCAGAGATGATACAGACATCCTACTGTCTCTTTGTAGTAACATAACTCTCGGCTCACAGGTAGCTCTAAGTGTGTAAGCTCAGTTCCCCCACCTCCTTCATTTTCTGTCTCATTAAGACAGTGGCCAGCATGGGGCCAGGGTACTCTCCTTGAGTAAGCCCATGGGCCCTGACATTGGCGGGCCAGTGGGGTGGGGGAGTGGGTGGGTGCTACTGGCATAACCAGAGTAGCATTCCAGTTCTTCAGTAGCTCGTGACAGATTAGTCTGAGCGCCTGTGTGTGTGTGAGTGTGTGTGTGTGTGTGTGAGAGAGAGAGTGTGTAAGGTGGGGGTTCAGTTTTCTTTAATGAGCTCATTTGTGAGGTGAAACAAGGGCTGGGCACAGTGCGCTCCAGGGAGCCAGGACTATTTAAGACGTGCACAATGCTTTAAGATGACAGTGGGGATTGGGACAGTAACACCACTCCTAATTAGATGCAGTGTTTGGCTTCAGGCAGGATATTCTCAAAGCTCCCTGAGCTCTTGCAGCCAGTGTATGGTGTTGAATTGATCATTAAAGAAGCTTGATGTTGCACAGCTTGTCCTTTGCAGCCATAATTCTACCAGTGCAGATTGTCTCTAAACTTTGCATGGTGAAAGCCGTAAGACAGAGTGCAAAAAACATGCCTCCGTAAACATTTATCAAATTCACCACATGGTGGCAGCACAATCGAAACAGCTTCTACTGTCTATCGCAATAGCAGAAAGAACATTCTGTCTCAAGCAGAGAAGGCTCAACAGCTCCTCCTAGCATGCCTTCTTTGGCCATTTTATAAGACATACAAACAGGTCCCTCTTGTGGACAAGTAAATCAGCACTTCCTACCTGTACGTAGCGTGCCTGGTATGCAGTCAAAGACTCCCCAAGTGGCACCACCACCTTCTCCAGACTGCGCTGGTGGGAATGGGCCTGGATGTCTGGACTCTCCTCAGATCTCAGCTCAATATGAGAGATGAGCAGGTTGGAGATGACCTGCTGAACGGCCTAATTACACATAGAAAATTGGACGTTGGTACAGTACACCAATCTTTAGCCTTTGCTTACCATGAGAGTGTTGTCAATGATAAATCTACACACTTCCAACACCTTATGCCATTTTAAAATGTGGATACTATACATATTTAAATGACTTCTAGCAATTCTTCAATCTTTACTTTAAACTCTTCCAAGTGTTTACTTGAAAAACAAATATTCATGCAATGCTGTTGGGACAAGAAAGGGTAGAAGGAGAATTTCTGCAGCTTTTGACAATGAGATACACTAGACAAAGACAAACTGCAGACTTGCTAACCTTCATGTCCCCTCCTGGGGTGGCACTCAGAGCCAGCACACGGAACAAACTTGTCTGGTTCCTCAACTCCCTGATAACCTTCACAAACGCAATACAATGTCATTATTGGCGTTTAATTGCTTCAATCCTTGCTTGTATCTTGCACTAAACAACCATGAAATTTCCTTTGCTTTTTTAACATGTTCATTAATTTGCGGGGTAGATGATCTGGTCAGCTACTGCGTACCTGACAGTAGGCATGGTTTCCTGACGCTTTGTGGGCTTCATCAATCACCACACACTTGACCTGGGTGGCAGGGCAGGTATTCCTCGACAGGTCATTCACCATCACCTGTGGTGTCAGAAAGAAAACCCTCTTCGACTTCCACAGCTCCCGTCTCTGCTGCGCAGGTGTGCTACCTGAGGGAAATCAACTTAAAATGATAAAGGTGAACATATTTAATTAGGCCTGCCTCTCCCCCTACCCATGGTCTTACCTGTCAGCTCTGCCATGTGTTCTTGAGGGATGCCCATGATCTTGTAGCAAGCTTCAATTTGTTGAGCCACAAGGGGCTTTGTGGGAGCCATGAAAACGATTTTTCCATATGGGTACCAGCGGTAGAAATTGTACATTACCACCGAGGCAATAAACGTCTTTCCTAGACCGGTTGGCAAACAGACCAGTGTGTTTTGAAAAAGTGCTGCTTCCGATATTTTAAGCTGGTAGTCTCTGATCGGATAGTTGGTTGGATAAATCCATACTTTGCCAGAAGAGATGTCAAAGCCGGGCAAGTCCAGTGACACCGAACTAGGAACACCTGGTGTGTCGCTAGTCTGGATGTCATCCTGGCAACCAATATTCTCAAGAGACTTTTCAGCCTCATACACTGCCACTAACATCAGTTCATCGTCGTTTTCCTCATCAGCCACACCTGCACTTTCGACGGCAGAGAGTTCTTGACCAATTTCGCCCCAAAGAGACTTACGATAAGGCAAAGAGCTGCTGTCCGGTTTCGTAACCTGTGATATTTTTTTATTTACCTTCCGACGTCCCGTGTTCTTCTTCCCGACATCATTTTGGACGGCTTTGTGCGGTACGGAGGCACCCCAAGTCTGAAACAAAGTTTTTTGATTTGCGCCACTCATTTTACCGGCCCGTTACACATGCCACAAAAGAACAGTCGATGTCGAAAAATGTTATCATCCTCTTGGTGATGACAAACTTGCTCGCGGATACTTAGGATCACACGACAAACTTGGGATCTTTTAACTCAAAGAATGGAGACAAAGTTGTCTATTCTGCTTAGTCGTGACTGACAGAATGGGCAAAATGCCTCGTCAACCCATTGATGCTCAGTTATTTTGTTGGCTAACGTTCACTTGACTAGCCAAGTAGATGACACCTCAAATTGTTACAAAACACAGCTAGGTAATAGTAGCATCAGCTAGCTTGCTGGCAAAATATTCCTCTCAAAATTGTTGTTGCTGGAAACGACAATTTTGAACATACTACTCCAACGTAATCCCAGACATGCTGATACATCCATTCATGTAAAGATGAAACGATAGAAGTGGTGGAGTTATTTTAAAACACTACTTCTGCAAAAAGGTGTCGTCGCTGTTGTCAAATGTGCCGCTGCTGCATGCATCATAGGTCAAAGTTGAATACGTAACCGCGCATGTTCAATAACGTCATTTGGCGTAAAACTGCGCAGCTTCAAAGAGTCTTATCAAATTAAATTCTGAGGACCAGGATGGACCTCTTATTGTTAATTTACCTGTTTTAAGTGGACACATTATACAAGTTTTGCACACATAATATGCACCCAAAACATGCCTTTACAGAAATAAAACCATTTAATTATAGATCATTCTCTTACACTTGACAAGTTCCATATAATTTAACATTTCTAAGGCTATACGGACTGGCACTATGCTGACAGAGAATTACAGATCTGGGCATAAAGTGTCTTTATAAATCATTAAAGATATTCTTAATGTTGTTTCCACCAAAAAATACAACCCTTCACCCACAGCTGATTTAGGCATCTGTGTACATTAAAATATATCCTTAATAACATACAAATATAGTTTTCTTTTTTGTTGCTTTTTCATTCCCTGTCAATATATTCATTTGGTCATGCAAAGGACTTAACAGAAGTAAATGGGAAAAAAGCCATTGAAATAAGCACAAGATAAATTCTGTACTGCGACATCAGACAGATCAAACTAATACTGAGCTATTACACAAGAGTTATACAGTACAAAAGTGTTTTTTTCTTTTACTGCAATCATCACATATTTTGACGATCACAAATCTTTATAACAACCGTATAAGACACATCTTAGGAACATCACGCATTACAATTTCAACATCAAAAAAATATACATCCTTGTATCCCTGTTTCTTTGTGCATTTCAAAACGGTACATTCTGCCAAAAAAGGTGTTTCGAGTAAGTCAACATCTGAAAAATTCACAAGAAAACACCACTGACAATCATATAACAATATTGATCTCTAATAAAGTTCATGACAACAATTACCATGATAAGTCCTACTTGTTCAAAGTGCAAAGAGAATGAAATGGTAAAAGGTTGTTAACCTGATGCTGTCGGCTAAAATCTCAACTCCTACAAGTGTTATCTTTCAGGAATATTTGATTTCAGGGCCACTACCACCTGTGTTTTATAAGTGTTTATTCTCAAGAATAATTATTGTTATTGACAAGTCAGAAAACCAAAGGGGGGGGGGGGGGGCATAAAAAGAAAAGTGCAGGCACTGTGAAAAATTCGAGAACATCTCTGGCTTCAAGTAACATCAGCTTTTGTGTCTGTGTGTTTCTCTACCCTCCTCCAGTAGGTTTTAGGTTTGGTTTTAGTATTCTGAGGATTTCAGCCAAAGTGCTGAGGACTGGCTCAGTTAGGTGCGTTCAGGGTGTTGAGGAGCTCATTCAGGCTCTTGTGGGTGCTGGTGGGCTGGGAGGCGGCACACTCGACCAGCGTGGGGCCCATGTGGTCGTACAGGGCCTGGCACAGGGTGGCCGTAGCCGCCCGCACGCTTCCACCCCGACCGTGGACAGTGCCACTGTTGGTGCTGGCACCCAGGAGGTGCCAGAGCAGTGGAAGCACCTTCTGCTCCACCATCTGAGGCTTGCGTGGATGCAGCTCCCTCACCAGATCTGTACGGAGGATGGACACAGGTGAAAAAACAAACAAAATAAAAAATAAAACATTTACACCATGTTGTAAAGACATTTTTTCATATATTTCAAACACAGATCTATTTTTTTTCTTATGTTTTTAACATATACCTAAATTACAATGAAAGGAAATTAAAGTTACATGTCTATCTTTGAAACCATTAGGGTCACAGAGTTATGTCATATACAGGTCCTTCTCAAAAAATTAGCATATTGTGATAAAGTTCATTATTTTCCATAATGTAATGATAAAAATTA
>JASCQY010000036.1:10305715-10318886 GCA_030264315.1 Sardinella tawilis
TGTGTGTGTGTGTGTGTGTGTGTGTGAGAATGAATGAATGAGTCGGTCTTAATCCAGTTTCCGCTCATCCCATAATTGCTGAAAAGCATTGAAGAGTTCCCACACCACACTTGCAACTTCTTTCCATGTGACTGCTCATACTAAATACTTTAATGGTGCTATTTTTAGGATTCAGGATTTGGTTTTGTTTGGTTTTGTTTTCAGGGTCTCTCACTGTGTGACTGACTTTATGTATGGCATTGTGTCTCATTACGGTAAATAGGTCACTTGTTTACCTGTTGGAGATGGCTAGGGGAAGCTTCTTTTACAAGCCCATGCAATAATGGTCTGTGTGTGTGTGTGTTTGTGTGTTTGTATGTTGTGTCTTTAAGGAAAGGTCACAAAAACTGATCCTCAAGTCCTGTCCTTATCGGTCACCGACAGGGCTAGAATCTTCTGGAAGATGCTGGTGTGGGTTTGGAGTTCTTTTGGTGTGTTCCATGCTCACTGGTCTTGCCATGCTTTACTCACTTGAGCTCTTGACGATCCTCAGCTTAAATTGAACGTGTTTGTTCAGGACGTTAGAAAACCAGCCTGCTATAATTTGGTTGTAATGGTCCCGTGTCTTGTCATCCAAAGGACAAAATGACACAAAACGGATATTTAGTTTCTGACTTCATGAAACATGCACAGGCCTTCTCATGCAAAAGTGCCAAAACGCTAGCCTAGAAATCTAGACGCACCCTAGCGGCAGCAAATATTTTTGCCTAGCGGGTTGGTCTAGCATCGCATCATAGGCAAGGCTCCGTCCAACAGTTGGACAAGCTTCAAAAGAGAATTGCCTCAAAACGGTCCATCTTTGTGGAGAGTTGTTGGGTGGGTTTAGCAAGATAATGACAGGGCTGTCAATAGTGGCCCGGGAATAGCGATCGTTTGAATAGGCATGTTGCATCGATTTGGAGGAGTTATAGACTTGGGCTTTTTTTTTTTTTTTTCCACCGCAATGGTGCGACTCCAGACTATACATTTGATGTCATAGTCTGGCTTGTCAGGCTACCAAAACACACCAATTGAAGAAAGATCTCACCTTTTGTATTCCAAAATGAAACCCCACCCCAGTTACTGTTAGTCACCACTCTTCCTAGTGGGCAAGCCCTGACTGGCAAGCCCTGTGCATGGAGGGGGCCACCGCCTTGACCCTTTTCGTCTGCTGCCCTCTGCAGGGCAGTGGGCTTTATGTAGTCCGAGGGAACCCCCATCCCCGTAAAGAAAATAAAACATTACATATCGCCGTGTGTGTGTGTGTACGTACGTGTACGCATTCACATGGTCTCTTATTAGCGTAATATGTGCGTGAGGAAGGGGTGGAAGAGCGGCTTTAATACGGGGTGCAGTGTTGCACTTACCAAATCATTTGCTACTTTGTAAGTTGTACATAGACATGTTGGTTGAGGATGTATGGCATTTAGATGATGCAATAAGACTTTTTTGGATGACCTATTGACCTGTTCTTTGTGTCTCCTAAAAGCCAAGGTGTTTCTGATGTAGCTGTGATCTAATGTGTGGCATGTCTCTGTGTGTGTTTGTGTCAGCAACTGTTGTGAAATGTCAGTTGAAGGCAGGAGTCTTACAAGAGTTTGTGGTGTAATCTTTGTCTTTTTGGTTTTGGTTCGTTTATTTATGATTACTACTTTTACGTTGTCCAGTTCATTTCTCATGGCCATTTTAACTTGACCAGCTGAAATCTCTTGAGCTACTGTTTGACTGAAGTAGATATTTATGTGAGACGTTAATGTTTTTGTGTTTAACCCAGACATTTAATTTCAATAGCCCCTGATTCACATTTCATCACACTGCTTCAGACTCATTTAGATCCAAAGGAAGAGTGGGAATCGGATAGAACTGAGAATCCAATCAATTCACTACAATCATACTGTATGCCTCCAACATAATAAATTTTGGCATATTTGTCCATACCTTGTACACAGTGCACAGTGTGCTACTAAGCTGTGGTGGCCTCCATAGTAGGATTGACTACATTTAAGGCCATTTATGTTTTCTTAAGCAGTAATAACAGTTTGATGTGCCCAGACCTAAAAGTTGTATATTTACTTCAGTGGTGTAACAAGAATCTGTCCTCAGACTTGTAAAAACAAAACAACTGTGTTGACACTAAAAAAACAAGCAAGTCTGCCTATATTCCACAGGAAGGAAGTAAGTAATCGATAACACAATTGGTAAAGCATTGGATCAGCAGTGAATTGACCATAGCATCAATATCAGCAGTGCTATCAATTCCCAGCCCTTAAGAAGCAGACCCACTGTGCTCCTAATGGGAGCTCTCTTGCGCTGTATCTCTCTGTAGCAGTAGTGTAAGCCCCGGGCCCTATGCTCACGCTGGAGAGAGTTTCAAACCTTTGATGCTGTGGGACCTGTGCTTTTCTTAGAGGGGGTATTAAACATACAGCAGCCTCCACCACCACTTGGATGGAGGCATGCTGCAGCTGCACCTACCATAGGATGATGGACAAATGACGACTAGTACAATCCAGACCAATGTTTTGTTCAGCAGCAGGTTCAGCTTCAGTTCTCCCTCTATTGTAATTGTGTCCAGTGTAATTGCAGACGGTGTTGCAGATGGCTCCAATGTTGCTGTAAGCTCTGTGACTGGAGATGGCACTTTTCCATTGAGGCTACTTTAGATGGCTTTACTCAATAAGCTCATGTGCGGTCTCTTAGTATGTCATCCCAATTCCAGCTGATTTACTTAATCGACAGGCTAGTATTTAAGTTGGCTTCTCATGGGCTTAAACCTCCTGAAGTACCGGTGTCTTGGGCTTCAGATGGCTTCAAGCACAACGAAGCATGCACCTACCCCCCCCCCCCCCCAGCATGTGTCTTGCCTCCTACCCACTGCCAAAAGTAGAGCTTGTGTTGGATATGCCAGCAATTCAGATGGCATCTGTCATTGCTGATTGGATATCAAGTTTGTGTAGAACTCTTGCAGTCCAATTTCAGTCTGCATTTGTGCCACTGATTTGAAGCATAAGCAATCAACAACAGTCATGATTAGATGAAGTCACCCTTAAATATGAACACATGAAGAAGACTGTTTAGTCTTTAACTAGCAATAAGAGATGCTTCCTAGCAGACAGTAGATCGAGTTGAATAGTTTAATATAAAATTGTGCTGCTACAGTTTCCTCTGTGATTTCTTATGGGAGTTGTCATGTCATCCTTAGAAAATGGTATGAGAAGTCAAAGTTTTCAGAGTGACCTAGTGATTTCTCCTATTTTAATATGCTCTACCTGCTATGTAACTTAAACTTTTTTCCCATTTTATGTTGATATGTAAGTTATATGAAAGCAATAGATATATGAATTCTATTGTCGATCTAGACAGTGTGCTGTGTGAAAGGAGCTTAAACAGACTACTTAATCGCAACATCACGGTCTGCCCCCGCACCCCCCACTTAGCAGGGTTAACAGGACCTGTATCCATGGAAGTCAACCCTTAAAAATCTATAACTATGTTGTGACAAAGAGAATGTGGTCATACTCTCAAATGTCTCCCACACCCATACACAGACATGGAGACATGACCCCGTGACATGACACGACCCCTGTGTGATGGAGACTTGTTGACCACACAGGCATACTCAAGGCTCCATCCCTTTGCAAAAGAAATGTTGTAATGGGTGATGTCCACAAACTTGACCTGCCTTTTCACACTTGGCTCCTTTGGCCATTTCCATCACTGCACGAAAGTGAACTTGACCATATATGTAATCTGAAAACGTGAAACTGCAAAATGAAGGGATATGTATGTACGTGTGTATATATGTGTGTGGGTTTTTTTGTTTGTTTTTTTTTTTTTTAATGTATATTTTGTTCTTTTTTTAATATTATTTATCATGGCCTAACCATGTCCTGCTTTGCCACCACTCACCAAAGTGCTTGTTTTTTTACAATGGAATGAGGAATGATATCAAGTATGGCGGTGAACAAAAAGGACTGTGTAGGTTTGTGAGGTTATTTGAAAAAAACAAAAAAAAAAACAACTGATGTCAATGTTAGCCAAATGTCAATGTAACCTTGCTTCTTTTTACATTTTACATGGGCGTGTCTGAACATTGTCTATTTACGTTCCTGTTGAATTTGACCGACCTGTGGATCATTACTGGGATAAAGATGGTTGAGGAGGGTTAGAGTTGGGCTGCGGCCCAGCCAAACAGATCCGCCGCAACTTGCCAGGTCAGTTCAGGGGTCTGGCACTGTTTGAGTAAAAAAGGAGTTGTTCCCAACACTTAACAAGCATTGAGTGAATAATATGAGTTCTGACAGTTTATTTATCTGTGTGGTGCAGTTGTACCGAGTTAAGACAAAATAAAATGCCTGCCTTAAAAGGTCAAATGTTTATAGTTCTTCTTATTCCATCTTCATACCCATAACCAAACGCAACCACCACAAAAAAAAAACATTTCACTTTAGTATATAAAAATATTTTATTGCTTTAAAAAAAAAACAAATTATTGTAAATAAAACAAAGGCTGCATAGTTAAGCACTTTAGTTTCTCCTCTGAGACCAAAAATGCATTCATTCATTCATTCATTCATTCATTCAGTTCATTACAGAGGAAAGCTTGTGTTACATGTGCATTAAATGTGATGGAACAGCCATTCCAACAAGTGCTGCAACTAATTATCGCCCATATCGGGCTTTCACGTGAATTAGCTGTTGTATTGTATTGACATCACTCATTGGAAAGCATTTATTTTTCTTTTTGTCTTTTACTTAGTGATCGAGTCTGAGATAAGTAGCTCAAAACTGATTATCTATAGCATGGCATTATGCACACGACCCATAAGGTAGCAGTATTGTGCATGAACTAATTCATTGGTCTGTGAACTAATCTTAATGCACACTCAGATTTTTGAGAGATTCTGTATTTGCCACTTTTAAAAAAATTGTAATTGAAATTGCAATTGAAATGGAGAACTATGAACATGAATTCATTCTCTTGTCCTGTATAAACAAAACTTTGAACAAGTGAGTTCAAATGTGAGGTGCAACAGGGCAAAACTTTTCGTTCTATTTTCAAGAAGAAAAAAAAATATCTCCAAACAAAAAAAAATGTGATTGTGAAGGCTGATATATGCAAAATAAACAATTTTAATATAACTGTGGAATAAGCAAGAATTGTCGGATCTGACATTTTTTTTTTTTTAGTGCCATCTGAAACATTTATGTACATAATGTACACAGTGTGGCGGAAGTACCTGATCCCATGTCAATACAGAGCAGCTGTGACTTCCACTGTATAAAATGGTATGGCACACATAGACAGGCAACTCATGATGGCCTGTGACACATGGCCCTACATTTAGACAACTTGTGATCATCACATTTCGGGAAGGTACTTCATTAGTGATAAAAAATAACATAGGCTGAGGTGTTATTTACCTCTGGGAAAAGTCAGACTGCTGGAGAGATTGGCAGTTTTCAATTACTTACAAAATAGTGCCCAAAACAATCTTGATTTGTTATAGTAATTAATGGCATAACATGGCCAAAGAACAGTTTTAAGTCTGTATATAAGCTTAGACCTATAAAATAGGCAAACCATTCCATAACCCCTGTGTGCTTCTTTCAAATCAAATGATTTCAGAAAATAAACTCTTTCTAGTATTTTCCCAAGTGCACCAGAACACGTTCATGTTTATGAGAATGGAAAACAGATGAAAAAGGATGAAAAATCCATGAGAAAAAAGCCAATAAACTCCAAGATCTTTTCTCAGTGTTCTGAGCTTCTTCCCCCACAATGATCTCCATCTTCAGTCTCTACTTAACAGCCCAGAACTATTATAGTCCATAACACGCATTTCTTGGATTCCAAGCATGCAAACCAAAAAGAAAAAAAAAAAAAAACATTTTCAGCTCTCCATCGCCAATGTTTAAAGACGCATCACAGACAAATCAATCAATATAATTAGAAAAGTATGAAAATTTCATAAATAGGAAATGCCCATCAGAAATTTGCTAAGCAGAGATAACCAACTATGTCACCTCATAACTGGAGGACAAAGAAAAAGGAAAAGACACATTAAGCAAAACAATGAATGGCCGTGAGAGGAAATGAGAAGATAAAGAAGCGAGAAAGATGCTTAATGCAAAAATACTGCCATGTGAAACAAGCATACCTTTCCATGTCTGTCCTACTTGGCCAAACATCCCATGCGGGATGCTCTATGTGTTAAGAGCCATCGGAGCTGTGGCAGTGCTTGGCAAACTGACTTATGCAATGCTGCAACACCTGGGATCTGTGCAAGTCCATCCTCTGGTCCTGCAACCCCTGACTCTGTTGCCACAGCAGCTCACTTGTTGTCAGAGCAACGGACGTAGACCAGGGAGGAGAGCAACAGGAGCTCCGGCGGCTTGTTGAGCAGGATGAGGTTGTCGCTGCGGAGGCCGTCGTAGTGCATCCACGAGCCATCAATCTGGAAGGCTGCAGAATAGTGGTGTTCATCCTTGTTAAAGAGAGTGGCGCCCTCTAGCGAGTACCTAAAGAACAGCACAGATGTGGTCAAGGACTCTACTGCTGGTGCTTTCATGATCATAAATCAATTAATATAATATACTATTTGAAGTGTAATGTACTATGACTGGTGTTGTATACATTCCAAGGCAACAGGCCAGTTCCAGTGATGTGTACTTTACAGGAATATGTACTGCCTAGAAATTGAACCCTCTACTCTCAGTGCAGATACAGCAATACATGTGGATCAACACAGTTGGTGAATTAGATAGGTTATACAGTAGATAAGGTATATACAGCAATCCTTAACTTAAATCTAATACCTTTTTTACTACCTTTAGAATTTTTTTTAAACAATCACACCACTGAGTTGCAAGTGCAAAAGTGCAAAAAAACAATCGTTATACTAAGCTTTGAGTGCGCCAACAATGTTGTCTATGCTGAAGTTCATGAGTAGAGACCCTGATAATATTTTGTAGGACGTGGTTTAAAAATAGCATTTTGGACACGTGTGTGAGAGTGCTGGCGCACTCCCATTGTAAAGGCAAAATCGTCAAAACGAGAAGATTGCCCCAACTCCGGCTGGGAGCGACTGACATAAAATATTCTTTGACACAACGTTTCACGACTGCACATGCAGACATAGAGCCTACAATAGATCTCTGTCCGTGTATCGCTTTAAATTTAGCAATTTTAATCCTTTTTAAAACCCAGCGGACACCCTGGTAGAGCTTTTAAAAATGTCAAAAGAAACCTTCCATTTACAAGTAACACACTACTGTTTGCTTTTATAAGAAATCAAAAAATAGCTATAATACAACAAAATCCATGCATCATCCTCGAGAAAAAATGATGTCAGTACAATTTTTCCAGAGTGCAATTTCCATTGGAAGCCAAACACATCACAGACGTGAGCTTGCTTGATTTAATGACTTTTTTCCATTTCAACCCACACCAAGCAAGCCCACATTGTTAAGCTGTGCAATCATCCCTCCCATTTCACTACTCTGAGACGGTACCAATACGCACAAATGATTAGTGGGGGGGTTATTAGTTTGTTTTGGGCTTTTCTTGTGGGACGTACCTGTGCTGGGACAAGTCAAGATGGTAGGGCACATAGGACAACTCCTCAGACTTCCATAACTGCATGTTAAGGATGATGAACGGAGGGGGTCCGTGGCAGAAAACCCTCTGGGAAAACTCTCGGAGCCCGTTGCAACTGTAGAGCGAACAAGGTGACAGGTTACTGCTACAGCTCAAGAGTTGAAGGCCACTGCACGACATTTACTTCATTTCCATTGCTGACACTTTGGAAGTGCAATTGGTACTGGCATGAAGTAATGTCTTACCCAAGCTCCTGACAAAGCACAATTCTTGGGCAGAAGAAGTGATCCACTGCAGACTGGATAGGGTCCCTATGAGGTAGCTCGTGAGGAGGACTAGAGAGGAAATCCAATGAAAATGTGTGCAAAGTCAGCAGACAGTTAGAACATCCTAAAATGCACGTACACTACGTACCTTACCATACACCATATATGAACAAGCCATTATATGACGCATTTCAAATATCATGAAGCCTTCTCCTGAAAGAATGGCATTCCCTTTTAAGGCCAACAAAGGGAAAAAAAGATCTGTCAGCTCACTTTGCTGCTGAGGAACTGTATATCTTTCAACTTTTCACAGCTAACACCAGACAGCTGGGCTTTATTTTAGCCAAGGGGCACATCATAAGAAAGGGAGTGTGGGTGAAGACAGAGGAGTGGGGGTCACTCTGAGAACAGAGTAAACACACAGCGAAAGGCCACGTGTTTGGAGAGGGTCCAGTTATGGCCTTACTCTCCGCTCCTTTTGAGGCTATGTTTAATTAACATCTCAGAAACCAATGTTTGTCTCTGCCTGAGTAAATAATACGTGCTAGCACTCTGGTGCTCAAGTGCTACAGGAAGCAAAGTGAACAAGCACTTACTGTAAGAGCAACTTATGTAAAACTACTAATGGAGTTAATGGACTTATGGATTCATTTCTCATAATGAGCAGGTTCTACAGTCAGTAACAGAAAGGGGTCTCCTCACTTGATGTTAATGGTCTTTCTGAGGAACTCCTGAAAGCGGGCTGGACAGTCCCAGTTTGTGCACAGGCTCTCCTGGATGGTGGACATGAGGTCCTCCAGGTTCTTGGTGAAGTTCTCGTGCTCGTTGCCAAACAGGTCGATCTCCAGGGCTGCTTGGTGGATGACTGAACGGTACTGCTGCTTGGACATGCGGTCCAGGATCCACAGCATCTTGACGGTGGTGTAGTCATAAGAGTCCATAAGATAAAGGAAGTGCTCCACAAACTCCCGGCCCAGGAACACACCCAACTCCCGGGGGAAGGTCTGGTTGTCCCGCAGGATAACATACAGGAGCATGAGGAAGCCATCGATGGTGCAGGTGTTTTTCAGACTGACCTTCACGTAGAGGGGAATGCAGGAGATGGCCTTGCGGCCAGCCCGGATGGTGTACACACCGCCCCAAGGCAGCACTGGCCTCCAGAAGGAGCGGTCCTCCTCCTCATTGTTACTGAGGGAAGCCCGGATCTCCTCAAACAGAGTCTTGGTCCTACAGAACCAATGTCACAGTTAAACAAGAGAAAGCAAAAATCATCATGACTTTCAGAAAGAAACAGTAGAACTCCCACAGCAAATACAGCAGACATATGTGACAGCAGGCATTTCATTCTTGAAAGGACACTGAAATAATGCTCAAATGAAAACCTGTGTGCACTACCATTTATAATAAGGTGATAGATTTCCAAATACGCAGTCATGGATTGCCTTTACCTTCCTGCCCTACAGTGAATACAGTGAACTTTGATATTAGTCATGATGATTGTTCCTTTTCCCTCTACATGTTGCTTTTACCTTCTCTGCACAAAAGCTTTTGACTTCTCTTTTTACAGGTAGCGCACTTTACTCATATTTAATTCTCAGATATTAGTTACAGCACAATCTGCAAATTGCATTTAACTAGTTGTGCACATGGTTGTGCAGTGCAGAGTGTTAACACTCAAAATCAGCTATGCTTATCAAAACATACCCAGATGATGCAATGGTGGTACCTCGAGGGTGTTGCAATGGTGAAACTGCAGCTTGCCCGACATTACAATAAATAAAAAACTACAATTTGGCGTTAGTTAGTTAGGCCAGACGGTGGCTGGCTGAGTAAAGCGAGATTATGTTTTTATGGACCATATTATGGCAGTAGCATGCAAGTATATTGCCAAAAGAGATCCAGCTGATATTAGCTTCAAAGTAAACTGTGTTAAACTCAATCTGCTTGAATGTCTCTTCGCAATGTAAATGGAAATAAAATTATTAGATATAGTTAGAGCATGCAATTCCCTGCATGTATGGATGGCACTAGGAAAACAATAACATTGACGTAACCTAATGCTTGCTTGCTTGCCTGCAGGAGTTAGCAAGCTAGAACGTAATTTTAATGTTAGCAGCTACCTTTCAAACCGCAACTTCTCGTCAGGACTTGATATTAAAATGTTGAGGTCTTCGGGGTCGTTTAAAGAGCAGAAATTACTCTCCATCGTTTCTTGAATTTCTTCATGTCTTTAGTCCGGCCAGAAGCCCGAGACGTTGCTAGTATTTTCTAGCTATTCTGTTTTCATTAGCTACTAGCTGTGGCTGTGGCACATATCCTGTGTAGGTCTGTCTAGGTACACCCCAGAAATGCTCTGACACGCCCATTTCACAGTTTGCGCTCCTCCTCCATGTGTTTTTGACAGTGACCTAACTTTTAGTGTTAAAAATAATTACTTGTGTTACTTGTTTGTCCACTACACTATAACACTTTTGTTTTTTGTTTGGAACAGGATGAGTCTTTAACCTATCCCAGAACTCCAGGACAAATACTCAGGAGAGCTCTTGCAAGTGGTTGATATGCCAATCTGAATCTACAAAAAATGACAATGCTGCTGCATCAAGTGTCAACATGTTCAGGAGGCTCCCAGAGAGTCTCTCTCTTACACAGAGACACCACACCCACACACACACACCATTTGTTGTATGTAAGTTTGTAGTCGTTTTGTTTTAATGCCTAGGCAATGCAATGAATTTGCTGTGCTATTCAGGTCACTTGAATTGATTTGAAATGACAATCTATGGGACAATCCAAACCTAAACACGCATGTGTCCTCTTTATGTCCATAGCCTGGCTTTATATCTCTGCACTCTTAAACTAAACAAAATTATGTAATTTTGCCTATTTGAAAATTAGGACATCGAGTTTAGGGCGGTGATTTAATGTTACACAAGGCGCATGCGGACTCAAGTGGGATTGGTTCCGTTTGACAGCAGTCATCCACCCCCAAATTACGCCAATTGCTATTCACAAAACGATTTTTCGGAAGTCCTTTCATGAAAGTCTTTGGGTAATTTGCGTTTCAGACTTTCAGGCAGTTCAGTTTCATTGAGTGAGCACACACGGGTGAAAGTGCACAGGGAACCAGTCGGATAATACTTGCCACATTTGCTGCTTTACGGTCCTGTAAAAGTGGATAACTGTTAAGTTCCACCATGTCTGCACAAGTTATTAGCGGCAAAGAAGTTTCTGCGTGAGTATAAATCTCAAAAACATGAACAGATATAATGTATTGCTTGATAGCAAGTTGCAATCTATATCGTGGGTGAGCAAGGCAAGATGTATGTTTCCCCATGTTTGCTTTTCAGTGATGTGTGTTATCTAATTGTGATGTTCTTTTTAATATATCACTCGATGAGTGGTGTAAAACCGATCGAGACATTGCACTGGTCTAGTTACCACCACGTGCATCTGAGTAAAATAATTCCCACAACACTGCTTCTATTCAGACGCGCTGTGATTGATTAACGTTATCTTTTTTTTATCAAGGAGCACATTGCCACCACCATGTTGCAACTGTTTTGTGATTGCAAATATAGCGTTATGCTTTCAACCTTTCCACATTTTGGCATTGTAACGTTACTGTCCGCGTTTCTGCAGAACAGCCTGCACTGAATCACCTTGCATCACTCTGTTACAGCAGCGGCAGGAGCTCAAGTTTTTGTAGTCTAATGGTTGGAAGAAGAAACAGGTTTTCTGAAGTTTTGTTGCAGACTTTGCTGAAAACCATACATTTGTTTCAGTTATTTGAAGATCACTTGTTCTGCATTTAGATGCACCCCTTTGTCACGCGATAAGAATTACGGTGCACTCCTAATTTGATCCCTCACGGAGACACAAGTCTTGCATTACGAATGTCACTCAAGAAGGCCGAATGCAGCTTGGTTACTTCAAATACTCAGTAGGGGCCATGCCCCTTTCTCCATGCATTAGTCAAGCAGAGCTAGTTGCAGTGTGTGTGTGTGTGTGTATGAGAGAGAGGGAGAGAGAGAGAATGACCTTTGTGTGTCATGAGTTGCTTGAAACAGATAACATCGTAATTGCATCACAGAGGCCTTATAGGCTACTCTGACCTTGATCAGGGTTCACATCTGGTCTAGTCCACACAGGCTATTTAGAGCTTGAGAGTGATTAGGTACTCATTAAATTGGCTGCTCTTTGATTGAGTGAGCCATATCAAGAGGTGTTATGACTGTGCAAGACCAATGACCAAGCTCCTATCTGAGGTAGTATCTTTGAAATGTATGCTATGGCCTATATTAGTGTTTTGCTTTGGGAAGGAAACACAATGACAGGCCTTAGTGCCACATGTGTGGTGTTGGGGAGTGGGTGGGGCTTTGGCACAGCTGGGTGCAGACCCCCATACTGCATGTGACCTGGGTTCCAACCCCACCTGGTCTTAAGCCAGTCCCCCCGATAATGTCAGACCTGTGCCAGGTACGCCACACCTTCATCATGCGCTTCATCTCCCTGCCTCTTGATTGGTTAGTCAGAATGAAGGCAGAAAGGCTAAAAACAACCAAAAAAAATAGGATACAGGATAAAGTAGGAAATTATTACTGTTAAATTCCAGAGACTAGAATTTGATGGTTTTGACGCTCTGATGTTTAAAGTTTTATTTTAAACTGTAGTCTATTTAACAGGAAATGCATTATGCACACATCAAAATGGTCAACAGCCAATCAGCTAGTAGGATTTAAGTTTGGTAGTTCCTTCATTCTGCTGTTGTTTGATCCCTCATTTGATTTGTGAAAAATGCCATCAAATACTCTTTCAGAAACAGCTCAAGTTGAAACAACACGAGAGCTGTCTAAAGTAACTTGAAAGTGTGTTGCATTAGGTGTACACTCCATACAATAACTTCTCTGTTCAGCTGCGTTGTATGCAAGAGCTTATCTGTAAGAAGGAATGTTCAGTCAGTGTTTTCTGTCATGCTCACAGAGGCCTTATCTGACTCTTAAGAGTTAGAATTTGTCGGTCCTGACACAAATAAACTGGCAAATTACTGCAAGTCAATGACTTAAGCAAGCTCAAGGCTCACTAAACCAAAGTTGGAGCAACCCAGAGAAGCAGAGAGTGAGTTTATCTGATCTGTGGCATCTCCGTCTCCATGTCCACAGGCAGGTGAGGGAGAGACTTAAGAAAGAGGTGGAGGCCATGAAGGCCCAGGATGCCAACTTCAGACCTGGACTTGTGGTCTTACAGGTCAGTAGTGTGTGTGTGTGTGTGTGTGTGTGTGTGTGTGTGT
>JASCQY010000036.1:10336965-10353026 GCA_030264315.1 Sardinella tawilis
TCTAATGATAGCCTAATGACGACGCATTTCACCAAATAGGCTAGCTAAAGACTGACAGTATTTCTCTCTCTTCATATGTCACTATTCTGTCCAGAAGAAGATAAGATAATATCATTTATTTGTCATATGCAAAAAGTACAATGAAATTCTTAGTCTGTAAGTCCTCAGCAACATTTTTGGAACATGACATTGTTTAATGCATGGTTTGACGTGTCCAATTGAGATTTTTTTTTAGTGCGCGGATTGACAACTTTTGTGACAACTTTTTTGACAACTTTTTGTTCTGCGCGGCCGCGCACGCGCGCGGCTTAGAGGGAACATTGACTGTAAGTAAAATGAATGCTGGTAATCAAAGTTTGGACACACCAATCATTGATAGTTTTTATTTTTTTTACCTCAGCATTGTAGACTCTGAAGACAGACAGACAAGACAAGTTGTATAGTTAGCCCCAGTTGTTAGTGTCTTGATCACTGCAGATCCTTTTGTGATCGAAGTGACCTTTTTGCTTCATAATGCAGTCTTTTAGAAGCATCATATGAATGTACTGTATGAATGTCTCATCAGAATAATGTAGTTGACGAGGTACAGTAGTTGATTCTGTCCCTTTCACTCTGACTCTCACTCTTCTGTTCTCCACTGATGCGAACCTTAGCTGCCTCGCCTCTAGGCTGATCTCAGACCTGTCAGTCCATGTGTCACACGCTCTCAATCCCAGCCCAGGGAGTAATGCTGTCCTTTGTTGCACAAGGCAGTCAATAGAACTTGACCTGCACTGAAGTTTGCTTCCATTTTTAAAATTCATCAGCAATTTCTTGATGCCAAAACTATTATAGGAAATAATTCTTATAAAACTTGTTATTGCAGATGGGACCCTAAGGACAAGGATGAAGAGAAACAGGCAAGTTTGACTGTAGCCTATATAGTATATAAAACACGTCAAATAATAAGAAAAAGAAAAAGAAATAATATATTAATGGAGGCATTTTGAAGATGTGATAAATCAACTTTTGCAATTTATTTACTGATATGTTGTGTTGTTAATATAAAAAAGATAGTTCCTATTATTGTTCCATAAATGGAAGGACCATCCCTATAATTAGTCTTTTAATCTACGCACTTCCTGCTTATGCAGCCCATTTGACCCCTGTCTGACCCCCAGGCCTCTGAGACGAGTCTGGAGGAGTTCCTGGAGGAGCTGGACGCCCTCTGTGACCCTGAGAGCCTCTCCTCGGAGCCTCATGTGCCCCACGACTCAGACGGGACCCCAGCCGGCGCCACAGCTGCTGCTGCCACTGATGATGAGAGCAGTGTGGAGATTGGCTCCGTTGCCCTGGAAACCAAGCAGACAGATAGAACGTCTAGATCACCATCTGCTGACGATGACGCAGAGAAACAGGAAGGCCCAAAGGTGGCCTCGCCCAAAGGAGGCGAGAAGAAGGTGCGCTTCTCTGAGGAACTGGTTCAGGGTGCCCATGTCCAGAGGAACCCCAACGCTGTCAGCGTGGAGACCAAGGGGAGCCTTTTGAAAGCAGCCTCAGCACAGACGAAGGGAGACATTAAACCAGAGGAGAATAATGGCACTACCAATGAATCCCAGCAGCCACAGCCACAGCCACCGCCACCGCCACAGACACAGACACAGCAGCCAGAGCAGGAGCCAGAGCCACAGCCACAGCCACCGCCACAGACACAGCAGCCAGAGCAGGAGCCAGAGCAGCAGCCACAGGAGGAGGCTGATGGCAAGGGCCAGGAGGCCCAGACCACTCCTGATGTCAGCCCCAGTGGCACCAAGAACTGCAGCCCAGAAGAACCCACCCAGAGCGCAGAAGAGGAGAGGAAAGACAAGAAAGAGACAGAGAAAGAGACAGAGACAGAGACAGAGAAAGAGACAGAGAAAGAGACAGAGAAAGCGAAAGCAATAGAGACTGACAAGGACAAAGACGTGGAGAAGAACGAAGAGCGGCCAGAAGGTGTGATCCAGGAGCCTCCTTGCTCCACGGCCCCTGACTCAGCCCAGCTAGCCAAGCCGGCACCCATCAGCACGGAGATGGGGGAAGAGGGAGAGGGAGAGGCCTCCACCCAGCCTGACAGCAGGGCCCCAGTCCAGCAGAGCCCAGAGCACACCAAGACCAGCACCAGCAGGGCTACAGGTGAGTCATGGCCACAGGATTTAAAGCAAAGGTTCGGAGTGATTCCAATCATAGAGCTGTCATCCGAGCTTTGCGAGTGCTGTCGATCGCAAGGAAGGCGAAAGAATTTGGAACAACATAGACGAAATAGAGAACAGGCAGCTTTCGCTAACTCAATGGAACAAGGAAAACAAAAGTGAAAGTGAGCTTGCCTGTTCCATGAAATAAGCGTAAACAGCACACTCGCCACTCAGTCTGTGATCTTTGCTTTCCTTGCTATCCACAGCACTCACCAAGCTCGTACTGTAAAACAGTGCTATGATTGGAATTACTCCGAACCTTTGCTTTAAGGCACTGGGACAGCTTGTGTCTCTGGGGGCTGCTGGCTAAAACAGCCCTGTCATGCACATACTGATACTAGAGCATGGGGCTCCCCTGTGCTCTGCTCTGGATAAGACACAGGACATGAATGTACAGTAAAAACCTTGTGTAAGTGTGTTGCAAGTGTCTCAGTAGGATGAAGCCATCCTGTGTATTTAGTGTCTGAACTGAAGATGCTTTAGTTATGGCTGTTTATGCATGTCATCCCACACAGAGGAGCTGATCGACTCCAGCCTGTCTGTGCTCAGTCTAGACGCAGGAGCCGCCCATCCTGACCGGGTTACCAGCACAGAGAAGGTGAGAGGATGGCTGGTGGTGTTTACTTGAATATGGATACGTAGGTGTTGTATTGATAGATGAATGGACAATCAGTGCAGGCTTAGACAAACGGTCAATAAACTAGATTTATAATAGATGTCTATAGATGTGTTTATCAAGTAAAATTCTCTACATCAGTAGTCTATGTAATCAGATTGCTCACTTTTAGAAATGACTTCAGTGGAGCGCATCTGCTGAATAAATACATAGAAAGAAAGACACGATCATGGATAAATTGATGACTGATTGAAAAATGGAAAAGGAAGGTCTAACCAATAATGGGGCTCTGCCATAAGCTGAGAGAGTTCCATCAGCAGAGCAGCCCGCACATCCAGCAGCAGCTGGGACTGGCTGCACAGCCAGCATTGTAAATCCTCCATTAGAATTGTAAATCATGTCCTGGCCCAGCTTGAGGGAGGGAGGGAGAGAGGGGAGGGAGGGAGGGAGAGGGGGGGGGGGGGTGAGTAAGAGCTCAGCTGCACAGCTGAAGTGGTTTGACAAAAGCTGTTGAAGAGACAAAAAGGGGGAAAGAAGAAGGTGATGCAGAGGATGGGAGATGCATGATGGGCCTGTTATGTAACCAGAAGCTATAGGGAGAGAGAACCGCAAAAGCTTTTGATTTCGCTCATTTCCTGTTTCATGTGTCCCTCTGCGTTGCAGGCACGGGAAGATGGGAAGGTGGTCTAGGAGGCTCATACCCCAGTGTGGAGTCGGACGTGTTTATATGAGACGAAATAACAAAAACTGAAACCAAAAGATGATTTTTCTTTCTTTTGAAGAATGCCTTTTTTGTCAGGAAGTGTTGATTCCTAACTCGTAGAAACATTGAGAGATGTCAAACGCTTACATAATGCTAAAAAAAACCTCAATAGCACTATGAATGTGTTTTGTGGACAATTTTGTTTGAACTGAACCCATTTCTAGACACCACCTGATTACTGAATGTCGAAGAAGGTTGTGAATGTTCGCTGGAGGGTCAATAGTATGTTTGATGGTAGGACATGTGGAAATGATGGAAGTCCTCTTAGGTTTCTTTACCTGCTTATAATGATGTTGTTTACAAGCACTTTATTTTTTATCAAATGTTTGAAACAACCACAAAGGTTTTGTGGTTTAGTATAACTAGTAAACCTGTGTAGGGTTGATTGTCTGGTTTGCTTAAACTTGAATGATTTTGAAAGTGTTTTATATGGCGCAGCCCTATCCTAACACTAGTTGTGCAGTTGAGATGATCTGTATATCCCGTTACAGAGCCTCAGTGGCCCTCTGGGCTTTTCCAGTCCACTTGGTGTATCTAGGACTGCTTTCACAAAGGCTCCTCTGGGGTTCTTTCCAATACAAGTCATGAAACTGGAAAGTTTGTCTATGACTTTGAGACTTTTCATTTTTCTCTTTTGGCCTTACATGTATTTTTGTCGAACTTACCAAGGTTCAGGTATTGCTGCTGTTCAATGAGTTGACTTTAGCAGTGTTGTAATATTAGAACTTCAGTTTCTGGTGTTATTTTTTTCATTCAAAAAGAACTTCACATCTGAATAGTAGTTTTCAGTGGCTCGCAGACACGGAACATTCGTTCTCCATTAGTTCAGATCTTGCATGGTACACATCCTTTTGAGATCTTATCTATTCATTGCCTTAACAGTAATATAGGAGACAGTGTGTGTGATAGGCATCGTATGCCAGCAGTTCAGTATTTGAAGACTTAAACATGTTTGCACTCAAGAAATAAGCTATTAACTTTTTCGTAATAGTCACTCAATGTTTACAGCTTTGGAAAGTAGACATGGGCTCCCTTAGATCCAATTCAGCTTGGGTTTTCACTCCATGTAAGCTATGATTTCAAGGTATCCTTATTTAATTCAAAGCAAAATTATCGTAAAAGAGTTATTTATTTTGTTTAGAGTAATAAAAATAAAATGTAGAACTTACGTGGACATCAAGCAAATGTTATTGTCACTTTTATCATGGACTCTGTTTCAATATATGTGCAAAATGAGTATTAAAGTTCAAGTTGGCCTTTGACTCCTATTCTGTCTGTGTGATGAATAGCAGGCGGGAGTTGTTTGAAGACAGCCATGGCTACAGCAGATAAGCAAAAAAGAGCCTGAAAATGTTTTGCCGTTTTATCTTAGTTTCACAATGAAAACAATGAGGAAAAAAGATCCTACTGTACCTTAATATGAAGTGGACTTTCAAAAAGGGAAAGAAATCTTCCTTAAGAGAAGCACATTTGAACAGCAACAGCATACGTATATTATTATTCATATTTTATTATTTCATTTGTTCTGAAGCTTCCATTTGCTGAGAGAAGAGCTCTGCATAGAACATGTCATGAATGTGGAGAATGCAATCCTAGATTCCTAAGGCCTCTCCAGTGCATGTAGATCATGGGGCTGAGATCATAGCTGCGCTAGCCTGACTGTGTTCAAAAACCCATTTTTCATTTGGATGTGGTGTATGTTTGGAACCACTTGTATTGCTTTTGCATAGGCATCCAGATGTCATGATATCAGAAATCCTACTGAGGTTTGAAAAACAGCCCTAGGACATCTCAGACCCTCCACCATACTTGTCTTGACCTTGTGGAAGCTTTTCTATGTAGTCATTCTTCTCTGTCTGCTACACCCACCTTGAATGTCTGGGCAAAAAACTTATCACTGTCCATCGAACTACCTTCCATCTGTAGATAAAGGACAAGAAGAGCTTTCCGCTGGCATGCTTCCTCTATGACCTCAGCCCCCAAGATGCCATCCATACAGTCCCCACTAGTTGTATTCCTTTGTTGTGCTGAGAATTACTGGTGTGTTTGATCTCTGAGTGACTAGACTTTTAGGCTATACTTTAATGAAGCAGCAAATCATCAGCACTTGAAAGCTTTGAAGCAATCAAATTACCTTTAAGAGGCTGAATATCAGTGAAACAAGTTTACATTGCATTTTATTAATACATTTTCCTAGGGGTGACAATAATTGTGGCATGTAATAAATATTTTTTCTTCTCTCTTCTCTCTTCACAAATAAATTTGCTTCACTTGAAGGATGAATTTCCCCCTTTTTGTTTTCATTGTGAAACTTCAATATTTGGTTAAACCTTTACACAATAAATGTTTGGGGTTGCTGATACTCCCGAGCATAGGATGTCTGTGATCATATCCATGTATGTTTTGACAACAGTATGTACTGTAGGATGATAACACACCTCCTGATCCTAAATATCCGTCTTTGTCACCTTCATGTGGAGTCATATAATCATATAATCTTGTTGGAGGCGAGGGGGGGGTGTGTGTGTGTTCTATAATCCTCTCCTACACCTCGCTAACACATTTCAGCTCCCAGATGAGAGAGCTGGGATGGCGATGGAGCCAATGATGGCCCGAGTGATCAATGTGACATCACATTCTTAGGCCACGTGCAGCTTCGCCATGCCAGGTGTCAGGGCATTTGGCCTCGTCGCAGGAGGTGGAGACGCACCAATCACACGGCCCGTAGGGAGGTCTCAGCTCCACCTAGCTGTCTGTCAACGTGTCCTTCAGCAGGGCACTCCATCAACTCAACGCCAGTGGAGAAAACGTTCAGAGGGAAGTCTTTGGGCAACATTTCCTGTTTAAACTTATACTTTTTCGAGGGTAACTGAAAAGACAATCCCCTTGTGCCCAGCAGGAAATTGAGTTCTGGTATCGTTTGTATAAAAATCACCCATCCAATTTATTATTTTATTATTCTATTCTTCAGGAATTGTTTTCTTCTCTAAGGGTGAACCTCTTCTTTTTGAAGTCCCACAGAAATGTGGAGGGCAATGAGCGCTGAGACAGGCCCCCTATGGGCTTAGTCAGGTGTCAATCTGCCCTATTACTGCCAGTCCTGATACTAATCTGGATAGCGAGGAGTCCCCTGAAAGCAACAGACATGGTGACCATAGACAGACAGCCAGACAGGAAGATACTATGCCTCATTAAAACAGTCTGTGTGTCATTTAATGATGCTTGTTTTTCAGCAACACTTTTCATTCCACACCCAGGCAGTACAATGCTTTTGGGAAGCCCTGTCCCTAAACCAGATGCTGTTTTTGGATTGAGCTGCCACTGTAGTATCTTTGAGGAGTTCTGATTACTTCCTAATACAAACAACACCTGCTGTGCACATTGGGTTATGTCTGGTCCAAAGATGTTGCGCATGTACTCTTGTATGTAAACTCACAGCCTGGGGGGGGGGGGGGCAGTATTTAAAAGGTGTCTTTATATAAAAGAAAAATATGAAATAAAAATTCTTGGTATTCAAATGCTAAAACGGAACATTGTCTTCCGTGAATTGATAAATGACTAAATCCGATTATATGACAAACCTAATATGCGTACTAATTCAGTTTATGTGTTTAGTGACCTTTCAGAGAAAACCTAAAGCAACACTTTCAGCTCCTGCTCTCCAGAGAACATCTCACTCTGTGCTGCTCTAGTTCAGGCCTGACCCATTGATGTGCTCCAAGCTAAAGGGTTGGTAAACAAATCATTCTGTTAATATGAGGACAGTACATCTTTGTGAGTCTAAAACTGGTTTGTTTATTCTACACAGCATAGTACTGTATGTGTTTGTGTCTGAACTATCAGAGTAATGAAGTGAGGTTCTTTGGTGTTGGTTTGATAACATGCAGCACTTTCCACCTGGCTGTCACTGTCTAAGCATAAACCAACACCTGGCATTTTGGCAGTCGATGTTGTGGCATTAAAAATGCATCAGTGGCTTTGTAAGCCTCTCTGAGTCTTAGACGGCTTCATTACTTGTCTTTTGGGATTAGCACACCAGTCACCAAATCTCTAAGTCTTGAAGACGTATAATCATGGCACCTAGGTGGAGTGTGTTCCACTTTCTGCTGTACCTCAACTGAACAGTCCTCCCTGTGTGTGTGTGTGTGTGTGTGTGTGGCTGGCTCCTGACACAGTGCAGTGCTCAGGCCTGGAGCCTAAGCCAAGGAGGCAGCACTTCTACAGAGGAACTCAACCCAGCTGCCACTGCTGCCTCTGGTGCCTCACCTCAATCACGCCACGCCTTTGGCTTATGGGTTTTGCTTTACAAAGAGGCCGATTGCAAACAACCGCATGGGCAGCTTGCTTTAAAAATGCATCCTCATGATACCTATTTTGCCGTTTCTAACAGTACTGATTTAAAATAATTGTTTCTTTATGAAGTTAAAAGTACATTTTTTTAAATAAAATGACTATGGTCGTGATTGTTTGTGGTTAAGTGACTTCTTCAGATCTGCCATTGAATTTGATAACTTAATAGTCCTTGCAAGACCCAAAAATGTATGCAAGACTCAGGCGTGCAAAATATTTTCAGTTGTATTAGATATTCTACTGCGACTCATGCCAGGGTGTTGACTGTATATATTTTTTGGAGCTGCTCACATGGGATTAACATTTGATTAATTTCAAACGTCCCCGTCCAACCCTCCCGGGAGCCTGTTGTTCTGGCAACAGAGTCTCTTCCTTCCCACCATCACCTCCCTGTTCTCACAACAGGCCTGTTAGTCTTTTAATTACCTTTTTCCACAGGCACTCTCTAGGGCCGCCACCGGGGCCTCTAGGCGTCCGTGTGCCTCTGCAGGTCCCAAACACTCAGTGTGTCTTTGTCCACCTGTTGTTTACACACCGTTGCACCTTGGCTCACATTTCTCTGATGTGCCTGTCCTATTGCGGCAAAAAAATGTATTTCTGCGCTTCTCTTTCTCTTGATTGTTGTCCTGTTTAGACACCTTTGCTATCTATCTATCTATCTATCTATCTATCTATCTATCTATCTATCTATCTATCTATCTATCTGTCTATCTATCTATCTATCTATCTATCTATCTGTCTGTCTGTCGATTAAATGTACATATCTTCCTCTGTTTTTATTTCTGCTGCATGTGTCCCTCTCTGGTCCCCCCTCCTCGTGGCTGGGCAGCGCTGACACAGACTACTGTAGCACTCCACAGCTCTTAGCTGCTCCAGGCCTGCATGGCTGATATGGCTGCTACAGTAATTGCAGGTACATGCAGCCAGTAGGAGTGAGGACACGAGATAGTGGGAGTGAGAAAACTAAAGTGGTGGATTTTGGTCTTTAGAGAGGATTTAAATGTGTGTGTGTGTGTGTGCGTGTGTGTGTGTGTATGTGTGTGTATATGTGTGTGTATGTATGCGTGTGTACACATGTGTAAGGGAAAGGATTATGTCACATTTTTTTCCAAACACATTACAGATAAATGCTTTAATGCAAGATTGAGGTGAGCTGGTGGTGGTGGTGGTGGTGCGTGTGTGTGTGTGTGTGTGTATGTGTGTATGCGCAGGTGTGCAGGTGTGCGTGCTTTGGCAAAAAAAAAAAAATCAAAAGCTAAAGACGTGTGTGTGTGTGTGTGTGTGTGTGTGTGAGTGCGAGTGTGTATGTGTTTGGTGGGAAATGCCTGCCTTTGGGTCTCTCTCTGTTCAGCACAAACTGCATTTCTGTCCTCCTGTTTTCCTCGTCTCAGTCTCCCTCACCCCATTCCTTCGCTCCTGGCCCCCCGCTAGACAGTTCCTCTCCTCTCCTCCTCCTCTTTCTCTCTCCTTCTTCTCTCTCACACCGTCTCTCTCACATACACACTTGCCCTGACACATGTTCACATCATTTGTTATGCTCTGTTTAACTCGGATTTACTAGAGCCGGCTGATGTTCTAGGCTGGCATGTCGTTTCCGTACATGAGTATATACGTGTGTGTGTGTGTGTGTGTGTGTGTGTGTGTGCATATATGTGTGTATGGATGTTCGCAGGCTTGCATGCACATGTGAGTATGCACTGGAAATGCGCCTGCATGCATAAAATCACCTATCTGTGTTTGTCATGCATGAAATGAATGACTATGGAATAATGGGGGATACACACATGTTGGTTGCCCTGTAAATGGTCAATTACTTCCATTTTACAAGAGGCACACCATCATGATTTATGAGCTCATGAAGGAGGCTGCTGTCCGGTATCATACATGTTCAGATCATAAATGTTCAAGAGACGCAAGGCAGGGGATGAATATACCTCACTGATTTTCTATCAAGTATGGGCACCTTTCTTTCTTTTCAAGTGTTGCTGTAGACAACATTTACTTTAGATTTACAAATGTGTGTGTGTTTAGGGATTGGACAGTACTGTTCCTCACCTAAGAATGAGCACATGTGTGTGTGTGTGTGTGTGTGTGTATCGATCAAGTGTAGAGGAATGCAAAATTTTCCTCTTCTTCATGAAATGTTCATTATTTTTTAATGGATATCTTCCTTTCTGTTTTGTTATGTTTTGCAGATCAAATTAAGTCATCTTTGAAGAGATAACATGTCAGAATCATGTGTATGGTGTATGTTTAAACATGGTCAGAGGTACAATTGCACTACCTCTTTCTGTTGTGTTTTTAAATGAATCTTTGACTGGCATTTGTGCCAGTGCAGTGCAATTTGCTGTCTTGTCTCTTTTTGGACAAAGGCGTCAACATGCCAGTTACAAGCACAACTGCAGTCTGGCAGTTGTTACTTAAAATAACTAAACCAAATGCAAAAAACCCTCTTCACTAACAGTAACCAATTCCTTGCAAGCAGTAAAATGAGAGTATTTACCAGAATCCATTTCCATTCTGTATCCTATGTCTTATGTTGCTAACTCCCATCATAACAGATAATGAATGCATGCTCCATGCTGTTGTGCACTGCTGTGTAGGAAGACAATAAGATAAGGAATCATAGGCCTACGTTTGGAAAGAAGGCCTAGACTTCTTGTCAAGTCTTCATTCAAGCCAGGTTTGGCATTCTCCCTAAATGACCTGGTACAAAATAGACATGTGACTCTGAATGACATTGTGTGCGTGTGTTGGGGATGCAGCCCTGCAGGCCACATTTGTTTGCTCTGGCGATGTGCCACTTGTTCTACGATATTGCGTCTTGCAATTGGCAACAGACGCAAACAGTTATGCGCCTCCTATTTGTCCTGGCGGATGAAGGAAAGGAGTGAACTCAAGCGCGGGATACGCTTCTGCCAACACCCCCGTCAATGACGAAAGCATGTTAGCGGCAAATTAATATTTGCCCCGCCGTTTGCGAGTGACGCAAACCCTTCCTTTTCCGCTACGATTATATGCCCCGGCTGGTAATTAAAATGACGTGTTTCTCTTTGGCATACCTGCCGGGTGTTAATTGAACAGCCTTGTCCTAAGCTATTCCATCTTGCTATTGCGACAGGATGGCAGCTTAATAATTAACAAGTTATTAATATCACTGCTCGTTTGTGGTTTAATCTACATTTATGCAGGGATAGTTTTGTTGTATTTGTTAACTAGGCCTTTGTCAATAAATCATGTTTACCCTTAAAGTGTGTCAATGACAAAAAAGTGGGAATGAGGTAGGTGTCACCATGCGGCAGGTGCAGGTCTATTAACATTACATAACATTGTCTGGCCTTTTTATTGGATGAACTCTCATTAAGTGACCTTTCTCACTGACAAAAAATGGGCTTGGGACAGGTAACAGAAAATTAAAAAAAGAAAGAAAGAAAGAAAGAAAGAAAGAAGGACAAATGAATGTGGGACGTGCACCTTAACCTTAAAACGAGCGCACAGGCAAAAATGAGTTGTGCTCATTTTACCACTGCTAAGGTGAGTCGTTCGGCACAACGCGCTTACCTCAAACGCTCGCTGACAATTGGAGATGGTTTAGGCAGGCCTTCTTAGACCGAAAACATCCAAGATTTGGGAATTAACCACTCTATACAACCTCACTCTATAACCACTCTATACAATCTCACCAGTTAAACCAAAGTGAACTCATGTGACCTGGTCGAAGGCAACTGTCTGGGTCTTTAGAGCTAATGGCATTGATTTCGTCCCCCTCTAATTTCTGTCACATCCTCATCCATCATCTAATTAAAGCCTTGCCGCACAACACACCTTAGACATCGTCGCCATAGCTACCTCTCATGTTAGGGGCATTTCTGAACAAGTCATGGCTGTCGGTTACGCAAATATTTGCATCATGCAACCCTCCCCTCTCGACTGTTTATTTCCGTGCAAAACAAGCGGCCCCAGACGCAAGGCCTACAGCCCAGTTCCCAGACAACGAGGTTTACATTCCACTATGATGCGGCCCCGTGTTTGCCACCAGCAGCACAGTCTATTAACACAAACACTCGGGTATAAGCAGTCGAAGTCTTCCTTATGGAGCTGGCGCTGAAAATAGAGCAAGAAGGCATTGTGTAATGTGTAGGAACCTTCAGTGTGCCTTTCCTTTGTTTAACTTCAAGCGTTCAATCAATAAGCCTCCTTCAGAGGAAGTAAAGAGACGAAGCGCAGAGGTTTGCGAGTTCACCTAGGAGTGACTCAGAGGCCCGCGATCAGCCTAGGCTTCGAGCTCGCCGAGCTGGCGGAACATAAACAACCCTGCGTGTCCTCTTGGGTAGGCCTCCTGCTGCTTCTCCCTCTCTCGCTCGAGAGAGCCATGTGAAAAACACAATGGGACTTGAACCCTGACTAAAAACATGAGATTTGCAAACTCATATGTCCTTATTAAAAATGAAGGTAATGTAAAGAAATACATTGTCAAGCCAAGACATCATAGTCCCTCATAAAAATACAGTTTTAATATGTGACAAAGCAGGTTAGTTATTGCATCCACGGGGAGATCTATGCTACTAAAGGAGGTTCTTTACACCTATCGACTTCTTGTCATGATTCTACAAAGCAATGTCTCCATTTAGTAGGCTAGGAGCTATTATTCAGATAATTCGCACGTCATGGATGTACATCTTGAGTCTAGATATTTTTTCGGGAGACCATAAGACCTTTCCATTGGTTTTCCAGTAAGAATAAGCGATTTATTTCAAGGACATAGGCTATGGCATGGCAAGATATAACCGGGTAGTTATTTCTTAATATTAAAGTACTCTGGTTGGCCTTGGTGCGTCAGTCTAGAAACTTAAACAGAGGCTCCTAACAACAGCACACTTTTACAAGGACTTTTATTTGCCTTGTGGTTATATACTGAGTACTGTAATTTCGTACATGATCATAATAAAAAGTATCTAATAGACCTAAAAGTGGAATCGGGCCAAAGGCATGTACAGTGTCCGCTCTAGACTAAGAGCTATGTACATGACCAAATACACAGTACATTTACATGATTATATGCACATACCTGAGCTGTACTCAATTTGGGTTCCTGGACATCAGGAATCCTGATTAATTAGTATACGGAGATATGTTAAACCAAATGCAATATGAAAAGCGTTCGTTACACCGCAGGAATTTGCTGAAAAGAACATTTTTTCTTGAATATATTACTTGTATGTGTATATCTGCAAGTCTCATGTTTTAAATGCAACCGTCCTTTCAGTAACGATTGCCTGTGATCACCATAGATCACAGATCATCATAGTCCGTATGCACCGAGTTTCTAAAATTCCATAGTCTACTGAACTGTCGGCCTTACAAATCACGTCTTTACAAAGACAAGCTATAAGGCAACGGAAAGTAGGCTAGTGTTAGTGAGTAGACATAAGACAAAAAAAGAGTGGCATCAAATGTCATCTGTGTATTCCTGTTGTAATACGTATATATGAAGTATGACGTGAGGGTCTTATAGCGGTGCGTTATCAATAAGTTTGTGTACGTGCATGTAGTGTGCGCATTCTCCACAGATACCATCCTTCGCGTTCCACACAGTTCCATGGAGATCTTTACATGTCCGACCCGCGGCGTCTGTACTTCCAACACTACTTCAACCGGAGAGCGACTTTCAGGGCCTCATCAGTTTTTATCTGTGCGCTGTCCTTGCTTGTAGGCAGCAGAGGCTGCGGGGGCCGACGAGGCAGCATGTGAAGATAGTCGGGTTCCATCCTCCGCTGCGGACTGACGCTCTCTCCCCTCTGCTGTAACCGCGCGATGCGTATCTTTTGATTGGCTTTGATCGTTGGCAACTGGCACCGACGTGTCATCGATGTGCTCTCCATCGTCCGAGCGGGTAGCAGATGCTTGCCCAAATGCACCTTGGTTTCCTGTGGCTTGCGAGGGCGTGTGGCCGCGAGGCGATGTGTAGAGTCCTCTCGGTTGAGAATGCGCATCCTTGGACCGAATGTCCTCGGTTAAAATGGCCCCACTTTGGCTTCTCATTTCTGACTGAAAAGCCCTTAATGTCGCATTTAGTCCATTTGGCCCCGTGTCGTTCAGCGCTAAATCCAGCTGTGTGGAATAAGTGTCTGGACCGTTAGTGGTGCTGGAGACATTGGTAGAGATGTTAGCAGTGGTGGTGGGTTCGGGCTTACTGCCAGCAGAGGAGGCAGTCGTCGGCTTCCATATCAGGCTGTAGTAAATGGCCAGAATGATAGCTGCTAAAGACACAGATAGCACATATGCAAAAACGGTGGCCAGCCTTACCCATTTTTTGTTGGTTTTCGCTGCCATTTTCGCCTTTTTGTCCCCCGTATATGTAGCGGGTTTACCTCTTTCCATGTTGGGCATGAAGTCCCGCTCCCTCATATTGCCCCTATGTTTGCCTCGATGCTCCAGCCCCCCGTCCGTCTTGAAGCTTTTTGGTTATCCAAAATCCGAGAATAGGTGCCAAGAAGCACGATGAGGAGAGAGGGGAGGTGAAGTGCCGCGGTTCTATTTTCCTGCTAAATTGATTCCTCTTTAATCCATCTGGCCTTGGAAAGCACAGCGGTCTGTCTTAGAAATCCATTACGGCATTGCGCCTCATCATGGATGTTGACCGTTCTTGGCTCCTGAGTCCTGTGGTTTCCAAGCATCCAGTCACAGACCCCGTGTGTTTCCAATCTCTGTTTTCAAGGAATAAACAACACTGTTGATTCACCAGAAGTGAAATTTTGCTTGATTTATTTGAATGATCAAGCGAAACCGCAAGGTACACACTACTGCCCGTCTTATTCAACAAATGAAGTGGCTTGCTCAGCTAAAAATACAGAAGAGGGGGCGGGAGAAGGTTCTTAAAGGGGCGGCAATGGCTAAGCAGGGTGCATTAACTGATGAAACGGGGAGCTGACGAGCACCGGTATTTATGCACTTAAGTGGGTTGGAGTGCTGCTGCTGCTGCTGCTGCTACGCATCTTTAGGAAATTGTGGGCAATGTTGGCAGTGATGCTGTGAAGTCGATCATTCAATTTAGGTTTTACAGTTTTATCTAGGCCTATATCTTTTTAGTGTTAGGCTAGCCTACTTAGACATCTATAAACACAGCTCACTCGGAAGTATAGATGACAGGATGTAACATCTGTGATAATTCATGTAGCCATACGCCTGTTGCTGGGTAGTAAATGTGATTTAACGACATTTTTTAACGAAATGTTTCCTAGAACGAGAGAGAGAGATTCATAAAACATTGCATTTACTGAAAGTTTCAAAGCTTCGTGCACGCTTTAAAATGATCACCTAGAATAGGTCTCACTCACATGATTCCTGA
The DNA here is from genome assembly GCA_030264315.1 of Sardinella tawilis. Lineage (NCBI taxonomy): Eukaryota > Metazoa > Chordata > Actinopteri > Clupeiformes > Clupeidae > Sardinella > Sardinella tawilis. Next base: position 10,352,253 of record JASCQY010000036.1, read on the forward strand.
AGGAGGGCACAGGCACGGCTGGCCAAGGCCGCACCCTTTAAGTCAGGACCATGGACAGCGCCGCATCGCCCACCGCTCCCGGCGAAAAGGTGTCTCACTACCTGACAACTATCTTACTCACCACATGGCAACTCAGTCTAACCTCGTTATTCAGAGATTATTCCTCGGGTTCTTTGGATGTTGTGGAGAAATTATTTTAGTCATTAGTAGCCTAAGGCCTATTCTGTAGCCTATGGGACATGTGCCACACCCAAATGTTTTCACTTTCGTTTAAAAGGTATAAACAAACCAATTTACGCAGTCACTCCTTAGACTACCTTTGTAAATCATGAATGGAAATCACATTTCATCTCACATTTACATCTTCGCATTTAACTTGCATCTTGAGAAGGACTTTCGGCAAGTCTGGTTAAATAATTAACACACCAGCTGTTTTATAGATGCTTATGTAGCAGGATGACCATGTCTGCTTATCCCAGTTTCCAGGTTTTCCCATTCACCAGCCTCTGCTAATTTGGGGGTGGGGCCTGTGATCAGTCAATCAGGACGGGTATTTAAGACTACCTGTGGCCTGCCGCAGGGTAGGCTCTTTCACTGGTGCGTGTGCATGCACACGAGAGCCTCCCGTCAGCTCTAACAGAGTGCCCCCTCTGACCCCCAGGGCATGGGTAAGGTGTCTGCCCCACCTGCCTGCAGGTTTAGGTAGCTCGGCCTACTCCTGTCATGTCGTGCTGCTGTCTTGTCTATATTTGATTTTGTTTAAATTTTGAGTTG
>JASCQY010000036.1:10392391-10404248 GCA_030264315.1 Sardinella tawilis
TACGTGTGTCTATGTGTTGGTGCCCCCCCCCCCCCCCCTCACCTGAGTGATGTTGCGGACGGTGGGTGCCGGCTCATCTCGTAGCCTCTTCATGGCCGCCACCGGTGTCTCGCTGAAGTATGGAGGCTCGCCGTCCACCATCTCCACCACCATGATGCCCAGAGACCACACGTCCACCTACAGTAGCAGCAGCGCACAGTTAGCAACAAGGAGCACTTCTGATGCACTCAAAAGACCTTGGGAGAGACAATATTATGGCACATTCACCTTGCTGTTACAAATGGATTATACATACAATATAAATATATACATAAATAACATATAAATATACAAATGGAACAGCCATGACCTGTGCATCGCTCCTGCCCAAAGCAGATGTCTGACCCGAGTTACATAAACCCTTGCCACAGACACTACTAACCTCTAGACAAATCTAAACTGCTGTGTAGTCACAGACAACTCCTACTGTCCCCATGAGTAAGTGACGATCAAAAGCAAAGCTGTGATATAAATATCTACACAACAGATGCTATTCAGTGGAGTTAGTTGGCAGTGCTTATTTAATAGAGTTGAGGGCCACACTTGGAGAGCCCATTTGAGTCTATTTTTACTCAAGACCACAAGGAGCTCAGTCAGGCCAAAATAGAATTTTAATGTGTTTTCAAAGTCAGATGTTGGACACAGCACTTAGAGCTGTTCACAAAAAAACATTACAAAATGATTTACACACAAAACGAGAGGCTTATGCAAACAACATTCTCTCTCCGTGACACAAGAATAATTACACAGGTAGCGCCGTTGTCCTATATACAGTATACACACTAGGCCTAGTCATTGTCCTATACACACTAGGCCTAGTCTAGTCATTGTCCTATATATACACACTAGGCCTAGTCTAGTCATTGTCCTATATATACACACACTAGTCTAGTCATTGTCCTATATACACACAGTAGTCTAGTCATTGTCCTATACTGTATATCCTGCTGCTAGAATCCTTACTAAAACAAAACAAAACAAAACAAAAAAAAAGAGAACACATCACTCCAGTCCTTAAGTCCCTGCACTGGCTCCCAGTGAGGTTTAGAATTGAATTTAAAGTCCTACTGACAGTCTATAAGTCACGTAATGGCATAGGCCCAAAATATATTGCAGACATGTTACAGCAATACAACCCCTCAAGGTCTCTTAGATCTACTGAGTCTGGTACACTGATAGTGCCCAGAGTAAAGTCTAGGCAGGGTGAAATGGCATTTAGCTATTATGCTGCGAAATGCTGGAATCAGCTTTCCTTAGAAATAAGAACTGCCCCAACAGTTGCCTATTTTAAAAAGAAATTAAAATCAGCACTGTCTTTAATTAATTTGTGGGCTATTGATACATTTGATAAGATAAGATTAGATAAATAAGTTTACTTTAATACGTTTACTTTATACATTACACACTACTACTGTAGGTGTACCTAGTCATACTGTAGGATAAAAGCTTTAGCTAATGGATTTTAGAAAGTTCTCTTTAAGTGTGTACCTCAGTGCCATACGGTGACTTGGAGATGACTTCAGGTGCCATCCAGTAGGGCGTGCCCACCAGAGACTTCCTCTTAGGGATGTCTTTACTGATCTGGGCACAGAACCCAAAGTCTGACAACTTGACCTTGGAGAAGAAAAGCACAAGACACATTTGTGACACATCAAAAGGTGACGTACAAGAAAACATCAGCACAAAATGGCATTATAGTAAATATATGACAATAAAATGACACATTATATATTGCAGAGAAGCCACTTCACTAGCAAGCTATTGTTGTCTAAGTGTGCCTAATTGGCCCACATCCATCCACATCCAAGGCAGAAGAGAACATACTAGTGGACTGTCTGAATAAATCACCAATAGTGGGAGAACAGCTGTAGAATAAGCAACTGTGCGTACAGCAACCTGGGCCCTGAGATACAGCAATGAGGTTGTGCCTCTTTTGACACTTAGTACTTATTAATAAGTAGAGATCATGGCTTACTAGGTCATTATAAAGATGATATCAAGAATAAAGGCCTAATATATCATGAGAAATTTGTGAACACACGCCTGACAAATGCCTTACAAGTCACTAATACAGGCATTAATTAGGTGGGTATTAGTGGCTTATATGTGAATCTTAAAATAAAGTGCTACCGACATTATTACTATGCTTTGCAACAATGTCCTTTATCAACTAGAAAAAATAACTGTTAACTAGGCTCACAGTCATAAGTAATAGACAAGACAAGACAAGACAAGACGCAGACCTTGGTAGGAGGCCATTGGCCAACTCTTCCTAAAAAGCTGATAGAAAAGTGTTGATTGTGGGAGTGCAGGGCAGTGCATGTCAGGCATCTGTACACCAGCAGGTGTGCTCTATCTATGCCTGTCTGCTGCTCTAGTGTGTGGAGGAGCGCTGCTATCTGTACACCAGTAGGTGTGCTCTATCTATGCCTGTCTACTGCTCTGGTGTGTGGAGGAGCGCTGGCTCACCCTGCCGTCCAGCGTGAGAAGGATGGAGTCGCTCTTGATGTCCCTGTGGATGACGCCCTGGGAGTGCAGGTAGGCCAGGGCCTGCAGCACGGCCTCACACACCGTTGCTATCTGCTCCTCGCTCAGCCTGCACACAGGGACACACAACCAGCACGCACTTATGGGTGAGAAACACACAACCAGCACACACTCATAGGTCAGAAACACACAACCAGCACACACTCATGGGTGACAAACACAACCAGCACACACTCATGGGTGAGAAACACACAACCAGCACACACTCATAGGTGAGAAACACACAACCAGCACACACTCATGGGTGAGAAACACACAACCAGCACACACTCATGGGTGAGAAACACACAACCAGCACACACTCATGTGTGAGAAACACACAACCAGCACACACTCATGGGTGAGAAACTGTATGCAAAAGGCCGGAAGGTATAAAACATAACAATCCCCCTTCACTAACACTTCCTTGAGAAAACAGTGGCAAAGACCTTGTTGCATTCTGAGATGAAATGTCAAAATATTCTACCAAAATATTACCTATAGTAGGTCAGATAGTATAACCACACTAATATGCAACTACATTCACCTTCCCTTATGGCATTGACATTCATTCATTACTATACAGATGCTGACACAGAACACCAAGACTGTGCATATTTCATCAGGGTATATTTGCCCTGCTGAGAATTAAACACATTCTGTTTTGTGCTCCACAGCTGAGCTTCTTCAGGATAATAAATGTCTTAAGTTTACAATCTTGCTTCAGCATTTTCTGTAAATAAACAACTTGAGTAACATTAAAACGGCATCAAAACATCCCACTGTAAATAAAAATACACTCAACAGAGTAAGGCTGTTGCATATTTAATGGCAACCAATGCACACAAATTGCAACAGCTGCAAAATGTAAAGACCAATATTAGAATCCTCAGTCGAGCAGCGTTACTTGGACTGGACAGGATTGAGAACAACTTCATCTGCATTCTGATAAATAAGTCATGGGATTGATTTCTTTTTCCCTCTTTTGTTTTTTTTTTGCCTTGTGCTCTATCCATGGGGACTGCAAGCTCATGATTAAATAATCAAAGTTGTGGTCACTCTTTCTCTGTGTCTGCAGGACCTGGTCAGTGTGGCAATGTGACACAAACAGACCCTGACACTTTACATAAACTGCATCTGGCCTGGGCTGTCATGTCAAATGGCCCCTGTCTCAGACAAATCTGTCATCCCTTTCAATCTAATCCCTCCGTAGTCCAGTCCCAGGCCAGAGCTCGTCTCCTCGCCAAAGCCATATCAGACTCAGTCAGAAGCAACACGGAAGGGCTGAGATCATTTATGCAGCCTTAAATGTTTACTTTCAGCACTGTTGAATGGGCTATTTTTAGATGGTGGTCCTAGCCTGTAGAAAACTGAGGTCTGACATACTGAACTCCAGTAGAATAAAAGGACATCTTTTTTGAGAACCTAATTCAATTTCTCCCTGTCATTTCAAAATGTAATAATGCAATTATGTAATTAAATTTGAGAGGTTCCCATAGATACAGAGGCTGACAGTAGTTGTAGCCTGTCAGAGTCGGAAGACCCTGCAGTGCCCTCAACGACCCCTTTACCACACTCACAACACTATAGTGCCCTCTAGTGGTCACAAAAGCAATCATGGAGGACCAACAACAACAAAAACACAGGCTTGGGCAAATATGGTTGCAAATCACTAAATTAGAAAGTCCTTAGGGTCAATAATAAATAAATCACTCCTACTTCAGTCCCTGTGGTAAATGCATGATTTTCATTGGCCAAGTCAGAGGGAGATGGATCAGTACCTGGTCTCAGAGACGATGTTGGTCAGAGCTCCTCCTTGCAGGTACTCCATGATGACCCAAAGCTCCTCCTCCACCAGAGCGCTCTTGAACATCTCCACCACGTTCTTGTGCTGGTAGTCCCTCATGATCACCACCTGGGGGCACAGCAGAGCCACACCTCCTTTAAGACTCTGCACCCGCACTACTGGACCAGTACACAGGTGTTGTGGCTGATCTGGGGAGCTGCCAGTGCTTTTACGCTGCTCATAAACTCACAGCAAATGGGCCGCGAGTGAAGACTACACACATCTACAGACATGTGTAGGAGAGACAGAGAAATGACACTTGGGCTCTGGTAAGTAATTGTAAAAAAGCTCTGACAAAGTCTGACAAATCATTTTGCAAAGTTCTCGGGGATCTTTCCTAAGGGGCAAATAAAAGATAACATTTATTCATAACATAAGTCAGTGAGACCTTCATCTTAAGTGGATTTAGAAGTAAATATAAATTATTGTAAACTTGCTGTTGTTGTTTTCAGGGCATATATTTAAAGGGATATTTATTTAAATGATGTGATTGTGCTACCAACTCAACGTATGTACTCCCAAACATCCAAAAATTGGCCTATAAAGCATTTTAGGCCGAATAATTCCTTCAAAGTTCTCTTTGATGCCGCATATTGTCGAGGGGAAAGCCGCAATAAGACAAATCTATGTTATTTTGGATGTCACAGTCATAAGACAAATCTGTTATTTTGGATGTCACAGTCAGCCCTTTGTGTCTGGCTATGGCCAGAAAAGATTTCACACTCCAGTTGTACCAAAGCCGTGTGCAGCACTATGCTTGACACAGTGCCCTTTTTAAACAAGCAACAACTAGGTCAGCAAGGCCCATTTCCATTTCCAAAGCTTAGGGTTATGAGCCAGCAAAACGCATCACATTAGATGCATTACAGCAGCATCCATGAAGTACTACAGGGGCTTCAGCAATGGAACTTTTGCTTTGTCCCTTTGGATGGAAATAACAGATCTTCCAAAGCAACCTGTCAACAAATGATTTCATGTGAATGTGAAATGATTGTTACAAAGAGGAGCAGAGTTACAGCTTCAGCTGCAATCCGCCCCATACATCCCTTCCCCAGCTGCCTGCCTGCCTGACTGCAGTATTGCATGGCAGGATGCAATCTGAGAGAGGCTCTGCTGGGCTTTAGGCCTCAGTGCCTCAGTGCCTCTGCCTCTGCTGGTGTCCCTCATGGCAAATTGAATAGCATCCCTCTCCCCTCCCCTCCCATCAAAGGTGAGACATTTCACCTCTCCCCAAGGGGACGTCTGTCTCTGGTCCGCATGTTAGCGTCAGCAGGTGTGTGTGTGTGGGGGGGATTTAGGGACAAGAGGCTTTGATTTGATTTTACTCTCCATTTTTTTTTTTTGGAAACCATCAGGGCGTTCTACCTCATTAAACAGCAGCTCCCTCCGCTGCTGCCTGCGCAGGTCCATCATCTTGACAGCCACCTGTCTGCCGCTGTGCTTCTCGCGAGCGATGCACACCACCCCCGTCGAGCCCTCGCCAATCTTCACAAAGTTGTCCAGGTAGGAGCGCGGATCGCCCTTGTCCACGACCATCTGCAGCGCCGCCTTGAACTGCTCGTGGGTCACCTTGGGGGGGTCCGGCGGCGGCCGCGGCGACGGGTGCTGGGGCGGTCGGAAGGCGGGCGAACAGGTGCCCGGTGGGCTGGTGGCCAGGGAGCCCGTGGGCGAGGGCCGCGGCTGGGACGGGCTGTCCTGCCGCGGGTAGAAGCCCGGGTTGGTGCTGGCCGAGTGGCGCAGGTAGGGCTCGGGCCCGCCGGGCCGCAGGCTGATATTGGGGGACAGACCGATGGTGTAGCTGGACGAGGAGCGCACCGTCCGGTGGGGCGGACGGGCACCGACGCCGCTCATCATGGGACTGTTGGTGCAGCTGGCAAACAGGCCTGGCTGGTGCCGGAACACAGCCTCAGCCTGAGACAGAGAGAGGCAGAGATGGGGGGGGGAGCATACATGAACATTTAACAAAGATAGATTCGGGAACAGAGGGAGAGAAACACAGAACATGACTTTCAGAGAGAAAGAGAGAAAGAATAAAAGAGAGACGTCGCATGAAAGAGTGCAGAGAAAGCAAATGCCTACAGAGACCTGCTGAGAACAGACTATGCTGAGACAGAGAGAAAGAGAAAATGCAGAGAGGCCATAGATAGATAGATAGATAGATAGATAGATAGAAGAGAGAGAGAGAGAGAAAGAGAGAGAGAGAGAGAGAGAGAGAAAGAGAGAGAGAAGTGAGGGTGAGGAGAAAGAAAAAGATAAAAAAGGACAAGCGTTGGCACATTTCCCAGAGGTCCCTGCCCTGCCCGGCTATGGAACTGCATGCTAATGGAGGCCAGACACCTTGCCACCTCCGCACGCCACACCAGCGGGCCCTCTCATGCCAGCCCCACGGGACTCTGGGTCCACTTTGAGACGCTGCCAAAGGCCAGTGTTGTAACGTTTACGGCCCCCCTCTGCCCTCGGCCGGCTGGGACACCTTTAGCTCCCAAATCGTGCTTTATCACCTTGAAAAACTAACCGCTTTAATTGAGCCAACCTGCCGCAGTGAGGAAGAAGAGGTGTTTGAGGGAGGGAGGGAGCGAGGGAGAGAGACAGAGAGAGGGAGGGAGAGGAAGAGAGAGAGAGGAATAGAAGGAGTGATGCCTTTAGGGAAAGGGGAGGAGGGGAAGGGTTGCATCAACACATCCTAAGATCCAGCACAAACTTGTTTGCCAGAACAAATGGAGCACCGGGCGCAGGCGTCAGAATCAGCGTTAACACACACAGCCACAAGTTAGAGCATGCAGAGCTTTTTGGAAAGGAAATCAATACAGATGTGTTGCCACTAAGTAAAGGGATTTCATCATCTAGATTTCACCTGAGTTCAACCAGTGAGGCAATAACTTTATTGAGTGTCCTCATGCGCTCCAGTGTGTGAGCCTCCCACACACAGTGCAGTGCAGTACAGTACACTCCTGGGCAGAACCAAGGAGGCAGGCATGCCTGATCACATGACCACTGAGTTGTAGGACTACTTTTCTTGTTTCTCAAACACAAGGGAGACAAGCAGCAGAGTTTCACAATAGTGTTTGCACGCTCTGGAGCCTCAACTGTGGATAGTTTTAGAAGGGACTGATTTTCCCACGTTAATGCACTCGTTACGATTCCTAATTAAAAAAGGATAGTAATTGTAACAGACTCTGTTTGCCTCATTATTTTGCCCAGGAGTGAACATCCGCTCCATCCCAGGAGTGCACATACAGTCCTGTACTCACCCACCCCCTCAGGAGTGATGCTAGAACACACACTGCTGATGGAATAACCCTCTCAGGACCAGGCATGTAACACAACTATTGGGTGGAAATACTGTTTTAATCCTACAAGATGCAGTTCCCCTGTACAGCATGTGAAAACAAAGCAGGTTGTGTCAGAGCTGCTTGCGTAAGTAAGATGCTTCAGTGAGGCTAGTTTAGAGGAAGATCTCAGTTTGCACACAAGAGCTTTGCTATGCTCTCACACACACCTAACTACAGCACACACGGGATGTTCAGAGCTGCTCCAAAATATTTACATCTCCACAGAAATGGTCACACACAACTCAATCTGAGCTGAAAGTTCTTTTCCTGTATATCTTTGCAAGATCGCTCAAGTTTCTGCGTCACGCTCACTAATGGCTCCATAAGAGCCCCCTATGAGCAGGTTCTAGCACCAACCTGCATGCTCTTTCCAAAGAACATTTTCCCTGATTGCAAAGGAAAGCTGCTTGCATCCTTCTGACCTGGTTCTCCTCTAGCGGTTCCACTTGTCTGTCAAAAGTAGCCGTGCCCCCACACTGTGTTCTATTCACCCTGTGAGTCACTCGCATGAAAAACCCGCAGTATGACGCAGTCGGGTGGAGCGAGAGAAAGAGAAAGAGAAAGAGAGAGAGAGAGAGAAAGAGAGAGGGAAGGTTCACCTTTAAGTCATAAGATGAGTATGGCCTCCCGGGGCTGTTCTGGGAGTGGATGAGGAGTCTCTCGGGGGTGTGTACACCAGGCTCCCCCATGGGTGGGGGCGGCAGTGGGGGTGGCAGGGGCTGGACGTGTCCGGCGGGGGAGTAGAAGCAGGACATGGGTCTTTGGCCGGGGGGCGGCAGGGGCCTGGGGGGCGGGGGGGCCATGTCCCTCCGTGCCATCAGCCGCTCGGTGGGGCTGCCCATCTCTCCGCCGCCGCCCCCGCCCAGGTACATGGCTGGCGGGTAGGGCACGGGGATGGGCGGAGGAGGCAGCGGGGGTGGGAAAGGCGGGGGTCCGATGGCCTCCAGAGAGGTGATGCTGACCTCGTGCGTGGACTTGGCCCGGGGCAGCACGCCGTTGGGCTGCAGTGTCACGCTCTTCTTCATGCCCATGTGGGGCGTGCCGCTCTCGCTGTGCACGATCCGCGCCCGCTCCCTCCAGCGCCCGTGCCCGTCGCTGTCTCCGGGCGCCCCGTGCGGCTCGCCCAGCGCCAAGTCCTCGTACTGGTAGGGCTCGCCCTCCCGCTCCTCCCCCAGACGGCCCAGCGACTGCGCCCGCTTGCGCGCCGACGGGCTGCTCTTGCGCAGGGAGTTGGAGCTGCTCACCGACAGCCGGTTCATGTCCGACAGCATGGCCGAGATGTAGTCCCCGTGGCCGATGAAACTCCCCCGAACGATGGTCTGAGAGCAGGACAGGGAGAGACAGAGAGAGACAATTAGAGACAGCATAGAGGACGGACAGGCAGACGGACAGACGGACGGACGGACGGGCGGACAGACAGACAGATTTAATAGGATCTAGAATAAAAGGAGGAAGTGGGCCAGAGAGACGTGTGTGTAGATAGACATGAAAAGAGAGACAGAGACAGAGAAAGGAGGTGAGAGAAAAAGAGTGAAAGTGAGTGAGCCGGGGTGACAGATGGAGAGACAGAAAAAGCGAGTGAGGGAGTGATTTCTTGAGATTTGCGTGCTACTTTCACTGTGGACTTATGAGAGCACATCTGAAGTCAGAGCTCTTCAAAGGGGAGCTAATTTGGGAACTCTGAAATAACCTCTTCAAACTTGTTCTCATAATCTGTGTCTCTGTTGAGTCCAACTCTAAAAGTCTTGCAGTACAACACAGTACACCCATGGCTTACTGATGTATGCAGACATACAGATACAGATACAGACACATGCTGCAGCATTTGTGCGTGGACTTGCCACCATTTACATCCCATGCAGTGAGCACTATTCTCATGCCTTAGGATTAGGATTGGACAAACAACGACAGCGATACGGATTTCAAAAGCAAATCTGATGATATTTCACACTGCTGCATCAAACAGGGCAAGTAAGAGTCATGTGACTCACAAGGAGTAATTCACATGAGTCAACGGTTTTGGCATGTGGTGAACAGCTGAACAGCCAATTGGGATCATTACAATGAAGCTTTAAAAAAATGACATGAATACAAAAATGAGAAAAGCTGACTAAAAGCAAATGATGAGTACTGTATTCAAATCCATAGAAACATACAGACTACTCTACAACAAGGTCATAGAATCAATGAAGGAGGATTATACACTGTTCTCTGGAGTGTACTGTATGTGTGTGCATTTAACTTTAGGGACATTAACACAAATAAGTTCAAATGCAATTTTACAAGCCCAATTATCACCAAATGTTTAGGCTGGGCTTTGAAGTGGTATGTTCTGGCTAAATGGCGCCCTCTCTCACAACCACAATTGAAATATGATGGACTTTGTGTATATGACATCATATCCAGGCTTTGTTCTAATTGGCCTTTTTTTGTGGCGTTTTAGTATGAAGATTCACTAAATGGCCACAACCATATTTCACATTTATGATAGCACTGTGGCCATGCACAAACTCTCCCAAGTCAACAGAGTCAAGGGAAAAATGCTTTTCTAATCTGTGACCCCTTTGCAAACAAGTCTGAGGTTTTTAAGTTTAGGCTAAATTTTTGTTTTCCATGGTTTCATCTTCAAAGCCGCCCACAATGTAATCCTGGCCTCAGGCTGAGTGATTCCACAGATAAAACGCAAACACACAGAATCAGCTCCTCCGGCTAAAGAGGTAGCGCGCCGCGCCGCGCTGTGAATGTGAAGGTCACAAGGTTGCTTCCTAGAGAGACCACACTCTAAAGAAACATCAGCTCTGCATTAGACTTTCAATGCAAAAGTCTGGTAAATATGCATCACCATACTGCACACTGTGTGTGTGTGTGTGTGTGTGTGTGTTGGCAGCAAAGACGAATACGCTCTGAATCGGAATCCTGCAGGCATTTTTTCAGGGATATGAGGACAGATAGATAAGCGGCTAAGCCCTGCTATGCTGTGTTTAACAATTTAGTTGCAACACTGTTTTGTTCAGTGGGCAAAACAGAGCTGTTCTGTTCCTACATCTAGCGTCTGTCAGGCACGGATGCTTCGGAGCAAACCAATCCGGCACACAAGAATGTCCTGACATTCCAATATTCTCAGAGTCTGATGCAACACCGTTCTGTCTTGAGGACATTCTGGTGCGCTGTCATCTCTGCCTCACACGGGTGACACAAAAAGAAGTGAGTGGCAAATAGCAGTGACGCACTGCAAACAACAAGAGGAGGTGGGGGGAATGAATAAATACATAAATAAATAAATAAATAAACAAACAAACAAATAAAGAAAGAAAGAAAGAATGAAAGCCTTGGCATGACACTGTGCTTGCTTAACCTCTCCACACTAAGTGCCCAACAGTCAGTTACTCACACTCCGAGCAAGGGTGAGGTCATGCTCCACTTCAGAAGGCTTTTTCACTGCACACCCACATCCTCTGTGTCCTCTGGGATCTACACTCTCAACTCCTGAGTGAAGCATTCTTTTCTCTTTGTGCTCTATTAGACAACCCCAATCTGGACTTTCCCATTGAGCTCATGTTAATGTTTCCATCTAAAAAAAAAAACTGCACTCAACCAAACCAAAATCACTCAGTACCTTTCCAAGTCCATTCCAGTGTGCTATAATAAGCCCACTTCATAGGGAGTGCAGGTAGCCTCCCTGCGTCACCGTCTGTCTTTCTGTCCGTCTGTCCCTGTCCTGTCCTGTCCTGTCCTGTAACTGTCCTGTCCTAACACAGATGCTCAGTTGCCGTGGCCACACTGCACCTCTCCCCTTGTCCTCGTCCCAGCTGAGGCACGCTCTTTATCCCGCAGCCACGCAGTGACAGCAGCACTGTAGATGTGTACGTCGTGGAGCCCAACAGCCCATAATAATGCGTGCTCTATCCCCTCACATTGAAGCTGGTCTGAAGTGGCTAATGCTGCTGGAGGGGGCTGTTGGACTGCACTCTGGAGTGCTGCCTTGTAATATTGGTGCTTGTTTACCCTTTACTGTTTCCCCCTCAGGACACTGCAGTACTTCTCCGCACGGCAGCAGATTATCCCACACACACACACACACACACACACACACACACACACACACACACACACA
>JASCQY010000036.1:10502148-10513991 GCA_030264315.1 Sardinella tawilis
CACACACACACACACACACACACACACACACACACACACACACACACACACACACACACACAGACACACACAGACATATACACAAACACACACACACATACAATACACACACACACACACACACTTTTGCTCTTTCAATCTTTTTCCTTCTCGTACACACTCTCTCCCCCTGCCCCCACCTCTCTGACTCTACCTTTCTCTCTCTCTGTCTGTCTGCTTGAGCCACTAGGGATGGTGAGCAAAGAGTGAGACTAATGAAAGAGAGATGGCGTTTTCATCTCCTTGTGTGTGTTGTCCCACACAGGGTTCGAATAGACAAGTCCGAGGAAATGAGGAGTAGCTGCCCTCTATGACTGATTTAATTACTCTGCCAAAGAGAAGCCATAAGCCATGTTCAGCGGACGAGCTGAATGTGATTATTATCCATTGAAACGGGCCATGGGGGAGATGAAGTTGGAGACGCCCATAAAAGCAGATGCCCCATAATAACAGACTGTTAGCATAATTGCTAGCCCAATTACAGACTCCTGCACGTCTCAGCCACGGGTTTGGAGCCTCTCCAGGCATCAGGTTGAAAGTGTTTGTACTGTATAGTATGTGTCGCACGCCAGCCAATCTGTCACTGTGCGTCTAGCTGAGTTTGAGGCGCAGCACAGAAACCCAGTGGGCTCTGTTGGGCTGGGCTGGGCTGGACTGTGTCTGGGCTGGGTCTGGTGCTGTCTATGGGAATCTCCTCGCTAATCGAGTGTTTTTCTCCTTCTCTCCTCTCCTTCATGCCGCTATCTGACTCCTCCATGCAGCTGTTCTTAAGGTAAGCTTGTTGATATCACTCTCTCTCTCTCTCTCTCTCTCTGTCTCACACTCCTCCCCAAGGGAAATATGTACTTTGGCCTTCTCTCCATTCAGTCGCTGCATCTCATCAGGCGCGACAAATGCTGTTTTTTCCCCCCTCTTTTTCCCTCCTTTTTCTCTCTAAATGCACTCCTGCCGAGTAATCCTCTCACAGGTTTGACTCAGCAAAAGTGTTTTTTTCTCCTTATTTTCTTTTGTGTGTGTGTGTGTGTGTGTCTTCGTGTGTGTGTGTGCGCGCGTGTGTGCCAGTGTGTGTGTGTACCCTCTATCTGTGAAAAACTGTTCCAGCGTGAGGGCGAATTTATTTTCGTCGCCAAGTGAGTTTCGCAGGCCCGTCTGGTAGGATTACGCAGCAGGCTAAGAGGAATATTCTAGGGGAAAAAAAATCAAATTCATGCTGATTTTCCACTCACCTCAAACTCCACCAAGCCCCTCAATGCATGTCTGGTGTCCTCATTTTTGCTTCATTCAACTCTTTTCAGGGTTTTTATAAGTTTGGTGGAACAAGTGGAAAATAGATGTTAATTAGATTATTTTAGCTCTCTGCTAGAATATTCCTCAAGGTTTGAAGTACATTTACTCCAGCGAGCTTGCATGGGCTGCTTGCGTTTTGTTCATCCATAGCCATCATCTTCTCTCCTGCACTGGATGATGTACTGTGTACAGTATCCCATCAGATCTGTGTGCATTTGCTCCAAAACAATGAGAAAATAAAAATAATAATAGGAAAAAAGTGAACGGCAAAGGCACAGTCATACATCACCTGTTGGCTGCTCCGTCACCCTTAACATGTCTGACTTCACGCCCCAGCATGCAGAGAGCGAGGGGACCCTGCTGGTGGACAGTGCCAGCGAGCGCTGCTCCCTGCAGCCAGCCACCAGCCTCAGCTCCCTGGCCTCCAGCATAAGCGAGTCCCAGGCTCTGTGCCGGCCTTGTCTGGAGGACGCGCGCGAGGAGCTCGGCTTCAGTAGAGAGTCCGAGGAGAAGCCGGGGGCTGAGGAGGATGTGTCGGAGGACTCGCCGCCACTGAACGTTCCGGATGCGGAGACGCAGGAGAGCCCAAAGCTGGAGGAAAAGGAGGGAGGAAGTGAGAGAGGGAGCCAAGAGAAGGAGAAGGAGGAGGAGATTCTGATGGTGGACGACCAGGTAGCCGACTTTGCCAGCTCAATGCTGGCCGCCATCTCCTGCTGGCACTATAGGGCCCGGGCTTTGCTTTTCACTCGGTTCACAACGGTGAGGCTCTCAGCCATCCCACTTCTGCCCCCTTCCTCGTGCCCCCACACCCCTCATCAATCACCTCACCCACCCCCCCAACCACCAACCACCCGCATCTCCGCCATCCCATAATCCTCAGCTGGGTTGCTGACCAATCGCATCCATCCATCCATCCATCCTGCATCCCGTGATGGTGGCTCACTAACGGTACTCCAGGCTGTGCATGTGGAATGGAGTGACTGCGTGTCCTAATGCTTGAGGAGCGCACCCATTGGCTGCATGCATGTTCCCATTGGCAGAGGTGATGGCATGCTCACCTCTGATTGGTTGACTCTGTCTAATCTGCGGTGCCTGGCCTGTATGACTGCAGCTCTCCTCTATGCTTTCCTTCCTGTCCCATCACTGTCTGGCTGAGTAAATGTACAACTGATTGACTCACTGTACTGACTCACTGTTTTACTTGCAGCGGCCGGGTCAGGGTACAAGGCCTCTGACCAGAGAGTTGGGTTGTCTGGGTTAGACGTCTCTCTCCTGTGTGGCTTTGAGTTTGTCATGTGATCATCTTCCCCAACCCAGCAATTAATGAGGGTTAATGTGTTGGACAAGCTTCAGTTGAAGTCCTGGGAGGATTGTTTAATAGCAGGGCTTTCAGGATGCCCCAAATTGCCTTATGTTGGGTTGCGTACAATCAAGCACCTTTTAGGCGCAGCAGAACAATTCACGACTAATCAGCGCACTGATTCAGGGCTAATTTGATTAATTATATGCCCCGCAAATTTGCAGACATTTAGCACAATGCTTTATTCAGCTAATGGATTTGCACTTCAAGAAGTGGCGACAGAGGGGATGGGGCTCCGGCTTCAAAAGGAAATTTGGCTGTCAGATTTTACAGGCTATTGTAATACCAAGTGGGCCGTCATTGTAAAATCAAATTCACTCCAAAGGTACCCCTTTTTTATTTTTTTAATTATACAGGGAGATCAAAAGGTCACTCACTCTAATAGAGATTAAACAAAAGACTAGCCTAGCTTAGCGGGCTTATTTTATGTACAGTGACTGCCAGCACTTTTAAAACTTCTCCCTTTATCTTTTGTTCCCCCTGAACCACCTTTGAAGAGCCATTCATCATTGTCCAAACACACGGTAGACACAGATAAAGCATCTGAATGGGAAGCAGGAACAGATAGGGACTTTTTTTGCGTGTGTTTGCCTTCTGGAAGCTTTATTGTTTGAGTGTATTAGAGTCTGTGCCAGCGTGCCTGTGTGTGTGTGTGTGCGTGCGTCTCTGTCTCTGCCTCTTGATCCATGACACTGTGGCTTGCAGGATGGGGAGGGCTGCACCGCTGTGGAGGAGGACCAGCTGGTCCCGGGAGGAGGGACCCAGACTCCCCCCGAGCAGGAGGCCTGTGAGCCAGCCGTGGATCAGACTCTCAATGACCAGGTAGGGAGAGCCCACGGAGGCGACAGCTGAGATGCCTAGGCAACGGCGCAGATGTGATCAACAA
Organism: Sardinella tawilis; assembly: GCA_030264315.1. NCBI lineage: Eukaryota > Metazoa > Chordata > Actinopteri > Clupeiformes > Clupeidae > Sardinella > Sardinella tawilis. Next base: position 10,505,721 of record JASCQY010000036.1, read on the forward strand.
GTCAAACAAGTGTGGCTCTGGCCTTGAGTGTGTGTGTGATAATGCTCTTATGGTGCTAGGGGGTTTCACAATGCAGCAAGACAAAGTCACAGTGACATTCTGGGGCCTGTCTGGGGCCTCGGAGCTTGAAGGCGTCTCACACCGCTCACCACCACTGAAGTGCCATGAGTGAGACATGCAAACGCTATTTGTGTGTGTGTGTGTGTGGTAGATTATGACTTAGTATGACTTATTTAGTAAGTCATTTTCACCTGGCCTGTCTCATGTACCAGTACTGTCTGCCACACACACACACACAGGATTAGTCCAATGTTTAGTCTTCTTCCTCTGTGGACTGAGGCTCCTACAGCAGTGGCTCCCGGAGTGGAAATGAAAGCATGAGTGGCATTTGTAAAGGACAGGCCCCTTTTTGCACACATCATAAGTGTCCTTTAGGCTTGATCCAGACCTCGGAGACACCCATTACATCCCATAATTCCCTCCTTTTTCTCCCCACTGCACACACACACCTCTGAGTGTGTCTAGCCCATTACATCTGTGTGTGTGCCCATGACATCGGTGTGTGTGTGTGTGCGTCCATGAACTCACTCAGGTCACCTCATGCTGCTAATCGGATGGATGCACTCGCACTGGGCATGTGCAGGATGCAGGGACACTGGGAGGAAAACAGACCTGAACCTCCTCCATTCAATTCAATTTGATTGACTTGCAGGCAGCATATGGCAGCATTGACATTAGATGTGTTGTCTAGTCATGTAACACAACGCAAGCTTAAGCCCCTTACAGTCACCACAGACAGACTGCTGCCGTGTTCGAAACCGCCTGCCACAGTCCATACTACTGGCATACTGGTCTCTTGGGAAAGCAGCGTGTGGTGTGCAGTACGTGGACAAATAGCCCAGGACTAGTGTGTGCCGCACCTGCAGTGCATGCACTCATGAGGCTGGGGCCAGGTGCTTGGTGGTGGGGCTCTGCTGCTTGCGTACTGCAGAGCTGCATGCTGCACACTGGGCACTAGTGGGCACCTGCACTTAATGAATGGATCATCAGGCGCTGGCCATGCTATTGTAGCAGGCGCAGTGTGTGCTGCACCGTGTGCTGGGGCTCATGCAGCATGGAGCACAGCAGTATGCAGTATGCAGTATGTAGTGGCTAGTGGAGGAGCCTGGCCCGGGCTAGAGCAGGGAGGGAGCTGTGCGGACGGACTCATGTGGAACGTGGGATCGGAGATGCCTGCGAAGCAGCCACATTGTCCTGCTTCACTGATCTGAATGGGATTGGGTTGTATTGTACACAGTGTCTCCTTGTATGACTGCACACTCAGAGAGGAGAGAAATAGAAAGAAACCTGCCCCCCCCTCCCTCTCTCTCTCTCCTTCTTTCGCTCTCTCTCTCCTCTGTGCAGTCACATGAGGAGGGCTGTTTTTCACAACAGGAGAGGAAGAGTCTGTCACAAGTAATTCCTCTGCCTCATTTTTCAGCTAATCATCATCTGCACAGCTCAGCATGTGGCTGCAAAAGAAATGTGTGTGTCAGTACCATTTCCTCCACGCTTGGCTAGGGAGGGATGCTTTCTCAGTGAATTGTGTGTGTGTGTGTGTGTGTGTGTGTCTATGTAGGTAGGGCTGTGTGCCTGCATGCAAGAGAGATGGGGTGTGAGTAGCCGAGCGCGAGCTCGAGAGAAAGAGAGAGGAGATGTAGAGGACTAGGCGAGACGTGTGGACGGGTCCGCGGCGCTCGCCATGGGACGGCCCCAAACAGGCGTGAGGCTGCCGCCGCCGCCACCCCCCTTCCCCTCCTCTTATCTCCTGCCAGCAGCGCCTTGGCCAGTCCCCCCAGGATGGCACACACACACACACACACACACACACACAGGGCCTGGAGGCTCCAGTCACCCAGATGGGGAGAGAGAAAGAGACAAAGGAAGAAAGAGAGAGAGAAAGAGACTAAGGAATAAAGGGAGAGAGAGAGAAAGAGACAGATGAGAGAGAGAGAGAGCGAGAGAGAGAGTGTAATTTTGGGGATTACAAGACACGGTTCAGTGAACAAACAGATGAGTTGTCTGCTCTTAAGTGCGCACCTTGAAGAGTGAGTGTGCGTCCATGATGGTGGGATTGTTGATTGGCCTGATGTGACCTCCTGTCTTTGGACACACAGACAGACACACACACACACACACACACACACACAGACAAGTTGAAAATTGATCATCCTTTATGCAAACATAATCACAAGTCAAAGGGATGACACACATCACTTAGGACTCCCCAGTAGAACTAATATCATAAATATGGATTTGCTTTTATCTTCATTTCCTTGTGGTATCATGCTGATGAGTTTATGATCTATGTCCTTAAATCACCCCTCCCCCCTCCTCCTCCTCAGGTCTCAGAGGAAGAGGGGTCACCTCAGGACAGTGTAGACTGGCCAGCCAGCCCTGCGGAGCAGCAGAGGAGTGTTCCCCACATCCACATCGATCCCCCCCGCTGTGGCCCAGACGCAGACGCAGACGAGCGTCTGAGGGACGAGTCGGCCGTCCGGGAGGACGGGTTAGACACAAGCATTCTGGGCCAGGGGGAGAAGAGCATCTCCACCATTGGGACACTGTCGGAGCCCGAGGAAGAGGATGAGGAAGAGGAGGAAGCGGTCGCCATGGAAACGGAAGCCTCCAATGGCAGCATCCTCCCCCCATCAGTGCTGGACCAGGTGAGCGTGATTGCCGAGCGTTTCGCCGGCAGCCTCTCGCGGAGGAACAGCCTGGTGATGGCGTCAGCAGTCGCGGCGGTCGCCGTCGACGTTCCTCTCGGACCCCCTCAGCAGTCGGGGGCCTCACTCCACTCTGACCTATCCCAGGATGCTCTTCTCCAGAAGCCTGAGGCCTCCGCTGACCCCTTGACCCCCGTGACTGTGACGGCGGAGCCGGACCGGGCGGCCCAACGGCGGCTGGACTCCACGCTGTCCCGGAAGGACCGCCTGCTGATCCACAAGATCCGGCGCTACTACGAGCACGCCGAGCACCAGGACGTGGGCTTCTGCATCAAGCGCCGCGAGAGCCTCTCCTACATCCCCGCCGGCCTGGTCCGCCACCTCAGCCGCCAGATCAACGGCAGCCCCGAGGACGAGGCTTCCCCCGCCACCCCCGCCCCAGCCGGGGGGAACAGGAAGGGGAGCCCCAGCGCGCGCCCCACCTCCTGGTCCGTCTTCAACCTCCCCGCGTTGGACAAGAGGGACGAGCCCAAGCCAAAGACTTCCGCTAGCGATGGAGCTGTGCGATGCCCAGGTGGCGACGAGCGAGGCTCCAAGAGGAGAGCGCCGAGTGTCAGCGATGCTCTGCATCTACATGGAGACGCCCCCTCGCCCCCCCATCAGCTCCCAGGGGGGCGGCAGGAGGAGGCAGCCAGAGAGGATGGCCAGGACAGCGTGGACCTGGAGCTGGATGGGCAGACTGGACCCAGCACGGCCCTGCTTCACCCGGAGAGACTCCCCAGTCAGGAGCGCAGGCGCGTGGAGCACAGCCAGCCTCTACTGATCCTGGAACAGCCCGACCTCCGCCCCCTCACAGACACGTCCTCCGCTCCCTCCCCTCCCGTCTTTCTCTCTCCCACTAAAGAGGAGGCACCAGCCCTGGCACCGGTGCCCGAGAGCAGAGGCTCAGACAGGCCCCTCCAGCAGCAGAGAGGCCGGCCCCTGCGAGCGCCCCTGCCCAGGATCATCACCCTGCGCGCGGGCGCCGAGGAGGAGCAGATCCTGCAGGACGTGGAGCGCGTGAAGAACAAGGTGTTCCAGCTGGCCCGCCAGTACAGCCAGCGCATCAAGAACAACCGGCCCGTGCTGAGGGTGCGGCCCAGGGACACAGAGGGCCAGCTGCCCCCCAAGAACCTGGCCTGCGTCCAGGAGGAGAGGAGTCCGGCACGAGAGAAGGGTACGTGGTCCAGGTCAAACCTGTCCATTTTTATTTCCGATCATAATATTCCCAGTAAATTGTGTAATAATGTTTCAGAAGTAATGTGTGAGTCATGAACGTGTCAATCATGCTGTGGCAGTATGCTACTGTAGCTCTACTCTTCCGAGGCTCCTGAGATTCCAAGTCTTCTTTTTCCCGAGCAGCCGTGTGAGAGTGAGCGCCTAGGGGCGCAGGCTGAGATGGCGGAGCATGAAATGACGCTGAGCCAAGCACATGCATACATAATCAAACGCTGCAGCGGCCAAACCAAGGAGCCGGCCTGTAAATAAACACATTCGCAAGGAAATAGTTCTCCCTCAAGTTCTTAATGTTCTTTGTCTAGGTTTTTGCATTTCATGCCTGTCTGCTTTGAACATTGCCCCTTCTACTTTCTCTCTCTATCTCTCTCTCTCTCTTTCTCTCTCTCTCTTTCCATCAGTCTGATTTCTCTTCATCAGTCGTTCATCGGTGCTGTTTTGTGTCGTCTTTCCTGTGTTCCAGGTTCGGCTGGTCTGGATCTCTCTCTCGGCTCCTATGATCAGGTGACCATCCAGGAGCTGAAGCTGCGGAGCCCCTCTCCTGGCGCCACCACCACCACCACCACCAGCTCAGCATGCAGCTCCCGCGTCCAGTCCCCCAGCCCTGGCCCCAGCACTGGCAGCACCTGCCCGCCCCTGAGCCCCGTGGCCAGCGAGGCCTTCCCCTGGCCCGACGTCAGGGAGCTGCGCTCCAAGTACGCCCCCGGCCGGACCGGTGGCGCCGCGGGCGTGAGCCGCAGCCACTCCACGCCCGACAAGATGACCATGATGATGATGCTGGCCGAGGGGGAGGGCGAGGGGGAGGAAGAGCGGCTGCGGATGCCGCTGAGTCGCTCCAGCTCCAACTCCAGCAGCTGCCTGTCCCTGGACGCCAGAGGCTCCCTGCCCGACGTCAGCGCCGCCGCCTGCGCCAGCTACGCCCAGCCCGGGCACGCGGACCCTGCTGGGGAGAGGCCGGAGGAAAGAGGGGGGGTGAGCGGCTCCAGGCTGTTCCGGGTGAACTCTCTGGACCGCGTCACGGGCCCGCGGCACCTTCATGAGCAGCAGCAGCAGCTGCAGCTGCAGCTGAGCTTGGCAGAGACACACAGGAACGCGTGCAGGTGCACTGGAGAGGACAGACCCTCCCAAGAGCACAGGCTTGCGGCCGCAGGGGTAGCCAACGCAGCCTCAGCAGCAGGGCGTGAGGAGGAGGGAGGGACCCAAGCCCAGGCGGAGACCCAAGGCGAGTCGGAGCGGAGCCAAAGGGACGAGAAGGTGGCCAACGGGGCCTCGGAGGACGGCAGGTCGGCCCTGGAGCTGGAGGCGTGGAGGAGCCTGCGCCGGAGGGACTGGCGGACGTACGAGCGGCTCCAGAGCGCGCACAGGTACTCCACGGGCTCCCTCAGAAGACTGGAGGCCAGCCAGCACAGCCTCGTCAAGAACCTCCGGGAGAAGTTCCAGAGCCTCAGCTCGTACACATAAAGCGTATTTAAAGCACATGGGGTTGTATATAATATACTGTAGGACTGTACTGTGTGTCCAAGTGTCTGATCACTGGTCTGAGCACGCTCAGTGGGAGCGGAACTAAGCACCTGATGCATTATGGGAATCGGTACTATGTGTAAGTCTGTTGAGCAGATTGGCCAGTAACTCAGCTGTTTCTTGCCAGACTGACAGCTAATGCTTATGTGGTGGGTCCAGAACTAAGTCAGATCTGCATTAGTCTAGATCGGTATTAGTCCAGGGCTAAATCCTCATGGGATCAGGACCAGATCTGAACCAAATCAGAGCCAGATCCAAACCTGATCAGCAGGATCGGTTGTGCACAAAATAACCAGCAAATCTAGGATGCGGTCAGTTCCACAGTTCACTGCCACATCATGCATGTTATTGCTTGTCTGTGGTCCTCTTTTCCACATGACTATACTGCACACTATAGTATATTGGGACTTGCTTTCCTCCTTCTGTCTGGACACATCCTGCAGCGTCTGGGAATCTGTGAAGGGATACGTAAGAAAGGGCTCTTCGCCGAGTCCTATTTATCTTTCTGAAAGAGTTCGTTTTACTCAAACAGCTGTACATATGTTTATATCTGTACTCTCTTTTCTTTTGATTCCTAAATATCCATCTGTAAAATGTATATTGCTGAAATAAGGAGGAAATGTTTAAAATGGCGTTTCTCTCATCGCACAGAAAACATAATGTCTGTTGGAAGGGATCGTTTTGTATTGAGCTTTAACTTGTGTAGTTTGGATTGCGATATGGGTTTGAGGCGCACAGCACAATACCTTGTTGACGGGACACGACTTCTCCTTGTTAAGCAACCATGTTCAGGGCCCAGCAGTGCTATGTTTAGACGTGTGCATGCACTGACACGGGATCAGTGCTGGCCAGTGGCTGGCACATTCCCCCAGGTGTTGACAGCCTCCTGGGCCACAGAGATGGGGAAATAATTGGACACCACGACACAAATCTTCATGGTGTTGGTTAAACAAGTGACCTGTGAAGGGATGCCACGTCATGTTTGTTGAGACATCTTCCCTCTTTAAAAAAATGTATATTTTCGTCAAGACATTGTGTAACAACATGTGTGCTACTTGACATGTCTAAAGGCAAAAGGGCATTTTGGCACGGGGGACCCTGGCACGGTCCTCATGGGCACAGCATTGACAGCAGCACAAGCAGCTGGCTACGGGTAATAGGTGACTGCTACAGTACGTCTTAGCTTTTCTCCCCCACATGCATTCATGCCCCCCATGTTTATGGTTTGAGTGGTTCAGTCAAGCCATATGCTGAACCTCAGTACACAGGGGTTGGTTGGTTGGTTTGTTTGTTTGTTTATTTGTGTGTGTGTGTGTGTGTTTTCTGCCTTCTGTGACTGTGTATGCCTGTGTGCACCTGCTTGGACGGCCATTCCTCCAATGGCTACTATAAGGATGAGCTCAGGAGTAGCCAGGGAATCATCTCAAGTCAGAACACAATGAGGAGAAAGCAAGCAGGTTGGGCCTTTTCTTTTGCCGTGCTGCATCAGCATGCTTCTTGTTTAGGGTCTAGCACAGCTGCTGCACAGTCTGTTGCCTTCCCGATCTGCTCACACACACACACACACACAAACACTGGTCAGCGCAGCACAGATGATGTAAGAGATGATTCAGATGGTAGGGTAACATGCACGGTCTTCCCTAATCATGCACGGATGGGATGGGATGGGATGAGATCAGATCCAGTCCAATCCCAAAGCCGCTCTACTCGGCAGGCTACAGCGTCCCAACTGTCAACACCATCCTCAACTCTTCTCCCCAACACTGTCATCGCCAGAGGATTTTAAAGCTGTTTGCTGTGCTCTTGTTCCTGTCTGAAATAAATGTGGTTGATAAAATAAAGGCACTGTGTAACCCAGAATGTTCTCCCTGTCTTTGTACTCCGTGGAAACATGAGTCACGTGCTTCAGTAGCAGGTGCCAATGAAGACTTGTATTGGAAAAGACTTTTCCCAGCCATGCAAACCTTGAGCAACACCCTCACTGTAGCCTCCGCCATGTGTTTGACATCCCAATTAGCTTGTGCCGGAGGGCAGCTCCTCTCGGCCTTCCTGTCAGATGGCTGCAGTGATGGAATGCGGAGAAGAGCGTTTCCTTCCTCTGGCATCACGTGGAGCCGCTCAGATGGTGGACTCTGGCACCGCGGGCGCTGCCCTCTTTCATCCACCGGGCATGAGAACAGGATTAGGCTGATGGCTCTCAGCACGCGGGCGCCGGAGTTAGAGCCCCAGTTGCTTTTTCAAAGGGTGGTCTGTCTGTCTGTCTGTCTGTCAGGATCGCCGGCTGCCGGACTCAGCCTCAGCCTGCCCTGTGCATGAGGCTCCACTTTTGGGCCAAATGAAAAGTCTGCTTGCATGCGAGTGCTGCCTGGTCTTAGGCAGTCATTATAATGATGTCCCCTACATGCTGACAACACACAGGTCAGCACAGCTTCCGTAGGAGCAGTAAGAAATAGAGCTAAGACAGCCTATATGGTTCATATTTTGCTACATCACCCAGCCCAAGGAGAGATCTTGAGTAAATCAATCCATGAGGCTGTTGGAGAGCACAAACTGCTGTTTATAGGGATAACAACGGGAAAATTTGATGCAACATAGACAATAGTAAATCAGCAGCTAATACTAACACACTTTCAGTTTCTTTTTTCTACTGAATTTAAAGGTACACTATGCAAGCCTCCCCCCTACAGGCAGCAATGTATTTAAAATATAGCAACAAGATTGTACATTCTCACCAATTCATGTGGATTACTCTTCAGACCAAAGCATACAA
>JASCQY010000036.1:10538812-10550089 GCA_030264315.1 Sardinella tawilis
ACACACAAACACACACACACACACACACACACACAAACACACACACACACACACACACACACACACACACACACACATTACATTGTAGAAATGTCTCTAGCAGTACATTGCAGTATTCCACTTATGCACTTTCACTGTATTCCACTTATGCACTTTCACATCAAGAAGCCCAAAGCCCAAAGCTCTGGTGTTGGTCTGATAGGTGTGACAGGGGAAGTGTGGACTGTGTGCCGACTAACGCACCTCCTCTCGAGCTGCCCTGGAGGAGGCCGGTCCTGACGCGTCCATCTGCGACTGCTCGGAGGCGTCTCCGGCCACATCGTGGATCTCCCGCGCCAGGATGGCCAGGTCCTTGGCCAGGTCCTGACTGAGCCTGAGGGAGAAGCCCAAGTCACCGCACAGCCATTAGCATCATCAAACCCACTCCCACTTCCCCTCTCTGCTCAACACCACAGCGCTACCTGGGCCAGAGTAAGCCTGTGCTTGAGCACAAATAGAGAAGTGCCCTCCGCATGAGTGGCTTTTTAAAGAAGTTTTACTTCACTTTTACACTTGCATGCTCTATAGATGCACAGGGACTTCCTCTCCCTCTCTCTCCCTCTCTCTCTCTCTCTCCCTCCCAGCTGTGCCTCGACCTCTGACTGCCTGCCTGCCTGACTGTGAGGGGCCGTCTGCACAGCTGCCTGCTTACAGTACAGCCCAATGTGGATGCAGCTCTAAAAATACACAGCCTTCAATTAAGGAAGGACTCTAGGCAGGAAATCCTCCTATTTACTTGACTTCCTCTTGTGCAAAATGATTAGTTCTTTGGAAGGAATGTGTCTTTTGCATCTTCATTGGTCTGGATCTAAATTTTTGTTTTTAGAATACAACCATCAAACTTATAACTGGCATTTAGGTCAAAAAGTACAGTACATATTGCTAAATGTTTACTGCTAATTACTTATGGTAAATAAAAAAAAGGATGCCAAATGCTACACTGCTATACAGCACTGTTGTTATACTATACAAACATCACAATTGCATATATGAATTCCTGCTTATTGACAAAATCAAAACCATAGGCTATGCGGCCACCACGCCCCCTGCAGGTGAGAGCAGTACCTGGCGATCTCGGCGCTGTGCGAGCTCCAGTTCTGGAACGCATCCCCCTCTCCGTGGCTCTCCTCCTCCGAGTCTCGGCCGCGCAGGCGCACGGCGACGCGGCCCAGCACGGGGGTCTGGCCCCGGGGCGTCCCTGAGGCGGAGGACCCTGAGGTGGGGTGGGAGCGTTTGTGTTTAGGCGTGCTGTGGTTGGAGTCGTACTCCTCCTCAGACGTGGAGGTGTAGTCAGAGCCCTTCTGGCGCCTCCGAGAGCCTGGCCACGCCACCCCAGGGGGGGATGGGGGGGAGAGTTGGTTTGAAGGAGGAGGAGGAAGTGTTGGAAGCACCGGGGTTAATGAAGAAAGGAGGGTTTGGAAAGGAAAAGAGAGAGAGAGAGAGAGAGAGAGAAAGAGAAAGAGAAACGAGACACAAAGGGAGAGAAAGGGAACAATGAAAGGAAATCCATTCACCAGACCATCAAGTCCCACAGACTTACAAAAATACCAATTAAAAAAGTATGCAAAAGTGCCTTGTCAGATTTGAAAAATCTTCAATTCATTTTCATTTAATTTACTTTTCAATAATGCTGGTCATGAAAATTCCCAAACTGACAAACACTTTGGCAGGTCAATGAAACTCTGATGCTAATCAGTTATGAACAGTCTGATATCCCCCTTATTAGACCTATAGTTGTAGGTGTTTGTAAAGTGCTTAAAGGAGAAGTTCGGTGTGAATCAGTCCATAGCCCTGCTGTTAGAGGTGACTGAATGCTGTCCATAGCATACACAACACATTTGATGCAACCAAGACCGAGTAACAAACCAATAACTATTGTTAAGTGAATGGGGCATAGCAAAATGAAACTGAAAGTAAGACACTATGCCCCATTTACCCAGTGTAAGTTGTCAGTTCAGTATTCGGCCTATATTGCATCAAATTTTTTCTTTCTTTTTCCTATAGACAGCATTCAGTAACCTTGAACAACAGGGCTTTGGATTGATTCACACCGAACTTCTCCTTTAAAGGAATGTCACACTGTTAGGAGGAGCAGCCCAGTCAGTGGCTAGAGTGGAATGGCCCATTAGTTTCGACTACAGGACAGTAAGCATGAGCTAACTAAAGAGCTCCTCTGTGTTCACTACCTGGGCAGCACCCTTATCTCAGGCCGCTCCACACACTCCACACGCACTGGGAGCTCTTTGTGTTAGCTTAGGCTTAGCTATCAACCCTGGTCCTGACTCACACATGCCGACAGGCATACCGGGAAACTGCTCTTAAAAACACACACACACACACATACACACACATACACACACATACACACACACACACACACACACACTACTCTAAACTCAGGTTGAGTGATGTTAAAGACAATGGAAGGGGAAAGATAAACTCCATGGAAACCAAGTCAGCAACCAGAGCCTAGCTGTCATTCAAACCAACCCGTTCAGGCCTCGACTCAGACTTTCAGACTCAGCCCGCTCGTCTCCACGCCAACCAAACCAACTCATTACACATAATAACCACCTTAGACTCACTGGCAAACGGCTCAACCACATTTCTCTTGTAAATCCAACAACACTGAAACACGAAAAGTTAAGAATCAGTACTACACAGTGTGTGTCAAATGTTTGCACTCTTTTTCCTACCGACAGCAATCGGTGAACTGGAACAACTGAGTCACACAGTATTTCCATACTGTACCAACAAACCATACTGTAGTTCATCCAACCCCTAGCTGTGCTGGTGAGTGAGGGAGGGGCCGGGTAAGCCAGGGTTTAATGGGAGGGGGGGTGGGTGTGGGCGGGGGTGCTGGGCTCATACTCACTGGCTGTGCTGCTGGCGTATTTGGCGCTGCTGGAGCGGCCCCTGATGATGGGCTTGTGGTTGGACAGCACGGGGGTCTTCCTGGCCACGCTCTTGGGGTCGGCCACAGAGGCCTTGCGGACGGAGGTGGTGGACTCCGAGCTGCGGTTGGAGAAGCCGGTGCGGGGGGGCGGGGCCTCGGTGTCGCTGGGCGTGGTGAAGGAGCCTGTGCGCCTGCGCGGCAGTGCCAGGATGTCCAGCCTCGAGAGTGGACGCTGCTGCTGCTTAGCCTCCGGGGTCGCACGCGGTCCTGGCGTTCCCGGTGTTCCGGACTCGTTGCCACTGTGCCAGGTGCGCTCCGTCTCGGGGCCCTCGTTATCCGAGGCGTCTCCCAGGCGGGCCCGGCGGAGCATGGAGGCCCTGGTGGGACGGGGAGCCGACAGAGAGTTGGAGCGGGCCAGAGCCTGGGCCACGGAACCGCCAGTGGCATTCCGGCTGACTCGCGCCGACTCCTCCCGGTGCAGCCCTGGGGCCGCGTTCCTCTTCCGCGCCACGGAGCTCCGCGAGCCCGACTCCTGGTCGGAGGTCATGGAGTCTGACCAGTGCCGGCTGCCCACTCCGCTGCCTCCGGAGAGCATGTTGTCGTCGCTGAAGTCCATGGAGCCGTGCTTTCCCACGCTGTGCCGCAGGCCCGTCCGGGGCCTACCGGAGTCGGCCGTGCTCACCTGCCGGTGTCTCTCGTAGAGCCGTGTGCGAGCCGAGCTCAGCCGACTGCCGTCCTGCTCCACCTGATCCACGGGGGACCTGGTCTTGTGGACGCCGCTGCCGGCGGCGGCGGCGGTGGTGGAGGAGGAAGACTTCTTTCCGGCTCCGGAAGCCGACTCCCTGGAGTTCTTGCTGCTCCGCTGGCTGACCGTGCTGGAGGTGTCCACGTCCGACTCTCCTGACAGCGAGTCCTCCGCGCCAGCGGGGCCGCTAGCCGGCTGCTGCACCTGCAGCTTGGCCTCCAGGGAGGCTAGCACGTCCTCCGTCTCCTTGAGGAAGGAGTGCGTGTCCTGGGTGCACAAACCCCCCGCCGAGGGCCCGCGCTCCTTGGAGAAGGCCTGGCCGCTGGAGATGTTGGGCAGCCGCTTGAGCGGAGCGTCCTCCCCTGCCCTGCTCTTGGTGTAGCTCTCCTGCCTGGAGAAGGACGGGGACGTGCCCCCCTCCGCCCGACCGGCGCTGCTCCCGGCCCGCTCCTGCTGGGGCTCCAGGCTGGGCGGAGAGGTGGTGCTGCTGGTGCTGGTGCTGCTGGTGGCTTTGGGTCGGGTCATGGTGGCGGTGGAGAACTTGGGCCGCTCGTCCTGCTCTCGCTCCGCGGGCTTCAGCAGGCTGTCCTCGGAGCTCACGCAGTAGGACGTGGACTTGGACAGGTCCAAGGTGTCCGATCGGTTCCGGGACCAGCTCTTTCTCCCGGAACTGGACCTCCTGCCCGGCTCGGCCGTGGAGCTGTCGTCCGACTTGCTGGCGTCGCTCAGGCTGTCTGGTTCCAGGTCGTCCTGCACGTGAAGGCGCTGGGCATCCTCCTTCTGCCGGGGGCTCTTTGACCTCCGACCTTTGACATCGTAAGTGCCGTAGGGGTCGGGCTGGATGTGGATGCTGGGAGGGGGGGCGTCGGCCTTCTCCTGGGACGGCAGCTGAGGGAGGACGCGGCGCGAGCGATTGCCCTCCGACTCAGAGCTTTCGAAGCTCCTGTTCAGCATGGCCTGGTGGATGATCCGCACGCCACCTGCTGCACACGCACACAAAGCACACAGTACATTCAGGACATATCAGCTGCAGGACATCGCAAACCACTGTGGACCACTGGGACCATTCCAGTCTGATTTAAAGGAAACATTCGATAGAAAAGCCACATTACCACTGTGTGGAAGGCATAAGTCTGTTTGCTGAAGAAATGTCAACAAATGGTTGATATTTCTATAACTGCAAGTATCGTTTCTACTTCCACTCACTGTTTCTGTGAATTCATTTGAACAAAGGGCCCAGTGGGCTTCATATACTGTATATGTGGAAGTGTTCCAGGGAGGCTACACGGATGCCTTAAAGGGATACGCCACCTTATTTCGGGAAATTGCTTATCTGTAGTCAACCGCTAGTTGAACATGAAAACACATAGCATTTTTTCTCTATGTGTCTTTAATGCCCAGTTCGACAGTGTAAGCTTATTTAGTATACCAATGCAAGTCTATGGTACCAAACAAAACATCATCAGATTTATTTACAAAGCACTTTAAAAATTACCTAAAATTTACCAAACTGCAAAACTGATATTTAATTCTGTCAAGTGGACACTTTTACCTTGATCCTAATGGTACCTTGTACTTCCAGTGATTGTGCTAAGCTATGCTAATAATGTCAATCTAAGTACTGAACACACTGACAAGAAAATGATATGCATTTTCTTGAATAATACTTGGGCATAATACAAATACATAAATATCAAAAAAAGGTGGCGTGTTCCTTTAAGTCAAAGTTGCATCTGCCGTAACAATCAGCTTCCACTATAATCCATGAAACTGGAAACACCAGACATGGCAGCGCAGCGATTCTAAAAAAAATGGACTCCAATTTTTTCAATGTATTTTTGTTGCGGCCTGACTTAGCGTAGCATAACGCGTCCAGAGTAGCCTGGGGTTCGAGTGCTGCCTCACCTGAGGGGGAGAGGTCCATCTGGGCAGGGATGTCGAAGAGGCCAGTCACTGGGTTGGAGTCGGAGTAGCTGTCAGCCAGACTGGCCCACCTGGACACCCACCTGGGGCCCCCTGACGACTCCGACTGGCCCTGGAGACAAGAGGGGCGAGGGCTGGGTGTTAGCATGGGGCTACTGAGGGGCTAGCGGCAGGTGAAGGGAGTTGGTTAGGGGCAGGTTGTCTAACACAACTGCACTTGTGTCTGTGGTGAGATAAGGGATTTGCTCCTGAAATGAAGACTAGTTAGTAACCCTTTTTTCATGAAGAACTACTTGTACAGAAAACAAGTTTAGCAATATGGTTTGAGTGATGGATTTTGGTTACTTGATAATAAATTAATCAATAGTTAATTATCCAAATCATATTAATTGATGATGGAACAAATGTCACCCAATAATCTATGAATGTGCTGCATAACTTGAATTGTATGTATAGTAAGTAATGTTGGTAATGTTGTTCTTGAAGGTTTAGGCCCAGTGAAAGCTGCAAAAAGCCCCATGTCACCAGCAAAGCCCCGTATCCACCACAGCACCCTTCACCAGTGACAGAACACACGTCACAAATGAACACCAGATCACCAGAGAAACAACACCACACGCTTGGAGAGATAGAGAGAGAGAGAGAGAGAGAGAGAGAGAGAGAGAGAGAGAGAGAGAGAGAGAGAGAGAATGATCACAACACAAGAACCACTGGCAAAAGAATGCAGGATGGAGCTTCCACCTATGAGGATGGCAGGCTGACCCACTGATTGGCTGAGTGATTGGATTGACTGGCACGGTGGACCAATGAGTTGGATCAGAGTGTGGGAGACACGGTAGAAAAGGAGAGCCCAGGTGAGCTGTTTGGCGGATGGATTTTAGCTGTGCTGCTTGAGAGGATGCTTTACCTGCGCTGCTGCCTGGCTAAGGCCTGCTGAGTAAGGGCCCTGGCCCTGGGCATGGGCAGGGGCGTGGGCATGGGCATTGGCCTGGGCAGGGCCAGGGCCAGGGCCAGGGGCAGCAGAGCTAGAGGCACTAGGACAGAGGCTGCTAGTCTGGGCCTCCCTGCTGCTGCTGCTGCTGCTGCCGCCGTTGAGTCTCCTGTGGGAGAGCTCAGGCCCTAAGGCCCCAGGGCTGCGCTGGCTGCTGGAGACACCACTCCCCACTACACCAAACACCTGTCAGGAACAAAGCAGCAGTGAGAGAGCGACAGAGCACAGAGGGGGAGAGAGAGAGGGAGAGAGAGACAGAGAGAGAGAGAGAGAGAGAGCAGAGGGGAGTGATAGAGCGAGAGAGCACTGAGAAAAGAGAGAGGGAGGAGAGAGCAACAGAGCACAGAGAGACAGAGGGGAGAGAGTGAGAGAGAGCAGAGGGGAGAGCAGAGGAGAGTGATAGAGTGGAGGGGGAAGAGAGTGACAGAGCACAGAGGAGAGCAGAGAGGAAAGATAGAGTAGAACGAGAGAGCACAGAGAAAAGAGCGGAGGGAGAGAGAGAGTGAGAGGGCACAGTGGAGAGCAGAGGAAAGAGAGAGCGAGCGAGAGCAGAGAGAAGAGCCGAGGGGAGAGACAGAGCGAGAGAGCAGAGAGGAGAGCAGAGGGATGGGCGAGCAGAGCAGAGCAGAGCAGAGCAGAGGGTGTGGCCAGGGCAGGCCTCCACATGCCCCTGAGGAGAAGCCAACAGTATGGGACGCACTGCTGGAGGAACCAGAGAATGAGCCTTTAGGAAGCACATGAACCCTCAAGCTGTAGTTTCTGTGGAGAAACCCTCTGGAATGAGTTCTATGATTATGCATCATGTAGTCCTGCACATGGGAGTAGACGCCACAACGGCAAAAATCATCAATTCAACTCAACTAACCCAGGCAATAGACTTGCACATTTGATTCAGATCAAACCAGACCGCAAACACTCTGCTGCCGTTCCCCAGTGACTGGCGTCTATCCCAGAGGGCACTGCCCCCTATGCGCCAGGGCATGACCCGTCCTAATCCCAACACATGAACCCAAACAAAGTGCAGCCGTGAGGTCAAGCAGGAGAAAGTGGCTCCGGCGATCCCAGATTAGCGGCGATCCCCATGCCGTCTCCAGGAATAGCGCCTGGCTCCTCAACGTCAGACAGAACTCTAATCAACTAGCTGACATCAGCACCCCGCGCCACCCTGTGCCACCCAACCTCACCCCACCCCACCCCACCCTCCTCCATAGGCAAGTACATCTCCATTTAGAGCCTTGTGAAGCCTAGACAGCACACAGGTGGAGGTGGTCATTTGCCCTCCTCACAATACGCCACAAGTCTACACTGACTGTACAGGGCTCCTAATGCCCTGTGTTGTGTTGTGGTGAAGTGGACCCGCTGAAGTACATGGATTACAACACACTCCTTGTTTACCTACGTGTACCCGATGCAGTCCTCACACACGAGTCTGATAGCACAGTAGTCTGTAGCAGTTCACTTGAACCTCATCAAACTAGCTAAAGCTAACTTGAGCTTATTCCCAAAAGCATTTCCCCTGTGAATGTCCTAGGAAGGCTAATAACTAGCGCTACCCTTGTCCCTTATCCTGTCCGCCATCTCTGCTCTCCTCCTCTGCTGCAGGGCTCTCTTTACCTGGTCGATCCTGCTGCGGGCCTCCTCCACCTCCTTGTCCTGCATGTCTCCCTCGATGGTGTAGGTGCCCGCGTCGCTCAGGCTGTCCTCCTCCTCGCTCCTGAAGGGCCTGGGGGTCTTGGGCTCGGGGCCCGCCGCCCTCTGGGCCATGAGGGGGGTCTTGGCGGGCACGGAGGACGGCTGGGGGGTGGAGGAGTGGTGGGAGCGGGACAGAGGGGTGCTCCGCTGGGCGGGGGCGGAGGTGGAGGTTGGCGGCGAGGAAGAGGAGGAGGAGGACGAAGGGGCAGGAGCAGGGGTCGGGGTAGAGGCTAGGGCTGACGCCGAGCGGGACTGGCGGAGGAACTCGTTGGCGAAGTCCTGCGCCAGTCGGGAGCGGCGGCCCACGCTGCCGAAGGGCCGTGAGGAGGCCGAGCGGGAGGAGAAGTTGGACGAGGACGAGGAGGAGCTGAGGCGCACGTCCGTCTTCTCCCGCCGCAGGGAACCCGCCCGCTGGAACGAAGAGCCCGAGGACGAGGAGCCCTTGAGGGGGACGGTGAACTGCTGCGTGGGGGGGTTGGAGCCACCCCCACCGCCACCGCCTCGCTCCCCCAGCAGGGCGGCGCTGCGCTTCTTCTCCAGGCGGCTCTTGAGCGCGGCGTTGGCCTCGCCGGGGCCCATGTTGTTGCTGAAGGACTGCGAGCGCTTCTTGCGGCCGCTGCCGCCGTTGGCGTCGTCGAAGAACTCGATGACGAAGGCCTGCTGGGGGTCGCCCCGCGCCTGACCCTGGCTCTGGCCCTGGCCCTGGGGGGGAGAGGACAGGGCCGGGGTGGAGGAGGTGAGCGGCGCCTCGATGGAGGGGGGGGTGAAAGGTCGTGCGGCGGAGAGGTCGGAGGGCGAGTGCTGACGGGGCTGGGGCTGGGGCTGGGGCGATCTCCGCGATGAAGCTGAGGAGTGAGAGTGCAGGCTAGGCTTCTCCTTCACCACAGGATCCTCCGAATCACTCTGGGTCCCATCCTCATGCTGGTGATCTGTCAATCAAACACACAAACAGACAAACAAACAAACAGTTGCATACCAGACATACAACATTAAGCACATGTCCATCCACGATCCATGTGACAGGCATGCAAGGGCCAATAACTCACAAAAGTGCCTGCTGCCCAATGTTTACACAAGTTTGCTACAACGTTTACGTTGGCCTCTGCTCAGGGCTTAAGAAATCAGGTGAAGCTAATCTCAAGCCTTTCAAATCCCTCCTCACAATCCCAGTGCTGACCAATGGCAAACCAGTCGGCCACACACACACACACACACACACACACACACACACACACTCACCCTTGAGAGGCTTGTTGTTAATGGGCAGGTCACTCTTGGTGCTGTACAGATCATCTGTGCGTGACTTCCTCCTCATTATGCCGATGTCGCTCTGCACCAGCCAATCGGCCACCTTGTTCTCCGCTGACATCTCCTCCAGGGGTGTGGCTGCTGATGGCTCGGCCCCGCCCCCTGGCTGCTGCGCCCGGCTGCGCTGGCGAAAGGAGAATTTGGTCACATGGTCCTTGATCATCATCTTGCCCGGTTCGCAGTCGTCGAACTCAATGGTGAAGGAGGCGTGGCTCTGCATGACGGGCGGCGTCTCGGGTGCGGGGATGGGGATTGGCTCGCTCGCCACCTGGGCGTCCGTGTCCTTGGTCGGGATCTCCTGCAGCGGCAGCGGAGCCGACGGATCGGGCATCTTGGATCGGCCGGCCGGCTGCTGGAACTCCTTGGTGGGGATCTCGAAGTAGCTGGGCTCCCGGCGGTAAGCGTAGACAGGCTTGCTGGGATCGTCGGCATGGCAACCGTTGACCCCCGTGTGCTCCGGCCGCATGGCGTCCTTGGCGTCGGCTGCGTGAGGGAAGAGAGAGATTCGGAGTGAATGGCAATCCGTGATGGGCGATGGGAGATGTGTGGTGTGAGCTGGAGCCAAGGCACAGAGGAGAGGAGAAGAGAGGAGAGAGAAAGGAGAGGAGAGGAAATGAGAGGAGAGGGGAGGAGAGGAGAGGAGGAGGGAAGAGGAGGAGACAGAAGAAGAGAGAAGAGAGAGGAGGAGAGGAGAGGAGAGGAGGGGAGGAGGCAGGTGGAGGAGAAGCGGGTGAGAGTTGAGCCCAGCACAACCCAGAGCAGGGCACAGCTTTAGAGCAGCTATATTTAGACAGCACTCAGCCTGCTCCTGTCTCAGTGGGAGATGGCAATCAGCGGCACAACTGACAATCAAATACACAAGCGCACAGTCACACACACACGCATTACACACACACACACACACACACACACACACACACACACACAGTAGAAACAACCAAATGACATTACGGAAGTCATAAAGTGTACAGCATGTGTAATGTTAAGCTGTGCTGACGACACAGACAGCACCTCCTATGCTGCACAGGCAAGTAGGTGTCTCACTGCAGTTTATTCACGATACCGGGGAAATGCTTAAAGACACACAGCCTACTCGAGGTGTGTTACCCAAACAAGTCCAACTTCTCACTGACTGAGATTCCCTTTTATACTACATGCCAACCCTCTTGTCCCTTCTGATGGATGTGACCCTATATCCTTTCCCAGGGTGTCACATATCACGCACCATTTGGTATTTTACTCTTTCCTGGTGGACCCAGTTAATGACTTAATGACCTGTTTAGTTAACCACTGCTTCACCCTTTCTGCACTCCTAGTTGTTTAGCTGCCGTGACAGTCCTATTCTCTTACATACATTCATTTTTACACAAGGGCATATAACAATTTTTCCTACATATTCCCCCCTGTTGGAGCCTTATCCGCTCCAATTCAGGTAGCAATTGTCCACACATGATTCTTCAAAATGTTTCAACATGTAAAGAGTAAACAGAGCATAACAGATTGATAAAGCAGACAGCATACATTGTTATAAGTCATGAGTTTGCACAGAATTCAGTTTGATCCATCTCTATATGCCAACACTGGTTTGCAACACAGTTGTTTTATAATGTTTACAGAAGTTCACTATGAGCACCCAAGAGCAACAGGGGCAAGGAAAAACTACCATGTCTTTATTTGAAGGTA
>JASCQY010000036.1:10637965-10648214 GCA_030264315.1 Sardinella tawilis
GTGCATTTTAAGAGAGTAAAGTGCTAATGTATGCTATCATTGCCTTCAAAGTGCTGTAACTTTTGATCCAGGACACAGAAACAAAATTCAAACTGTTTTATAAACTTTACCTCTGTGTTATCCATACAAGATGGGTTTTGCAGAGATACATGAAGTTTGATTTTTTACTCTAGATGTTAACATTCGCGTGATCTTCCCCTCTGGTATAGTTCAATCTAGATCTGTCAGAGGGCTTCCAATACTTTCCCTTTGGTATAAAAACCACAAATCTATTCAGATCAAAGAAAGCCAATCATCTCCCATGCACTACAACTCATAGCTAACAGGGCAGGTTGCTTACAATATTAATGAGCTTGATCACTTCTGGACGCCTGTTCATCAGGTTTGTCCAACATGAAAGCACAATGTGAAACAGGATCAGGTTTAATTGGGTTGGAATTCTCCTTGAGCAAGCAAGCTGGGAGTCTACCCTTCTGTGCTCTAAAACATATACAGGCAGCTAAAGCAGAGCTTACAGCTCCACCTGCTGGCCAAGAGCTTAGGCTTACACAAGACCAAGGTAATCACAGCATACTACCAGCTGCTCCTCATGTCAGACTGTACAGCAATTTCACCTTTTGTCCCACGTTACACAAATCGAACATTCTGTTACAGATCATGGGGGCAGTGTCACTATATCGGTATAGTGGTGCAGGGTGGCAAGGACCGCGAGCTTATAAAGGCTTGTTTGGAACGCAGAGATAATGAGTAGACATTGGTTGGGAGGAGCGGAAATTGAGACAGCTGCCATGCACGAGTGCACAGTAGATATTCCTTGGCAATGCAGATCGTGTGTTTGTCTAGTAGTGTACTTTCACTCCATGACTAAACAGTATAGTGCAAGTACTACATGCCCAAGGCACGGCAAAGTCTATGGGGGCGTATACTTACTCCATAGTAATGCAGAAAGTGCAGCAGACACTTGAGCAGCCAATGCACTGCTGGGTGCAGGAGGAGCAGACGGGGCGTTCACACTGGGAGCAGGGCCTTCGGGACGCACCAGCCTTCAGACACACACAGCAGGCAGCAGGAGCCACCGCACCGACCATAGGCACACACACTAACACACACAAACACAAACACAACTGTAGTTTAGAAACACGAAAGGGAAAAACTAACCATGTCATATCCAAGTAATGAGACAAAAAGGTATTGATGGTTGGTAGTTGGTAAAGCTAAGCCAAGTATACCAAGACCACAGAATTACCTGGTGCAGCCGTTGTCCTCTTTAGTTTGCCATCAAATCCAATCACAGTCTGTCCCTTCAGGAGAGTGGGGTTTCCATTTGGCAGAGAAGTTTCCGAGTCAGGGCCATTGCATGATTTGTCCTCCCCGTCCACTTTCCATAGTCTTCCCATTACTGCTTTGGTGCCATTGAAAAGCAAGCTCTTTGTCTTTTCTAAGGGACCAAAAAAAAGGAATGACGTGCCAATTAACCAGGCCAGCATTTACAACTGGAAAAAACTGCTGAACAAAATCTAAAAGTTTTATCATGCCACCCTCGAGTTTCAACACAGAAGGGATCACAGGCATGAAATCAAAATGTAAAGTTACACTGCGGCACTTCAACGATGTTGCCAGCATAAGTTGGGTCGGGAGACCGCACTGATATGAAGCTGCTGGTCTGCTCATGTCTCTTTACCACCAGAATCACACATGCAGCAAAGTTATGGCAAGATGTGGACATGAAACTAAGATGAAAACTGCACGTGCGTATCAAACCAAGTCCCGTTTGTTCAACACGACACTTGATTAAAAGTTAAGTCTACCGGATCGAACAGATGCAACGTCCTTATAAACGAAGGTAACAAAATATTAAGCTAGTCCAAGACTATTGCATTTCAGCCTTTAAAAATATCGCCATGTGATTCAGATAGGCTAAACAATTTATATGAACTCGAACATGAGATACTTGAACGACCTACAAACAATTCTAACCGACAATAACACGCTCACTGTGAATGCGGAAACGAGGTGGGATTGCTCCAAAACACTGGCAAATTGGCTAGGCTAATACAATCTCAAACTAGTTTGCTCGGTAACGTTAGCTCGGTTTTAGCTGCTAAATGGCAGCTAACGTTACGTTAGCTCATAGTTGGATTACGTTAACAACTTCGAACTCTTAATCGTGTAATCTCTTTAAATTATAGCATTTCATTTACACACATCACTTAATCAAATCAAATAAAAATATCTTGCGAGTTTATGTAGAAGAAACAAACAACTTGAGTAATTTCTAATCTTACCATATATTTCTTGTCGGTACTTGTTCCCAAACACCCCTTGATTGCTCAATTCCCTTTGACTAACATGAATTTTATATTGTGAGGAGAATGTCTCCGTAAACGGACACGACCTCTTAGGCATATCTTACAAATGTGAAATAGTTTGCGGTTTTAGGCCTTTAAAGCCACAAACAAAGCTCTTAAAATGACTAAGCTCGGCGTTGTGATATAAACACGGTTTCGCGGGAATTCAGTCCCTCCTTCGTTTTGGATGTGGGTCAGCCTGTGCTTTTTATCACATGCTCACATGTCCCTCTGTCCATTTTCGCTTCCTGTTTTTGAACGACTTCCACCTACTGGTTGGGAGTGGCAATTCATCACCATACCGCAAGTTGTGCAAGGACAGCGACACTAAAATGTACAGGAATTTATTGCAAAATCAAAATCCTTTTTCCAAATGAGACCAAATTAATAACAACATAATCATTAACAGCAAAATTTAACAGCACAAAACATTCCTAAACATAATTCATGCATGTATTTTTATAAAGTAGCCTAAACCACCCGATTTAATTCTCGGCCTAAGTAAAACCAAACTTCCTAACACCAGACACAAAGCAACAATGAGGATGCCAATACTTCTTGTTTTGACACTTTAATGTCAAGATAATGCCACATCAAAAGTGACTCCCTGAAAAACTGATAACACTTCAATAGAAATCCCAACATTTTTCCTCAGTCACATACTAACTCAGTAACTGTCCCACACATTTATAGTGCAAACAAGCAACAGGATTAACAGGAAACTGTTTCCACAACAACTGTGTGTCAAAGTAAAACACTGCCTTCGGTAAAACTTTACACAGTTCCTTATCAGAAGATCAGCCATTGCAGTGTTGTTGCGTCCGTAATTCTTATTCCGGGATGAGTTCATACATTTAGCCTACATATGCCATGCCCAGTGAAAACAGTTTAAAATGACAGCCAATGAAGTAAAGGTAGGCCTATAGTGTTTGTAATGTTTCATTCTGCCTGATGTTTAGATGGAGATGGCAGACAGGACTTGAGGCGCTTCTGAGATGGGTCAGCTCCAAGTGTCATGCTGAAGAACTTGAGAACCTATGGATAATGCAAAGCTGTTCCAGAACATCTGGATGACGTGGAGACATTCTAGAACATCTGGATCATGCACTCTCTGGCCGGTCCAACGCCAACCCACTTAACTGTTGGGAGCACAGAAAAGGGACAGATGTCATATACGAACAAGAAGGATAAAAATATCTTTCAAATCGAGATGTTGTTTTTTTTTTTAACTGTGTACATTTGCAATAATTGGTTCACATGAATATGGACTTGGTGAAGAGATAAAAACA
Source organism: Sardinella tawilis (assembly GCA_030264315.1). Classification (NCBI taxonomy): domain Eukaryota; kingdom Metazoa; phylum Chordata; class Actinopteri; order Clupeiformes; family Clupeidae; genus Sardinella; species Sardinella tawilis. Next base: position 10,641,603 of record JASCQY010000036.1, read on the forward strand.
GATATTTAGACTCATTTTGCACATCTTCTCACAAGGCTTAAAGCTCTGGCTGGTTTCACTTACTGGGAACACCAATTTGGTTCTCCACAAAACGGATGTAGTTCTGGGCTTTTGGTGGAAGGTCAGCCCATTTCCTAGCAGCTGATGTGTCTGTCTTCCAGCCGGGGAAGGTCTCATACTCCACCTCCACTTTGTTTAAAACATCCATGTTTGCTGTGGGAAAGAGAGGACGTTAAAGGGGACACTAAACTAGGTGTGCCTTGCAATTACGAGCCTCATAATAGCTTTAGGATAGCATAATTACATGGGAAATGGGGAATCCGTTTTCCATTGAGCTTATAGGCCACACCAACTTTGATCTCATCCAGAACATCCATGATATCCAGTTTAGTTAGTGCAATGCTGTACAAGGACAAAGGCAACAGAAATTATCTTTCATTTTGTTTTAATTAAGATCAAATGAAATCTGCTCTATGTTCTCATGCCATTGTAGGCTTTTGTTTTTAGGCTACATCATTCTCAGCTCAGAAGTCTGAGATGTTACATCTTAACAGCAGAGGGTGCAATTCCCCCATTTCGAACATGTTTACAGGCAGCCGAGTAAGGGACAACATGACCAAGACAAGCCATCAGATTCCACTCACGCTGTGAACCCATTGATCATGTGGGCATATCTCAGGATGACCAGGTCCAGCCAACCACAGCGCCTCTTCCTGCCTGTGGTTACGCCCACTTCATGGCCTCGTGTCTGCAAGAGCTCTCCTATTTGCTGAGGAGGTAGACCATGACATTGAGTGCATTACTCTTCAGACAGCTGCTTTACAATGATGGCTTAAAGCACTGCATGCTGCTGGACTTGAAGTGAAAAATGGAAACTGTCTTTTGAACTATGAATTGCATCCATTCTTAATACACCCCACCAGAAGACTGAAATGAGTCAAAATTGAGATTGGGTCTGGAAACTAATGATTGACCTTCTATTGCCATTTCCATGCTTATCAGCATGAAATGTACTGTTGAATTGAACTGTATTAAAAATAAAAACAAGAGTCTTTGGAAGTGCAGCAAGTGCATCCTTCCGGGAGATGGTTTTAAATGGCTTTAAATTGTTTCCTCAATCTGTTTCAACTGTTTCAATCTATTTCAACCGCGTGCACACAGTAACACAGATATGCCTTCAATGGCTGTGAACCATAGGATGAGGGGTTATGACTGGATTCTGGGGTTTTGGCGTGGCACAAATGGGCTGCAATGGCTTCAAATCCAGATGGCCCTGCAGGCAACTTTCAGATTTGCTAGCGGTGGATCTGGGCTCACCCAGGTTAACCTACAACAACATAGTCTGCAACAACAATCAAGGATCTCACTCTGACCCCAACTAGACAGCGTATTGAGCTGATATGCTGGATGAATATTGAAGCCATGCCTCATCATTTCCAGCATATGTCCTGCATGTTACAGTAATCCAATCCCTGACCCGGCCGTAAATCTATCTGTGACCCCAGAACTGGCCCTAAATTTATCTGTGGCCCATGTGACCGTTGGTGGAGCTATCAGGTTTTTTAACAGTTCCCTCATGCATTCTGACAGCTGGTCCACTGGGTTAATCCATAGCTAAAGGTCACGACCCATGCAATGGGAGCCGCTGGGACACGCATGTCAAATTACACATGACAATTCCTGTGAATCTGTCAAGACTGGACTCACGTCTGTACAGTTTTTAGGAAGGTTTGGAATCAACATCATGGTATTTAAACAGGATCTCTGAGTCAGAGACAGGAGAAATATTAGGATCACAGAATCACAATCCGACTCAAATTAGAGTCTGAATCGGATGGACAATCCCGAATTTGGGAAGCGGCCATTAGCCCCTTACATTGAGCTGCTCTGTGGGGAAGGCCCCGATGCCCACTCTCGTGGTGTAGGCTTTAGACACTCCGTACACATCTCCGATATTGGCAGGAGGAATGCCGAGGCCAGTACAAACACCTCCCACAGTGCAGTTGGATGAGGTAACAAACGGATAGGTACCTGGGAAGAGAGAACATACAGTCTGAAAATCGATTCAATGCAAACACTCACTGTTAAAATGTGAACACTGTTAAATCTTTTGAATGACAACCATAACATTATATTTGAAAGACAACTCAATACTATTGTCTTGCCACAAAACACTCCTTCTCAGAGTTGCTATGCTGCTGAGATAACAACTGCTCATGCACAAAGTATAGCATTTTATGCAGTCGACTCAATTTTGACTGACTGATGGAGATTAACTGCCTGGACTTCTGACATAAAAATTGTTTGAAAGGAGAAATCTAGTGTGAGTCAATCCATAGCCCTGTTGTTAGAGGTCACTGAGTGAAAATGTGATAAAACACACACCAAACAGGCCTAGTGAATACACTAACACTAACTGAACAGGGCACAGAAACTTACTTTCAGTTTCATTTTGTTAGGCCACATTTAGTTCAATGTAGTTTCTGTTCACTATTCAGTCTATAATGTATCACTTTTTCCTGCAGACAACATTCAGTGACCTTCAACTACAGGACTATTTAGCACATCTACAATGGGCCTCCAAAAACTGATTATTTAGGTTTTGAAGTTATCTGATTATTCATGTGCCCATGTAAACAGAATAAACTGATATTCATTATTGATTTACTGCTGTTATCAGTTTATGAGAAATCTGTTTAACACACCTAGGTTGTTAACAATATTTTGATTTCTTCAAAACATGTATCCACCATAGTTGGGTTTATTTCGTTCTTTTATATCTGTGCCTGCGTGGGACACATTGATAAGCATACGAACTTGAAGAAGTCCATTAACAATTGACCGAATCTTGTAATCTGCAAACGATTCTACCATGAATTACATATATGGATGAGCAGAAACATTAATCTACGCCCTAAAATGAATGATTTACGTGTCTTATGTCGGGGTACTATTCTCTAAATATATTACTTGCCCCCATATCACACAACAACAGATTATTTTCCACTCAGGTTTTTCTAATTAATGGACTTTACATTAATTTGTAAAATGTTTTTGGCATTTTTTTCTATTCTGTAGATCTGCACTTGTTGGTCTCCTCTCCCCATGCCTGAAGAAGTTGTTGATGACGATGATGATGGGGATGGTGGAGACAATGATGATGATGATGATGATGGTGATGTTGAGAGTGAGGAAGAAGAGGACACTAATGCAGATAACAGCAGTGCTCTTACCAAAGTCGATGTCAAGTAGAGCGGCATTGGCCCCTTCAACAAGAATTTTCTTTGGTGGTCCATGGAGTGCCTCGAACATGAAATGAACCCCATCTCTCACCATGGGCCTGAGCTTCTCTGCATACTCCTAAAACCCACCAAATAACACAAGACACTGCTGTTAAAAGCACCTCCTAAAGACTTTTCATCATTTGCTCCTAACATGACCATTAAACTGAACAAACCTTAAGCTTTTTCAGCTGGCCGTCAATATCAACTTTAAGAGCAGGATACATGGACTGGTACTGCTGAACAAGATGCTTGAATCTGCGGATAACAACAATGAGGTGTTTGCACTTTTCCTTAGTGTTTCCTTACAAGTCTTTACAGTTTTCCAATTTTCCTTACTTGTTAGAGAACTCTTTGAAGTCAGCTAAGAGGTCACAAACACGCAGGCCAGTACGTGACGCCTTGCTTGTGTATGTGGGTCCAATGCCTTTCTTTGTTGTACCAATGCTGTGAAGGAAAATCAGTTACATTTTACTGATTACACACTACTAGAGTGTATAAGGGGCTATTTCATCTGCATGACTGGGTATGAGAGAGAGTGTGACTGAGTACCCCTGTGTGTGGTTGTGGAATGTGTGTGTGTGTAAGTTTGTGAGTATGTTTATGTGTATCTAGTGAAGCTCATAGAGAGGAGGCATGAGTCTGTTCCCCTCTCACCTCTTCCCCTCCTGAGCTTGTCTCTGGGCCTCAAGCATACCGTCTACTTCCTGGTGGAAGTCAAACACTACAGGGAGGAACAAATAGGCAGATAGCGTACATAAATCACATCTGGATCAGCTATCGTTACCACTTTAGGATATGACCAATTCATCTGCATGGGACCTAGGGTACTATACCTATGTGAGCCCTGTCAGAAATGACCAGGCGCTTCTCCCAGCCTTTGAGGCCTAGCAGAGGAAAAGACATACAAGCCAGACATTTGAAATATGACTAAGCACAGCTTATGTGTGAATTCAAAAATAAATACTTGAGTGGCTCAGCTTTTGCTTTACCTTTCTTCTCATTCTTGTCTCCCTCTTCAAACAAACCAGGTAAATGGATGACCACTCCATTACCTAAACACAAACAAGACATTTGTGGAATAAACTCAACTCCACACATGGTCATGGAAACGGCAAATGGATTTCGATCTAAGTCAGATATGACATCCCATGTGTAAATACGCAGCACTAACCAATGAGGGAAATGCATTTGGGGTTGATGATTCCACTTGGGAGAAGATGAAAGTCGTATGCCTGACCGTCTACTACCACTGTGTGGCCAGCATTGTTACCCCCCTGCCAATCAACAAGGAAACAGCATTAACATCCCTCAGGAGCACTGCCAGGTGAGTCAGCCCATGGTCATTTTCAAATCCAGCCTGGTTTGTAAAGTATTCAGGAGTGCCCCAGAGTTGAACTCCTTGATCTGAGGACCACAGACCTATCACAAACTTGAGAGGGTTAGGTATAGCCCCCCCCCCTCCCCTCAGGTCTGTCTATACCAAACAGGCTTGCCCTTTTCCCCCATGTGACTGGCATGCGAGCGCTGTGCTACCCCCTCAAGTGGTGCCGAGCCCCTTCGGCAGGAGAGGGGGCTATTTTAACAGTCTTGGCTGTGGTCTGTTCCATCTTCTGCTTTAGTTCATGGGGGGATCTGGCCTTCTCACATGTCGAGACAGCCTGGGAATGTGACCCTGCCTCGCTGAGGTGGGGCCGAAGCTTGAGACTGACATTTACTGAGGACATGGACAAACCAGTGTATTTTGGGGCAAAGATGTACTACTTTTGGCTAAATGATCCTTAGTCTGTCAGATGGACTATAATCATTTAAAAAAAACAAAAACTGAATGTATAGTACTAAACTAATGCAAGATCAGTTTTATCTCCCAATGAAGAGTCAAAATAATGCAACTGTTAGGCTATCACAGTGGGAAATAAAAGTGGAACTGGTTTCAGCTACTATTTTGTTAATGAAGTTGACATTAGGTCTACTGTTAGTAGGCTAATCTGCATCCCTTCAAAGTTGGCAATATGCCTGAAAATAAATAAATAAATAAGTAAATAAACACACACATCAGAGCTGTTTTCTCCGCACTGGACACTTCTATAGATCTAGAATCTGGGTGGATTATAATTAAGTGCAATACAAGTTTAGGCTTGGAAAATCCAAACACCAAAACACCAACAGGTGCAAGTACACACAAGACTTATAGAAAAGAGAGATATAAAATGAAAACAGGAACAGGCCGACAAACAAGCATGTAGCCTACCTGACACCTGCAAACCATGTCGGACTCCGTCGCCAACAAGTCGACAACTTTCCCCTTGCCCTCATCACCCCATTGCGCACCAAGAACTACCGTAACTTTGTTCCCTGTCTCGCTCCGCGGCCGCTTCTGCCCTGAAGCGGGGGGATTTGTGTAATTCTTATGGTCGTTTACTGACCACCCGGACATCTTGGTAGACTTCAGAGTGCTGAAGTAGCCGCGCGGAATGGGTCAACGGGCGCACAGCCTGTCTTGACAGCAACTGGTGTCAGACGGTTTGCGTCAATCTGGCAGGGGGACCTCAAGAATGGGGGCGTGACACGATCTCACTGGTCAAGACGTTGCGTAATAATATTATATAGTCAGGCAAGTTTGGCTTGGAGACTTTTATTCAGCTGAAACAAAGCCTAATATGACTTTAGTCAGCAGCTTTTTGCGGTGGATCACCGATCACACATCACAACAATTTTTTTTTTCAAATCTGCTTTATTTGAAGACAGACAGCATTTGTTAATGTACTTTTGTAAATGACTATACTTTTAAAAGCGTATATTCCATCTTATTTTCAAATAAATATGTAAAGTTTCATTCAAAATTCTAAAGTGAAACAGATTAGGATAACAAAATTCACTTTCAAAACCACTCTCACATTGCTAGTTTATGCTTTGCACTTTTAGTTTGGCTTTCATTCCATGTACCATACTGTTATTTTGCATTAACATAATACGTACAACAAATAAAAAAAGCAAATATACTCCAACATATAAAAAAATAATTAATTTATCACACAACATACAAAAAGAGTCCTGTCTACACATAACATGCCTGCAACAGCACACCCTCAATAATCCTAATAATGATACAATCCAGGAAGCCAGTATTTGATGAAGCTGACAGGACATCAGGAGCCTCCAGAGAAACAGAAGATCCTCAACTTTTCCTCTTCCCTTTGGCCCGCTTTCTCTTGGATGCACCTGTGAGGAGGAGGAGGAGGAGGAGGAGGAGTAGGAGTGAGTCCAAGCACTGGATATACAAAGCCAGGCCGCACAGGCTGAAGACATGGACACATGGAGTTAGTGGCAC
>JASCQY010000036.1:10679885-10690089 GCA_030264315.1 Sardinella tawilis
GCCCCCCCCCCCCCCCCCCCCCGTGAGCCAGGGGACACTCCACCACTGGGTGCAAAGAAAGGACAACTCTGGACTCTGGAATAGGGGCCCAAATAGATGGATAGATACACAGTGTGGACAGTGTGTGTTTTGTGTACGTTGAAAGACGCTCTAAAATCACCCACCACCACCACCACTCCCAAAGCTGTACCTGTGCTACATGGCCAGGTGTGTCATTCCAAGTGGGAAGCGGCGGTTACCCATCTTAGCTCATTTAAAGGAATGGTGCCATTTTCACGATTTGAAATTTATTTCAGGGATGAAATAACGTTACTTACTCAGCCTTTTCACTTTCCACCGAAGTCAATTCCACCGAAGCAATTGTCTAGTGAAAACAGCACTATTCCTTTAAGTTCGTTGTGTGGATATGTTTTATTCCATCTTGCTGACGGCAACAAATCTCTCCATTGTTAGAGTTTTGCACAGTTTAGTTATGTGTGCTGAAAAAAAAGTCTGTCTCTGTTGTTTCCATAGATGGTGGTGCTGGAAACCAGGGAAGTGGCAGAGTGACCCCAAAACTAAAGGTAAGAATTCACTTCCCTCTCCAAGGTTTTCTTCTTCAGAAAAGACCAGTTAACCTTCTCAAAGATCTGTTTTTAAAAAGCAGTTCACCCTTTTCTGCGGGGTCTCTTGGAAAAGGTGCTGAAGCGGTCAGCAACAGTGAGTCAGGAATTCTGTTGCTCTGAGGTATTCCATACCAGGGCCATTTTTATAGAGCAAATCAAAAGCTCTTGGATTTGATACAGTAAAATGAATATGCAGACTCTTCTCCTATCCATAAAATGAATCTTCACCCCTCGATCCCGGCTCTTAGTTCTCTCCAGCTCTGCTCAATTGTCAAGAGAGTCTGAGCTGCATAAAATGGAGCGCTCTTGTATTTTCTTTTGGCAATTATTCAGTTTGGGCTTATTGAAGAACATGCGTGAAAGGCAGGGGGAGGGGGTGATGGCTTAGCTAATATGGTTACAGTATGTATTTAATCCCATTAATCTGTCCCATACCCATCAAGCTCTTGCTTTTCCCCAGTGAGACACTCTGACGTTTGTGTGTTCATCCAGGGAAAATAAATAAAGTTATCTGCAACCTGGGAAGTCCCGTGCTTGTGTTCCGTGTGATTCTGTGTGAGCGATATTCCAGTCAGCCCTCCTCAAGGGATGTGTTCGTCTCGAGGTTGGACCCAGAAATTGCTCAGGCTGCCAACCTCAGTCACATCTGCATGAGACGTTCCTTTCTTAACCGTATTTGAGTGGCAACTGTGCAATGATTACCCTTCCAAAATTTGTCGTTTCCCTTTTACAGAATCTGCGTCCTTTGATCCCTTTGGTGTCGGCTAACGGAACATCGCTGTGCCTGAACGCACGGCGCCTTCAGCGGCTCTGCTGTTGATTGCTCCCCGTGCAGAGCCAAGAACTCCTCGTGCCGCTGTCTTTGATATTTACGTGACCCTGTCTGTCCGGCCCCATTGAAATTGATTGGAGGCTTAGCTCTAGCCAGGGAATTGATGGTTGGGGAAACCTCAGGTCGACCTGGGCCGGTCGTCTCCGCAGGCCCCCGGCAGTAAGGCGATCGGCCTATTAAGCCTCTATTAGTTTTCCTGTAAGCTTATACACTTTGGTTTGACCAAGAAAAATCCTTCCTTACCCCTCGATTGAAAATCTGTTGACTGCAGTGTGTTGAAGCACTTCAAGGGCCCTGCCAAAAAATACCGTTTGGAGGCTCTGAAAAAGCACTTAAGTGATGTTTAGACTAGTATTAATACGCACCGCAGGCTGGCTGCTTTCAAGGGCTCGGGCCTTGGGCACGACCCAAATTCTGCTCCGCCTCGTTAGAAGATTAATGGGAGAGGAGGTTATCGTTGGGTAGAAGAGGCGCTCCTTGGGAAATGGGAGAGAACATTTTTGGAATAACTGTTCACAGAAAGACATTTCAATGATGGGCTATTCCCAGAAATGTTCTTTATCTTTTTTTTTGTTTTGTTTTCTTGACAGTTAGCAGAACTTTGGGCCTGGACTAGGTTTTCGTTTTTCTCTCTCCCTTCTCCCACACTCCTGCCCTCTCTTCCTATAATTTCTCCCTCTCTCTCTCTCTCTCTCTCCCCGCCCCTGTTTGTTGTACTGTGGGAGATGGCTAGTGAGATAAGGAGTGTGAAGCCGCCATGCTAAATCATAGCCATTCCAGATGAGAGAAGCAAGGCAAGCTTGTGATTTTAAAGCACGTTCGCGTGAGGATTCTGATTGCCTCTCCACTCCCTTCCTTCTTCAGAACAGTGCAACACTTATTCGCACCTCAGCGTAAGAATTCATTTTCTCTGTGGTAGACAGGCGCTCTCCCTTTTTTGTGTGCTTTTCCTTTTCCCAAACCCCTCACAGACACCCATTCACCCCCCACCCCCCACCCCCGTCTAGTCCGTGCTGAACGGATGTGTCTGTTTTGTGTTACACCTTCATTAGGAAAAGACCAGGAGGTGGGTGCCACTTGGCAGGTGAAGTGGTGCTGTCAGTCCCGTCAACACTCCAAGTACCCCCCCCCCCCCATTCCCCGCAACCGCAGTTCCTTGGGCCTCCGCATCCCAGCCGTTAATTTGCGCTGGGCTCTCTGAGCGCCGCACGTAAAGCTGCATGTAAATTGACTGCAGGACTCCCAGGTGGTGATGGGTGAGCTCCAACTATTTAGGATGGAAGGAGGGATGAGTGAGGGGGTGAGGGAGGGTGGAAAAAAGGAGGAAGAGCTGAAGAAAACAACAAGCTCATCTAAGCCCCAATGTAGGTCTGGACTGGAGACACACGTAGCCTTCAGTCTAATGGTCATGTGTGCTGGGGCCAACAGACTGAGGAGGTGTTCTTGCCCTGCGCTGCCCTGCCCTCCCACGGTGTGAAAGCCAGCTCATCTCATCTCATCTCATCTCAGTGCTTTCTCTCTGATGACCGCAGAGGATCCAGTCTCTGTTTTTTTTTTTTTTATCCATCCACCACCCTCCCTTATGGGGGACTTAATTTGTGTTTTCTGTTCTGATTTCTTTTTTCCCCCCTTTTTTTAAAAAAATGATAATCGCAATAGACATAAAGGAAAAAAGAACAAATATAGGAGGACAGTAAAAAGGAGAAAATACAGAGGGAGAAAAAATAATAGTGAATAAAATAAATAAATAATAATAATAATAATTAAAAACAAAACAAAAAAAGGATGGATCCAGGCTTTGTGGGATATGTATGTGTGATTGCGGATATCGAGTTCCCTGCCCCATCAGTTTTGAACATATTTGGGAGATGCATCGTTTACCGAGGGTACCCAGTTCATTGGCGATTCAAGGGCCAAACTTCAGAGAGATCTACAGGAAAAACAGACTTTCCGAGTAAACAGCAAGACCCCATTCTCCCTTTTCTTTATGTTTGAGTGGCATTACATTGACTTTGAAGTCAGTTTTTGAAAGTGAATAGACCACATTTTGTTGCTTTAAATGTTGTACTGCCTTTTGTCTTTTACAAGGTGTAGGCCAATGGTTTTGTTAAGTGCCAGGAGACAATGTTTATTTTTCATGGCGGTATAGAAATCAATAAAATTAGATTGAACTGAATTGAAAGTTGTTAGAAATTGAAAAGAAAATGACTCGTTATTTCTAAGCTGGAATCCCAGACTCCAGGATGCTTCACTTCTGCTTGGCTGTGGAAGTGGGCCTTGATTAAGTTATTAAGTGCTAGGGGCCTCATGCAGTAATACTCAATTCAGTCTCTCTTCATTTGCTTTGAAGAGGAACAATAAGAGAACTCGAATCTGAATGCAGCACATTCAATCCAGGTTAATTTTGCTGATTAATATAATGTCATTGACAATAGACATAGTCTTGCATGAACTGACTTGAGAATTGCTTTGTCTTTCTAAAGGTGAAATGCCAGACTTCATGGTGCTTCACTTGTGCTTGGCGAAGTCGGCAGACCTTGATTAGCTTATTATACTTCCTCTGCTGCTGTCACAATGCTTATGAATGCGGGCCTGGAGCCCCAGAAATTAGGGGAGAAAAGTGAAGGTACTGTAGCTGAATGACGAGAATCATTCCTGTTGATGGTCTTTCCATGTCTGCTGATGTTCTCTCTTCCGTCTGACCCTCCCCTCCCCCCCCCTCCCCTCTGCAGCTCAAGTGGAAGAGCAAGAAAGAAGACGAGGACAATGGGGGCTACTCGCAGGACTTTCTGTTGAGCCTGCTCCAAAAGGTGAGTGACCTTCGGGGCTGGAATCAGATGCTGCTCAGCTTCTAATTCCACTCTGACCCTCTGACTGTCCCGCTTAGAGTTAGTTTGTGTGTGTGCGACCCGTGGTTTGACCTTACCTCCCACAGTAAGTCCCTCTTCCCAGTGTTGTCTCTGGAAGGAAGGGCTAATGAAATTAGTCTCACAGAAAGTCCATGCCTGTCCTGTCTCCTTGATAAATATTATCTCCTGCAACCAAATCTATGAGAAAGTTTCCGCCTTTATTTGGAAGGCCATGAGCTGTTTTTTCCCCAAACACCCCCCCCCCCCCCCCAACCAGACTCGCTCGGTGTCCGGAGAGCGCAGGTTTGTGGCCTGGATGACATCACCAGATCCAGCATTTGTTTAGCGTTTGATTTCTTTCTTTATTTTCTTCTTCTAATCCCCCCCCCTCATGCAAGCTTCATTAAGTTTTGGAGCAGCGCTACAAGTGCTAAGGGCGATGTGGTGCCCTGTTAAAAGTGCTGCACGCCATAGTTAGCGCCCCCCTCGCACCTCCCTGTCGGGGCGTGGGTTTTACCGGTGCCAGGGGAGCCACCAGGAAATATGCTCTTCTCATGCAACTCTACACCAGCGCGCCGCGCACCTTCCCCTGTCCTCTCCTCTCCTCTTCTCCCTTCCTCTCCTCTCCTCCCTCGTTCTCTCGCTCCCTCGCTTGTTGGCCCCAGCTCCAGGCCAGAGAGCGGAGGGGCTGCAGGTTTTTAGGAGGAGGGAAACAATGCAGACAGGGGCTGGGGGGTTGGGTGTAGGTGGGTAGGGGGGCTGGGGGGTAGGGGTGGTATGGTCGCGGAGGGCTATGTTTAAGTGTCACTGACGTCAAAGCCGTTCCGTGGAGGTCATGGGCTCAATCCTTCCTCCGCACGCTACTCCAGCAGGGTGGCTCATCGCTATGGATACAGGAGGCTGGGTCAGAGGAGGATTGTGGGAAAATGAAGTGTTGCTCTTGATTTTTTGGAGACTCTCCCTCTGACTTTCTATTAAAGTGATGCAAGAGGGTGAAAATAGCCCCACTCTGCCTGGAAAAATGCAAGATGTCACTGGAAAGGCCAAATGGCAAGAGATGTCAGGTGAGGTCCTGCTGGTGGAGCCGTTTCTCCCTTCCAGGGGGAGCAGTCACTCGGTGTGGATCTTGGCCTCGCCATCACTTCTGACCCCGCAGGACGAAAAAATAATATGTTAACTAGCCCACGAAATTCTTGGACATATGAAATACGTCTCTGCTGGGACTCGGCGCTGTCACTGCTGCCAAACTGTTCCCGATTCCATTGTTTGTTTTGAGAAATCCTTGCCTGTTCTCTTCATTTTCCCAGACAAATGAGCTGAGATATGGTTTTTAAGGGGAGGGTATTTTGGCGTTGTTGTTGTTGTCGTCACTACTGTCTAACCCCCCCACACACACACACCTCTCGCCTCTGTCCATGGATCTTGTCTGACTCCAGGTGAGAGATTGATGAGGCCCCTTCAGTGTTGGGCAAATGAGTGGCTGAACTTCCTGAGCCTCACAAGGCTGTTTGTGTGTGTGTGTGTGTGTCTCTGTGTGTATGTGTCTGTGTGTGTGTGTGTGTGTGTGTGTGTGTGTTTGGTTTGCTGGAAGGTGTTTTTTTTTTTGTTTTTTTTTTCTCCCTGGGTACATTCAGTCCAAGTTAGAAATTGGCCCCGTCCAACCCCTGTCACTCAAAAACCCTCCCACCCAACCATCTCTCTCCCTCTCTCCCTCCCCCCGCCCACCCAGTGTCCAGGCTATGTTGGGGGTCAGTGAGTGACCCACAATGCACCTCTCCTCCCATGCTCTCCCATGAGCCAAGCCCTACTGACAGTCGTCTGGCCGGGGGCCAGGGGGACTAATTTGGGCTCGGCACCAGGAACTGCTTTAACAGCGTGTTCTCACATCTACTGTGCAGAGTGGAGATGGCTGAGTGAGTCCAGATAGCAGCTCTGACTCCCAGGCTAAACATCACCCTCAGCACTCCCAGCCATTTATGCAGCAGCACAGACAACAGCAGTCTGCTTTGGTCTGTGAACCTTCACTGGGGCTGAAGGCTCTCATGGACTCAGAGCCCTGAGCCGTCATGGAGATTCATGTCCCCTCGGGTCGGATCACTCCAGCCTAGATGCATTTCGTTCCATTTATGATCTGGGTCTCCCTCTGTAAACGCGGAAACCATGCGAAGGTTCACATTTATCTTCCTCTAGGAACCTTCAGTAATACTGTGTGAATAAATAAAGCAAGGTGATGTAAAGTTGGCCGGTATTTAGCTGACACTTTTAACAAGAAGCGTCACAGATTCACAAAGTGGGGTTCAGGAATCGAAGACTGCACTGTAATGTCTTTTGTTGTCTTAGGAATCATATTTAACTTTGCCTCTCCCTCTCTTTAACCCTCTCTCTCTCTCTCTCTCTCTCTCTCTGTCTCTCTCTCTCTCTCCTCTACAACAGTATGGTGATGTGCTGAATGTTGTCATATCAAACAAGAAGAAAGGGAGTGCGGTGGTGGAGTTTGCATCTGTCAAAGCCGCGGTAGGTAGTCAGTCCCTCAAAATAATCTCTTCAGATCTTGTCAAAACATGCTTCCTGGTGGCTACATCTGTACTGTGCTCTTTGTGGAATAACAAGGGCAAAGCAAGCAGCCCAAGTATACAATGTTTTAGGTTTCCAGCAGAATTAATCATAAATGACAGTGAATGTACAAAGGCTTTGGTGATTTAGCAAGATTACAGTTTTATTTGGCAGATTTTATACTTCAGAGTTGCATCTTGAAACATTTTGTCATCATCGCAAACCCTCTAAGCAAAATGCAGTAGATTTTGCAGTGCACAGCAAGAGTGCAGACTTGTCTCCACCGGCTCAAAGAGTTGAAAGGATGCAAAAGCTGTGCAGGCATCCCTGTTTAACTGGGGAGCAGTGGAGACAAGCAGACACAGACACACACACGCACACACACACACACACAGATGAGCCACGCTCTTCTAATGGGGACCAGAGCCTCTTACATTGTTTTCCTGCGTCGTCTGGGTTTCACGGCCCTCTCCTTGTCCCCCACCCAGCTCCATTCAGCCCAGGCCAGCCACAGGCTGGGGCTCTGCACCGTGGTTCTCTGCAGACTCGTGCGGTTACTCTCTCGAGGGCGTGCCTGACGAGCCTACACGGCCCCACAATCGTGTAATAGTGAGACTCCAAATTCAGGAGGGTTGGGGCTCTGGGCTGGTGAAGGGGGGGCTGGGGGCCGAGGGCCGACTGAAAGCCTGATGTTCTCCACTCCAACATGTGTGTCTTGTCCCCAGCCATGGCTAACACATGCACACAAACACAAACATAAATAAGGGCCGGGTGAGAACAAGCGAGGGCAGGCCTTGGGTGCTCACTCAAGCGAGGGGCTTTGAGCAGAGACGTGTTCGCCATGTGTCTTGCATTTCAGAGCATGTGAAAAGTATTTACACCCAAAAGGCTCCATGACACAAGGGTGCCGACCAACTGTGCAGCCGAGCAGTAATATATGGGGTGAGAGCGCGGAGGGGAAAACTCAGTAAATAACCAAATGAATCCTTCAGATGAAGAGGTACTGAGACATTGGGAAGCATCTCTGTTGTTGTGGTCTGGTTTAAGATTTACACCTCATATGTTGTTGTCATGTGATGTAGCTGTAAGTTGATGTGTGATGGCTTTAATGTGCTCCATCTCAGGACTTGGCCTTTAAGAACGAGAGCGGTCTGATGGGGAACCCGCTGAAAATCTCCTGGCTGGAAGGGCAGCCCCCAGCCCCACCTGTGCCCACACACACCTCCAACCCTGGCAGTATGTTCACACTCTCGCAGGTAGGACTGTGGGCAAGCTTGGGTGGGCATCATTTTACCCCTTAACCTGACCACAAATGTTCATGTTTATTTTTTAATGTAAAAATCCGTCGATCTGGACCATCCAAGTGTGGTGACATTTTTTACCGTGATGATGAGTGGTCATTGTTTGACCTTCTGCATAATGCTGGCATTCTGTTCAGTTCTCTTGAGTTGTTCTCAACCTTCTAAATGACATGTTATGTTTTAAGAGACTCTTAATGGATAAGGCATGGATTTTTTTCTGCAACCCCAAACCAAACACCATTTTTCTAAACACCGTACCCCTAAAGTCAAAGTATGTGTACTTTTGAGATTTTTTTTTGCATCGCCATGCAAAATGTATCGGCCTGGGTTGCTTACTTTGCCATCATTGGGTTTCGTGAGCAAAGTGTTTGGGGAAAAGGGGGGTGGGGGGGCTTGAGTTTGTTTGCCTTGGACTGTGTCTCTGCGCACACTCGGAGTCCGACAGAAACGAGCCGCTCGTCGCCTATTATGGGCTGACCCAGGAGACCATAGGAATTCTCGGGAACGCTCCGGAATGATTGGACCCAACCGGAGCAAGGGAGCACCAGGAAGATGTAATGGGCGACTGGCACGAGAAGCTCTGCTCCCGTCTTGCCTCTTAAGCTTCCCCTTACACAGGGCAGCTCTCTAAGCCTCTATGGTTTTTACCATTTACAGCTAGTCAGTAAGTGCTGTAGTTAGCATACTGATGCTAGTTTTATGGCCTCATCCTGTTCTGATCATGCATATCAGCTCACATCGGTGATGTTTCCAATGTACTGTATACATCAGTGTATTCCAGTTACTAACAACCCCAACACCACTGATATGATGTACAGGAAGTATAGAGTTACTTACAGCTATACTTATTCCACCTCACCCTACTGTAGTTAGAGAGGTAGAATGTAAGCCCCCAATGAGCTGCTTCCATGTTGCCTCCTTCTTTAGGGGGTAAAAATGTCTACCTTGTACTATCCGAATCAGCCAATGACTCGGTTACCTCTTGTCTGCCCCATTTGGCAAAAAAGTTGCACCAAGACACACTGCTTGGACTGCCCATGCATTCAACTTTGTTTGACTTGACCGCTACAGTAGAAAGAGCCGATTTGTTTCATAGCTGTTGCAGTTCCTCTGAAATTCTTTGCCTGAAAGGCACCAAAAACATTCACATCCCTTTTCGCATGTCTGATTTAAGGCACGGTGGTTGCTGGTTTAACTCCTGTAATGACATAATCAAATGGTATTTTTCATGATAGAAGCATGATATAAATGTTATCCCTTAATGCTGTAGCTGAGAAAATGCCATTCTCATCCCCATGCCATGCAAAATACACACTTGAAGGAGATGTCTCAGAGTTGTTCAAACACACAGTGAAGTATGGCCAGGCAGTAAACTATTTCAAACAACCCCTTTTAAAAAACATTGCCTATTCATAAGACTTAGTAAAATATTATATTTGTATGAAGTTTACGAAATTTGAGCTCTGTGTTTCATTTGGCCCTGTGCCTGTTTCAATCATCCAGATGAAACAGATGAAATGCACGTCCCACTTTTGTGCAAATTATTTGTAAACTGATTCCTCTAGAATTGTAAACTCAACTTGATATACTGTAGAACAGATATAGGCTGTTAGTGACAAAATATTAGATGTCAGTCTTGTACAACCTTTTTTTAAATTACGGTTCATTAATATGTGTTTCATTCGTTCCGGTTCTCTCCTACCAATCTTTTGACTATGCTTGTGATTGCAGTCTAGTTTTTCATGCATTAATAAATTGATGGCAAGTTGGGTGAAAGTAGGAGACTAGCAAGCAAACACTCAAATTCTGTGTACAAAGCAAGTCATGCTTTTCCCAATCAGTATCCAATGGCTCACAACCAACTCTTGGAGACTTGGCATGTTGAATCTGAGCAGACCCTGCCAAACTTTTCTGACCCTCCCCAAATGATTCAGATGACCAACCTTCTATCTCTGCCTTTAGACATACAGTACATGTGATCGGAAAACATCATCATCAACCATTCTTTATTCAGGGAAACTTGACTGAGCTAAAAGCTCTTTTGCAGCAATGCCCTGATCACAA
>JASCQY010000036.1:10698126-10710422 GCA_030264315.1 Sardinella tawilis
TTTATGAGCTAGCAACGCCTCTTCGGCGACTAGTCGGCGACAAAAGTAGCTTGCTTTTGCAGCTAATGTGACTGTAGCTTAAGCTTCCATTTCAGATAGAGTTTAAATGTGTACAGTTTCACCGAAGTGTAATTAAGCAGCCCATACAGGTACACATTAGATGATGCAGTATCTAGTCATTATGGCTCTGAAATAATTCATGTCAGTACTCTCAAGAGTAAACAGGAAATGAGTGCACATTATTTTGAAAATCTATCAAATTGTTAAACCACATTTTAGTTTCTATAATTGTTCAGGTACCCAGCAGGTCTACCTGTTTACTCTCCACCTTGTTCTTTATCCACTCTCGTTCTGTCTCCCATCATTCTTCCTTTCTTTCTTTCATTCCTCTTCACTCCACTCCTCTCTTCATTCCTCTCTTCCTCTTAGTCTTGTTCCCTATTCTCTTTCACCACACCCCTACACCCCCCACCCCCCACCCCAGACCCCCTGCTGTGCTGCTTCCCTCTCCCTCTCTCTGGCCGCTGCTCCTGGCAGACCGGTCAGCCTCAGCGTTGGGCCTGTGTTTGTTCAGCAGGTAACGTTTAAAAGGCCCTCATCTGGAGCCTGGAGCCTGACTAGCTAGTGGTGGCCAGCCACCACGGCCCTCTTCGCCCAGCAGCCTAGCACATGTGGAAGTATCGCGTTGCCTCCCTAGTGCTTGTTAGGACCGCCACGCTCATTTACAGCTAAGAAAATAGTGGTGGCAAGGACGCGGAGAGAACGACCTGTAACTGAGGTTTGACTGTTGCTTGCTGCTGTAGCCCAGGGCAGTGGTAAAAGCGTAGCAGAAAGCAGCACTTTTGACCAAAAGAAATCCGTCGACAGTGGACTGACTAGGCAAGAAAATGTGTGCACTTTCACAGCTGAGCTTATCCAGGAGAGGGACTTGTTTCAGTAACAAAAGCTTTCAAATAGAAAAAAGAGAGCATTTAATGTGTGTGAACTCTGACCAGTACAGTACATAGCAGCAGTGGTAGTGCAACAAACAGATCAAGTTCACCAAGGCAAGTGGTTTTCTAAAAGGTCCATTTTA
This sequence comes from Sardinella tawilis, assembly GCA_030264315.1. Classification (NCBI taxonomy): domain Eukaryota; kingdom Metazoa; phylum Chordata; class Actinopteri; order Clupeiformes; family Clupeidae; genus Sardinella; species Sardinella tawilis. The sequence goes on from JASCQY010000036.1 coordinate 10,699,202, forward strand.
CATGTGAGGAAGCTGTGTAATTATTAGCTAGGCCTGATCCCATCTGTCTAATGATGAGGCTTTTTGTCCCCCCTTCTTATCAGGGACAGCTCATGTGAAGCTACTGGATGATCTATTTGTACCAACCGTTAAGTCGCACAGTAAAGTGTACTCTGAATGCCCAAAATCTAGGCTCCTTGGTACTTCAGAAACCCTCAGCATCCAATGTATCGTAAGGTCACTGGTTAAAAGTTTTACCACAAAGCTGTGAATTTTCAGAGCAGCTATTGCCTAATTCCACACTTCCAGGAAGAAACTCAATAGTAAGTTGCACAATACAGACGGGAGTGTGCGCTCTGTTATTGCTGTCTGCTTTTCAGATGACCTCCCATTCACACAGAGGAGGAAACGTGTGTGAGTGTGTGCGTGTGTGATAGAGAGAGAGAGAGGAAGGGGGGGGGGGGGGGGGGAATTAGAGAGTGTGTGTGTGTGTTGATGCAAGCGTGCATGTGGGTCCTCTTGTGTCAGCAGCTCTGAGCTTAAGATACGCATCAGGGCTGATATCCATCTATCCGTGCTCAGTTCCGGTGGAGGTCCAATGATCCGAGATGACGTGGGGATAGCAAGTCCTGCTGGAGCTTCTGGAAGCCTCCATGGGTGCAGCGATCGCTTTTGTCATAACATGTTTGGTACTGATCAGCAGACTGCTATTAGAGATAGCACCATGGAAAGCTTTTATGACATAAATGTCTTGATAAAGATTTAGATCTGGGTTTGGATTTATGAGCGTTCCAGGATAGTTCTTGAAGTCATGTTTTTGGTACTATATTTTGCGTCACATTATTAGTTTTTCAGTCTCAGGTCTGACAGGCCCCAAGGAGAGTTTATCTAAAAAAAACTGTTATGTAGTTCTCTCCGAGCTCCGTTTGTCTACTGGTAATGTTTGTCCATCACCTGAAGCACGTCATCCAGTATGGATGGCCCGAGGTCAAGGCTGAAGGAGAATGCGGAGTCGATCTCGTCAGGCTGCGAAATGTCCACGGAAGCCTGGCTGTAGTCTCTCCCTGAGGTCAGGCTCCCATGCCTGGGGCTTGGGCTGGTGCTGGTTCGCTCAGACCCGCTGGGCTCGTCCTCGATCATATCGCCCTCTTCGCTGTCTAGCAGAGGGAGGGAGCTGCACTTCTTCTTTCTTTGCGCCGAGTGCTGTCGCAGGGTTGGCCACTCCGGGCTTTCCGGGCTCTCGGCCTCGTCCAGGTTGAGGCGAGGGGGCTTGGGCGGTGGCGAAGGCGAGCAGGCCAGGAAGACATTCTGCTCACTCTGGGAACTCTGGAGCAGCAGGCTGTGTCCGTGCTTCAGGAATGATAGATCTCCAAAGCGGTCATCCTGACCATCAGAGCCAATGTGGGAGAGATGCCGGAAGTCGCCCAGAGGAAGGCTGATCATGTTGACGGAGATGACATCCCGGCGCTTGGACAGCCGTCTGGGCCAGCGACCCGACGCAGGTTTCCGGTACAGTGAGGTCTTCAATGGCATTTTGTAGGCAATGACAATTTAACACTGGAAGGTTTCTCAATCTGGTTATCACCGTGAGGTGGAGTTGATGCTCTCTGCTGTAAGCTCTCTGCTTAAGTGGAAAACATGGTCATTGAAAGGGTTCTGTCTTCTCCCTGAGAAGGAAAGAAAAGAAAGGAGGAAAGCATTAGTAAAAACAATGAAAATTGTTAAAGCGATCCAGCTTTTGACACTGATATCTGTCAGCAATACCCTGTAAATCAAACAGCTAATTGTCATCTTGGACAAACATGACTGCTCTCTGTGGACATCGAATGCACATTCGTGCGATTTCCTCCTGCAAATTCTGCACCAGATGCAGAGTTTGGCTCAAGTTGAGCTGCCCTTGAAACGGAGAAAACGTTTTTGTTTGAGCACTGCACCTGTTCACTGTGCATTATTCACAATAGGCCCGAAACAGATGCTTCTTATAAAGAGGCTTTCAGCAAAGTGCTTTCTGATAGTTCTCTTTTTTTTCCATACAATTTATCTTTTCATTTATCCACTTATTTGTGCCATTGAAACCCAGTGTTTATTGGCTTTTAATCCCCATTCCCATCCATTTTCCGGATTTTCACAATGAAACAGATTTCCCCCATGAGGGATACATGGCAGCGTCACCTACACATACACATACACATACATAGGCTTTATGATGTCAGCACGCTTCCAGCGTGTTTGTCAGCTTGTTCCTCAGCAGCCATAATCAGAGCTGGTGGTGCCTGGGAAGGCCTTAGCCCTGATGCCCTTGATGCTAGGGACCTAGGGACCCAGCAACTATTGGAGCAAGGGTTGGCTACATGCCTGTGTGGAATGGCAGATGTGAGGACCATTCCTGGTGTGTGTTCAAATTCACCTAACACAAGTGAACGCTCACCGCAAACATGTTCGCATTAATCAGTGGAATTTGAACGATTTTGTGTAACATTCAAAAATGTTTGCTTTTAAACTGTAAACAGAAATGACGAATTCAAAAGAAATAACTCTTGCGGCAGCAAGGAGTACTGTAATGACTGAAGTTATGATCCCCCACTATAATTACACCTTCAAGTCACATTTTGGTGCACAATTCTCGCTGTCCGACGTCTATTAAATTATTACTGTTAGCGGCGCACTACCTTCTCAAACCGTTCGCCTTCGGTTGCTAATGTTAGCCAAAAACTTCAGAGGAAATCAAAACTGTTTGCCAATGTTCACGAACCTTCGCGAATTTGAACGCACCTCTGGCCCGAATCTATTAGAGGTGGGTCACTATCAAAACTGCTGTTTGGAGTCCTCAGGGCCTCTGTAGGTGGCTGAGGACAGTGGAAGAGCTTGAAGGTCTCAGGTAGGTTTAGAGATGAGCTTGTCCTGGTGTTGCTCTCTTAAGGCAGAGTGATTTTCTCTCTACTGTACCCCTCTCTCCCTCTCATGAGCTTTGGCATGCTGAGCCATCAATTAAGATCTCTTATACCTCGTCAATTTGACCTCATCAACCAGGAAACAAAAGGGATTGAGTATGCTCTCCAACAGCAGATGTAATCTGGTTTGAATGCCCTCTGAAGACATCAGCTGGCTGGGATCAGGATCTGGCAAGTGCCGGTGTATTGTACAATGCAAACAAATCGCTGTCATTTCACTCAGCTATTTCCTTTTAACGTCTGGGGGTGGTTCAAGAAAAAAAATCTGTTGAGTTTCAAATCAGCCCTGGTAATTTGCTTCCATTCATCACTCTGAACTTGTTAAAGACAGACTTCATCATCGTTGGCTTGTCAAGTGAACTGTCCTGTTTTATTTATTTAATTCAGATTTTTCCTTAATAGAGCCTTCTCAGGCCCAGCCGATGTAAGATGTGTGTTCGTGACTCGAAACACTCAGTCTTTAAATTTGTAAGGCACTACAGAAAACATGTTTTGTTGGCCAATAAAGGTTTTATCGGCACTTCAACAGCAGCGGGAGGTGCAAGTGTGTGGACACAGCAGCATTCCTTTCCCAACATGTAACGCTTCAGAGGGAAGGTGGAGCTCAATCTCTCCCTCTCTTCCCTTCTCCCTCACCACCCCCCTCTGCACTGAGAATCACAATTAAGGAACATTTTGCCTTCAAGCTCTAAGTTTGTCTTATAATACGCATTGATGTAACCAACCATACCTGTTTCTTCTATAAATGGCTGCCAGACCAACAGCAACAACAATCATTCTGGCTGCACCTTCTTCTCACGACACCTCCTAATGTGTCATCAAATACCTGTGCTACCTGAATCTCTTCCCCGTTGGCCATTTCTAACACAGTTGACATAACTGTACTTTTGAAAGACACAGCGATACCCAGTAAATTAGAGGCCATTCTATGCAATGGAAAAATCTAGAAGAGGTGGGTACTGTAGGTATTGATGGTCTTACCTGGCTGGTGTTTGGTGCATCCACTCTCAGTCTGCTCTCTGGCTCAGATCCCCAGTCAGGAAGCACAGCAGGGACATATAACTGCACTCACAGATAACACACCTGACATGACAGGACTTGCTCCGCTGTGAAACAACACTGAGAGAGAGAATGAGAGAATAAAAGATTGAAAGAAAAAAGGGGGAAATCTTCGACACACTGTTAGTGTCCTGGCTCTCCAAAACTCCTTTTAACTCAAGGAAACTCCAGGTGCATGCTTGAAGGGATCAATCATTTACTTGACTAGCGTGCTACGCTGCTCTGGCAGCATAAAGCTGTAAAGTTTACTCCTTTTTTTTTTCTTTGGCAGGTATGTCAGCCAGAACTCATGCCTAACCATTGTCGAACCCTTTAACCGCATCCAGTTTGAGTTTACAGCCAATATTTTTATTAACTATCAATTGAGTCTCTTACTGCTTTAAGTGTTGGTAACCAAACTCCAAACTTAATCGTTGACCCAGAAAAGGATACATTTCCCCTGTTTAATCATTTCTTAAGTTACCTGCCATCCCAGAGTCTGAGAATGACTCACCTGGTTGGAGAGTGTAGAGCAGACACCAGGAGAGTGGTGTCTTCACCCCTCGAATGCTGATCAGGTGCCTGGATCTCCTGTTATCTCCTGTGTTGAGACTCCTCTGTTTCCTGTGGGTGCCTCGCTATTGGAGTCTAGTCTGAGGTGTGGCAGTTAGGTTGCCTAGGTGAGGTTGACCTGAATGAATACATGTGTACCAAGCAGGTGGAGTTTTCCTTCTTTTTGCTCCCTCTCTCCCTCCCTCCCTCTTTCTTCCTTTCTTTCTTTCTCTCTTGATCTCTCTTTCCCACTGCCTCTAGCAGGTCTGTTTGCCCTTGGTCAGGTCACAGAGCCTTCAGTTAGATGCTGTAAATCAACTGATCTGAACCCTCAGAGTCTCCACTCACACTGTTCCAATCTCTGTCTCTCTTCCTCCTCTCTATATACTTCTAAACTACTTATGCCACTCGCTCCGTCACTCTTTCACTCTCTTCCTCTGCGTGGCTCTCTATTCGTTCACTCCATCCTGTTCTTTGTCTCTATTTACTCTGTCTCTTATTCTTTCTTCTGTCTCTCCCTCTCTGATGTGTCCCTGACTGTCCCTATTTCCAGGGAAACCACTCCTGTATGGACGCACGCAGCACATTCCTCATCCTGTGTGTGTGTGTGTTTGAGTAGCACGGGGGTGGGGGTGGGGGTGGGGGGCTTTGGCCGGAGAGGGTTAACTGATTCCTAATCTCGGTGTCATTGTCCTGATGCTGCTGATTTCCTGTGCGCTCTAAGCCCTTCATCTATCCCCCTACCAAAGCCACACAGCTCCTGCTAAATGCACGGCAGAGAGAATGGGAGAACAATCAGCATAGTCGCTGTAGTAAAAGAACTTCACTATAAAATAGCTTTAATATAGGCAACTAAGACTTGAAAATGACTTGATCTATTTGGATTGAAATTAATCCTATGGAAATGTGATGATGGTCTGAATTGAATATGAAGATGCTGTTGTTTTGTTGGGCCTTCCAACAATAGTTGAAGCGTAAGCAGCCTCTCACACAAGACATGCATGTACAGGCCTTTCTGAATTGCGCAAGGCTTCATCAGCAAGCCATACGTAAGTTCTCACGCCTGCAGCTTGAAGTGTTTGTAGGTCTTACAGCAAAGACAAGAAAGGTTCCTCCTCCCCTTTCTCAACTGTTGCCACATTCCTTGGCATTATGTCGAGGGTGAAAAAATGTGTTTTTTAAAAAGATGATTGGGACAGAAGCATTTACCTGCTTGTAGTTTACTGTAAAAGCTTCTCAGAGTGCCATTGCAGGAAAAGCTCCAGAACCTTTGCCTAAATGTGCTGCTTCTCATTTCTTCTCCAAATAAATAGCCCAAGCAGAGAATAAGTTGTGGGTTCGCGTTGCCCTGGTGCTGTTGGGAATAGTTTGTCAGTGTTTGCAATGTAGCACTTGACTAAAATATTTGCAGTTCGATTAGAATTTGATGAATGTAGCAGTGTATGTTTTATGAATACTGTCTGGTTTGGCTGCAAAACTAGGCCGAGACTGAAGTTTACTTTTGTTGTACGTTATTTCAGGTATGTATGTGAGTCAATCATACCTTCATTCTCTAACATAAGAGCACATTGCTGCAGCATTTCTCAGTTTGACTTGTAGACAGTACAGGATCTTGCTCTCTCTGCAAACCTCTGTGTACAAACAAATAATTGTCGGTTTAAGCAATGGTTTTCCACCACTTACCCAGCAAAGAGGGGGCTTTATAAGATGCACATCCAATGATGGGGCTGCATCTATGATTTAACTATGGGTGTGTATTTTTCTTTGAATTGAGACAGCCTCTGCAGTTAAAGCAGTTGCTCACATGAAGGATTTGCTGGCTGCACTAAAAAATTCCACGCTGGATACATAGTCATTGATCATTGTGTCAACTCCAGACTAACTGTCCATCTTAGGGTGTGGTCATAAAATAATAAAAAGTCATAAAAAGTTTTAAATTTATGTTGTTCAAACCTTCAGGAACCCTGTTAAGAACAAGCATGTTATTAAAACAGGGCACTGGCACTGGCCTGCAATTTAGCATCTTGTGCACAGGAGCCCCGGGGCTGTTGGATGGCATACTGGTATATGGTTTAGAAGAGGCTGGGCCCTGCTCTCCCTGCAGGCCTGTGCACAGATGCAGAAGCAGAGGCAGAAGCAGCCAGGGACCGAGGCCCAGCCTTGTCCCCAGCCTTAGTCCCGGTCTCAGCCACATCTGGATCCCCAACCCCAGTCCCAGCCCCAACCCATCCCCAACTCCAGCCTCAGCTGTCTGGCAGCGGTGCTCCGCCTGCTCTGCTCAGCGTCACCACCACAGGCCGGTTCCCCTCCTCTTCCCTGAGATGGTGCCGTGCATCTGGAGCAAACTGGTGGAACACAGCTGTGTCTGTCTGTGTGTTTTTTATGTACATGTCTTGGGCGTTTGCATTTGTGTTGATTGGTGTCCTTACTGCTAGAGTGTCCTCAGAGCTGTGCATCACTATATATTTTTATGGATGTGTGTGTGTGTGTGTGTGTGTGTGTGTGAGTGTGTGTGTGTGTAATGTGTTTGTGTGTCCTTGTTTGTCTGTGTTAATAATATTCCCTCATTGGCGTGGATGTCTGTATGTGTGTATGCGTGCATTTTCTTTGTGTTTGTGTGTGTGGTTTGGCTGCGGAATTCATTTTGGCATCACAAGACAGTGTTCCTCTTGTAGTGAACAGCGCATCAGGAGTCCTCTTTCGCTCTCTTCACACACATCTCTCTCTCTCTCGCTCTCTCATTCACACACACTTTCTCTCCCTCTCTCTCCTCTCTCTGTCTGGACCTGTCAGATCCAGTCCAGTCCGCTGCTGAACCAGTACCTGTGGGGCCAGGGGCCAAGCTGAGGCTAATTGGGCCAAGCCTAAAGGGGGGTGTGGTTGGGAGGTTGGGGTGCTGTCCCCCCTGATTGCTGCCTTCCTGATGAGCTCCTTTCAAACGGATCCAACGAATGAAAATCCCTCCTTCACAAAAGGATCTGGTGTGCTTCAGCACAAGCAATTACTCACGCAAATGAAATAACACGAGCCCCATCATAACATTTACTCAAGCCCTGGAACCCGCGCCTCACACAACAACAGAGAAATACATTTCTTTTTTTTCTTTTTTTCATTATCATTATTGTATAAACTCTCCTTTCCGTTCCTCTCCTGCCTCCTCCCCTCTTCCCTCTTTTTGTCAAGCAAGCACTTCTACAGGTCTGGTTTTGTGCTAGCAGATAGTCAAAGGGCCAGTGATAGGCCTATTGCTTGCTGTAACCTCTAGTGCGGTGGCCTAGCAAGAGTGTATAGAGTATGTCCTCTTCCCAGAGATGCAAGGTGGGAATTGCTTTCATGATTTGGTACGCCTCTCTGACTGTGGATTGATTGCTTTTGCCTTGACTAGAGAGAGAGAGAGAGAGAGAGAGAGAGCGAGAGAGAGCACAAACGGCATGTTCATTGTTATCCCGAGGCCGATTGGGTAGACCACTGCTGGGGTTGCTGTACTGTGGTTGCGGTGTGTGTGTGTGTGTGTGTGTGTCTCTGTCTGTGTGCCTTCATTTTGGAGCCCAACTAAATGCAGTGTATTTTCTTCTCCGCCGTCAGGAAAGTGTTTCCAGACCTTAGTGTGGACTGGCATTCTGAGAGCAGCAAGGCTGAGGCTTTTTGTTTGTGTCGGAGCGTTCGTGTTCATTGTGTGCCTTCTTCTGTGTGCTCAGTCTGAGGGACTTGCTCCACCCAACTTTACCCCCAACTGGAGGGGTGGGCTGACATGACTCGGTCCCAAACATGCACAAGCTCGTCCTGCAGGAGCCTTGAAGGGGGCCAAGGGGCTGTATGCTGTCTGGCGGGTGATTTAGTGCTGTTTGGACTAGGATGAGCTTCTGTTCACTAGCCAGCCCCTCTGTGTCTGCCTCTCACCCAGTGAGTCACTCTGAGCACGCTGTGGCGGGGTTTCAACAGAAACTCACCTGTTGGTTTGAAACACCTGTGTGACCTATATCAGCGGCATGATGGCACAATGCAGAGCAGAATGATTTCATGCTGAACTTCCACGGCCCCTACAGCTCCTTCATGTCAGCACTTCTGTTCTGACACAGCATATCAGACACTAGAACGTCTGGCATGAAGAGAGACAGTGCAGTAAGCTTCTGATATCAGCTGTTGAAGGAACTGATGGCGAAGTTGATGGTTGAGTAATAGTTGAGATCATGAAGCTAGTCTGAGTCACACCAAACACACAAGCCAGCTATTTGTAGTGAGCTCTGATAGTTCTTTTGAAGCAGGATTGGATTTGCGCTAATATTCCGTATACTGATATTTTTAAACTCATTTTGGCTGATGCCAATAAAGAAACCGTTTTGAAAATCCTTTGAATTTCCTCCAACAGTCTCAAGTGCTCTCAGAAGTTGCAGTAATTGTAACAGCCTAGTTATGGCTGATCAACTCTTATGGTCTAAATGTGAATATATACTGCCAGTGCTGTTAAATGCTGAATATACACAGGCAGTATGTGCCAATGGGAACATTGTGCCTCCCTGTATAGCACATGTTACTGCCACTCCACATTAAGAGAATGTAGCACTGTGACAAACTACTTGATCTAATGTGCTGCATGCAATTGGGTGGAGTATTTGATTGGACTCACACACTAAGTCAAAATGACCTTGTACTTAAAGGAGAAAAATGCCTATTAGCATTTTTGCATTAGAGGTCAATCCATTAGACTTGAAGCTTGATACTGAATCAGAAAAAAATGACCCCTTGATTCAAATCAAATATTGCTAAATTGAATATTGTATTTTATCAGGCAGCATTATCTGTATAATTCACCATAAGTATTCTCTGTAGGCTTTGACTATTAGGAATGGGTAAGACACATGTTCCCTGTTCGTGTGCAGTGTGAATGTGGAGTGAATGTGGTTCTATTGAGCTGCATAATCATTTTTCTCTGGACATGCTTGATTACTGACCTCCCTTAAAAAGTTTGATTTTGCTCCAACTGGCTCAGATGTGAGGGGGGAAATGGACAGAGAGAAGGGAAGAAAGCAACTGGTGCTCAATTTGATATGTTTGCAAACTCGCCTGTTTGTGTGGGTGTGGGTGTGTTTGTGTGCTAGTTTGTACCTCACAAGTTGTGGGAATTGGGGAAATTGGTCTGAAAATGTGTACTGCCTGATGTCCTCTGGCATACAATGATTTGTAATTATTAAGTCAAGGGGCCTCAACATTTGGGTTTCTTTGAAGGTCCAGACGAAACCTCCGGAAGCAAACATGGTGGTGGTGGGGGGAGGGGCTCCTTCAATCCAGCAGCTCTTTGACCAACACAGAATTGTGATAAGATGCCAGTCGCTGTCCCTGTGCCAACACTGCCACACTTGCCACTTTTTTTACATGCTGCTCGGAGCCACTTCAGGACCACATGCATGTGAATGAGATGGCAGACAGTTGGAACAGGCGTTCCTAATGCCTTTTAGGCAGATCCGGCCCTTTGTTTAGCCTTGCACATGATAAACCTGAGTGTGGGAATATGACGGGCCTTTTTTTTCTTGTTTATGTACATACATACAGCCACCTAGGGCAAGCATGTATGGCATTCCAACACTCCCATTACTCATTTGGCTCTCTGCCTCATGAGCATTTTGTCTTTTAAATCTGAGGTTGGGAGCATGTTAATCACCTTTTAATTAGCATTTCTCGCCAACCTGGAGCTTATTTTGTGGATAGTCCAACTATCACAAGCTGTCAGGGTAATTTCAGTTTCTGGGCCTGGGTTCCTGGCCCAGCTCTTTGAAGCTGTATGTCGGACAGATGTGTTAGGAAATTGAATCTCTGTTCTGGCCCGCATCTAAGCCACCCTTCAGCGTCAGGTCAGTGAGGCAGAGAGCCCCATTGAATCAATCATGAGCTTTGAAAGCGCCGGGTACCACAATGCATCTCCTCCTCCTATTCCTCCTCCATTTGTCTTTCTCTCTGTTTATTTGCCGTCACTGCCCGGCAGAGAAGAAGGCCCAGAACACCGGCCCTCTGTCCAGCTGCTTCTCCTCCAGGCCAAACACATCCATCTCTCCCCCATTACCGCTGTACACAACTCGTTTGATTGAGGCATTCTAAAAAATTATAGAAAAACATCTAAAATGATCAGTGGCTTGGAGTCTTTCACTGAAGTGTGCGGAATGGAGAAATGTGTAAATGCAAAGGAAGATGGTGTGTTACAGCTGATTTCCCACTATTTGAATTGATTAATGCTATTATGTATTATTTTTGTTTCCTTGCTTCTTAGTACCGGTATGTCTCCAGATTAGATTAGAATATTGTGGAAAAGTTCTTTAATTTCAGTAATTCAATGTAAAATGTGAAACTCATACATTTTGTAAATTCATTAGACAGTAAGTTAAATATTTCTATCCATTATTCATGTTGATTTTGATGATTATGGCTTGCAGCTACGAAAACCCCAAATTCCGTGTCTCGCAAAATTAGAATCTTACAAGGCCATTAAACCAAAGCTTTTTGTTCAAAATTTTAGAGCACTTCATGCTTCTTTCTGGTAATAAACTTTATGGAGATGCTGATTTCACTCTTCCATTAGTACTTGGCCCCTGCCCACACGTCCAAAAGTACCAATACTAGTTTGTCGCTTAGAAAATACACCTCTAAAAATGCAAGTAATCTTACCAAACTTCTACAGTAGCATAAATAGGTTATGTACTCACAAAACG
>JASCQY010000036.1:10724034-10735810 GCA_030264315.1 Sardinella tawilis
GGGGCGAGGGAGTAGTGGAGGTACAGTTTGTCCTGGCTGTTTGTGTGTGTGTGTGGGTGTGTGTGTGTGTGTGTGTTTGTGGGTGTGTGGAGGGGTGGTGGGCGGTGGTGGGGAGGGGGTGGCGATGAACCAACCAGGGGAAAGGATGAAGGGACTTGGAGAAGGATGGTGATTTGGAGAACAAGAGAGAAAGAGAGAGAAAGAGAGAGAGGGAGAGAATGAAAATGAAAGAGGAATGAGAGTGAGTGAGGATAGATGGAGAGAGAAAATGAAGGGATGAACATAGATGAGAGAGAGCGAGAGAAGAGAGGAAAAAGGAGAGCGATAGAAAAAGAAAGGGAGGAAAGAGGGAGGGAGGGAGGGAAGGAGGAAGGGAGAGAGGAAAGGGGCCTTCACAGGCGGGGAGTCAGCCAAAGTCCAGGCCTCCCTTAATGGCTTCTCCACTGTTCTGCTCTCAGAGCTGAGATTCACAGCACACACTCGGACTGCTCTTACTGCTGTGGACCACTGCATTTGGGGATGGGGTGTGTGTGTGAGTGTGTGTGTGTGTTTATATGTATACATCTATGTGTGTGTATACATTGTATATATGTGTTTTGTGTGTAGCTGTGCGTGGCTGTGTATGGGTGTGTGAATGTGGAATATATTTCAGTGTATAATATATTGTGTGTGTGTGTGTTTGTGTATGTGCGTACGTGTGTGTGTGTGTGTGTGTGTGTACGTGTGTGTGTGTGTGTGTGTGTGTGTGTGTGCTTGTCCTATTATGTATTTGTCTGCTGAGGGTGAGCTGTGGGCCAGTGGGACATGAGCGTTCCCCTGATTACTCCCTCAGCCTCATTAGCCAAACCTCTGGCACCTGCGGCCATGATCGCACTGCTGGTTCGGGACAGATGGAGGGATGGATGGATGGATGGATGGATGGATGGACAGATGGATGCATTGGCCTTTTGGAGCTAATGGTGAGATTTATTACATTTTTCATATACATAAATCCCCTTGTTATTGAATGCTTTCAACCAAATAAGACAAACTGTTATTCTTTGATTGAGTGCCACTCATTTCAAAAGCTTTGCAGTGGATAAGTGGCCCCTCTTGCCGCGGAGAAAGTGGGGAAAGAGTTGGTCTGCTGAAGGAAGGCTGCGTTCCAGCGGATACTTTCAAAGTGCACCAGTTCTGTGTGCCAACTCCGATGCCACAGTCCCCGAGACAAAGAGCAGTTTGCGGATACAGGCTCTCACCAGACCACCAGTCACTGCTATTTATTTGATTAGTTTTGAGTGGGAAACGGAAACATAGTAAACACAGAATGGAGTTTTGTCATCAAATTCCTCTCAAATGATTTGGACTCGGCTCAGGACGCTCTTGGATTGGAAGGCCCCTCAAATGGGCTCTCTTCTAGTCCACTTTTGTTTGCATAAAATATCCACTTCCTCTTCAAACGTTTAACATTGTATCACGAGCCGTCTATTAGCGCAATTAAAGGCAAGCCAGCAATTAATTCTCCATCATAAGCCAGTGGAGCCTGACTCAGTCATTTGTCTTCATCTGGAAGTCTTGGGATTGGGTTCCCTTTTGCTGCTGAGTCCAGCTAGTCACACACAGTCGGAATTGTGCTACAGGTCTGGGAAAGGCTAAGAAAATACAGGTCCCAGATAGGAGGTATTACAGTAGTTCTGCAATGTCACTCTTTTGGACTCTCGACCTCCTCCTCCTCCTCCTCCTTTAGAATGAAATATAAAACAGGTAAGAACACCATTAAAGCTTTTGCTTTTTCTGAGAGAGGCAAACTTATTTTCCTCCGCAGGAGAAGCGTAGTGTGGGCTTCTCAACACCGTCTGAAAGTGCTGTGCAAGCAGGTGGTAAATGTGCTTCATTCCGACGCTGCCGTTTGCATCGAAATTCCATCGGTGAATTCTTCCCCTCTTCCGAATCTCCGGGGGTCTGCGTGGAAGTGGCGGGATGTTGGCGTTTAAGGACGGACTCATGGTGTGCAAGCTTGTTAATGTGGCCATCATGATCCAGGTGGATAGTCAGGCCTCGCTGTGCGGCTTTAAAGATTCATGACGGCGCCCGCTGCTCCCCTCTGTAGCTCTCCGAGTGGCTAAAGCGCTTTCCATGCGAGCCCTGGAACACTCACAGCGTTCAATACACATGCAAGAAATGAATGATATTTTCCAACCTTGTGTAAATGTCAGGGGACTCTGTTTACTGCCATAACATGCAAAAGTGCAACAGAGAGAGAGAAACTGGGGGAAAAAAGGGGAAGGGATAGACATACTTTCTTCCCTCTTTCTCTGTCTTATTCTCACGCACACTCACACACACACACGCACACATACAGTATGCACACATACTTTTACATACACACACACACACACAAAGTTTCCCTTTCTTTCTCTCTGTGTCACTCATTTTCTCTGTCTCACCCTCACGGTGAGCTACATGACTGGAAGGTGCGTGATCACTGCTTGGATTTCATAGTGCATGTCTCAGGCAGTAAAGGCCTAATTAGCTTATGTAATGAAATGGCATCATCCAGGGACAAGCACAATGCTATAATAGGTGTTTGTTGTTATGGGCCACATCCCACAGCTTTGAACCTTAGTTCGTGCTGACACCAGAGCAAGCTTTTACTCAGCACAAGCTCACCTCACCTCAAAAAAAGAAAAAAAACGTGTTATATATTTGTTGTATTATATAAGGCTGATGTTATGTACTCTATGTGGAAAACTTATAAATCAGTTACATGTGAGCAATTCCAATTAAAGAATTTCATAAAGTCATACTATAAATAAATCAGACCAAGTGCTCTGAAATACTCACAACATGTGTAAATTAAATTTAGAGTTAGAAACAGCTCAAATGCAAAAATTATATACTGTATTAAAGTTAAAATTGTTATTTTTTTAAAAACTACAATTCTGTTCAATTCCGTTGCTGAAAGTTTTTGTTTAGTTTTTTTTTAATCTCACTATCTCTTCTAACATATTATTTTTAAATCTTGTTAAATATGTTTTAGTAGAACCCCTGATGTCAAGCATGAACATGACATTAGTGTGTCATTCTACTGTAGCTTCCATGATCTCAAATTCAGCACTAGTTTCTATTTGCAGACTCACAGTGCTCTTCTCTGTCCAACGCCCGCTGGCCTCAAGTCCTCCTGTTGTGAAAGCTGGGACTGGAGAGGATCTGTTGACTGCCCCCCACCTCAGCAACAAACACCCCCCTTGTGGGCCTGGAGTCTACCTATCCAACTCACGTACATCCCCTCTGCCTTCAAATCCAGTGGAAGTCAAAAGAGAGCATAAATTCATAAATGCATAAACGCCTAAAACCCATGAAAACAGCCTTCAACAGTTCTCTGGACTTGAGTGGTGGGATCTGGCTGAGAGAACATCACATCACAGGAGCATGGGACTTTTGCTATAATGCTAACAGCCTGAGTAAAGCATGTCTCCGGAACCGTGCGCTTTTCCCCAGCTTTCCGTGCTGGAACCCCTTTATCCCCTCTGCTGTTTGTGTTTGGGATCAACACCTCCGCTACGGTTTAGCCACTTCCAGGTTCTCTCCCGGTCCCTTCCGGAGGCCTCTGACCTGAGCCGGCCCCAGATCTTCTTCGCACGAGGGAGCTCCACATGTGGCCGGCTCTGCTTCCCTCTTTGAGGCTCAGACGCACCACATGCTGCCGCTGAGAAGAACAGATCCCTGCTCACACTGGCCTGGTTTGGCCTAGCCCTCGGTGGCTGCCTGGGTTCGCCTGATAAGAGAAATGAAGAACAGACTCCTGCTCTGCTCACACTGGCCTGGCCCTGAACAACAGACTGCAGGGAGTGGAGATAGATACATTTTAGTGGAGATGGACAGCAGCCCTGGCCATTTCCTTTCTCTCCTTCTCTTCCTTTCATCGGTCTCTCTCACCCCACTCTCATCATCCTCCTGGTCTTCACACGACTACATTTCCCCGTCTTTACATCGAAACCCTTCAAAGCCAATAGACACTGTGACTACACACCAAACACTTCGCTTGACTTTACGCCCTTTATATTCTTTTGAAATATATTTCAAGATATCAGATGGCAACATCTACTGTATGTTTTAAATTGCACACGCTTATTCTCAGTGCTCTCTCTCTATACTGCTCTAGGCCTGTGGATATGCAAGTTGTGTAGAAACCTGGTGCAGCGTCTAGCCACTCTCTTGCTGTGTGTGTGTGGCCGTGTGTGTGTGTGTGTGTGTGTGAGTGCTGTGCACATAAGCTCTATATGATGCCCCCCCCCCTCAGCTCTGCGTGTCTGAGAGCACTGTGAGCACAGCAGGAGGCTTGTGTGCTGCCATGAAGCTAATGACTGCTGAATAAAGCATGGGCCCTGGGAGCCCGCTGACACACACACACACACACACACACACATACACACCTCCTTCAGGCAGTAAGACCTGCATCCATTGCACAGGTGTGGCTTTGAGGCCAAGCCATCAATATTCATCATTTTTGCTTCTCACAACACACACACACACACACACACACACACACACACACACACTAGGCAGATACAAACCTTCACATACTGTAAGCAAATCAACTCATCAGAAATGGCTCCGATCTGGACTGGTAATAGTCTGGCACTGTTCCAGACGGTTCAAGGCCAAATTCATTTCTCTTTTTCTTGACATAGCTGTGTTGTTTATAATGGACCTATTGGATATTTTTTTCTTTGTATGTGTGCGTGTGTACAGTATGTGTGTGTTTCTGCTGTCATGTGTCTGTGTGTGCGTGTGTGTGTGTGTATTTTTGTGTTGGGTGTGGATGAGAGGTAATGAAATGTGAAGTGACTACATGTAAATGTAAATGTGCAAATCTCAAGTCAATGCGCATCTGGGTTTGAACCTTTCCCTCTCTCTTTGACTAAGTATGCAATCAGGGAGTGAGGGGAGAAAGAGCAGACCCCAATGATAACATCTGCACTGCCCTGCCCCAGTCAGCCCGTCCAAATCTCACATGGCCCAATCAGAGGCCTCATGCGCTTAGCCAAGACCTCTGCATCTTGTAGACCTGTGTACAGTATGTGTGTTTGTGGATATGTATGTAAGTGTGTGTGTGTGTGTGTGTGTGTGTGTGTGCACATGTGAGGTGAACTGGTAGCCTTTCTTTGCTTTCAGGTCATCTGATCGTGTGTGATTCCTGGCCCGTCTAATGGACTAATAATGATGGGCAGTTGCACAGAGCCTAATCGGAGCCCATTTTCTGTGAGTCCAGCAAAATGTTCTGAGTGAAAGTTTCTGGCCCCTTGTGTTCTGGAAGGGGAAGTAATGGGGAGACAGTCGGGCTTTAAAGTGCAGCCTACTGTATCAAAAGCAAAGAGGAGAAGCCCAAAGGAGCTCTAACACCTGTACCTTTTTTCTTCCAGAACTTTCTGTTCCGATGCGCTTGCCCAATACACTTAAACTCTCCTCGACCGGAACACAGTGAAACACATGTGGCCAATTGAACATTTCATCACCTTCATCATGTCCTTTCCTGTCCTTGCCTTTTTATAATTTCAACATCAGATTTTCTTTTTTTTCCACAAATGAACGTAGAATTGAGGAGAAGCCTAATTTCAATTGACTCGGTTAAAATTAGATCATGGCTAAAATAACACTGCAGCCCTCAGGAAAAAAAAAGGAATGAGGTTAGTGTTTCAGATGAATGAATGCGTGTCATGAGTCACACTGAGTCGAGCTGACTAGGGCTGCTCGGCCGCCGACTCCAAACTTCAGGTAGCATGAATCACTTGTTGCTGAAAAAAGCCTTCTTGTGTCCAGGTGCTGAAAGCATCTCTTTACACTCCTCCGCAAGGTGTGACTGATTGCTACCTATTGTCCTCCGTTTAACTTACTGTATGTTTACTTGTAATTTACTGCTTTGGACACTTCTAATTCTGGGGCTGTGCACGAAACCTTGCTGGGCAAAGCATTTATAGTCATCAGAAGGTACACTGGCAACAAGCCAAATGCAAACGCTAATATTTTTTTTCCAATGGTTTCAGTGGAAACCCTATCTGAGGAGGGTGCTAATGGCTAGAGGTTAATGCATTAGCCTACTATTAAGTTAGCTCTCTGTAATTTGGGGCTCCAGTGCTATAAGGCAGAGCCTCAGTGGAATGGGAGAGGCTCTCTGTCGCTGTGCTAAGGCAACCGTCTGCGGAAATCTAATTATAAGATCACCCGAAGTGCCATGCCCTGCAAAACACACCGACGGCCACTGCCAAGCTAGCGTAGCCACAGGATGTGTTTGGGCAAACCGTTGCCCTTGGATGTAGCCTACCACCTCAGTCTTTCCATCAAAGAACTCACTTGCAAACAGGCAGCGTTTGTGGTTCTTAGCATGGCGTGCATCGCTGATATTCCTGAATGCAGTGGACAAAACTGTTTTAGTTTGTCACGTACAGTACACATGCCCCTGACATAAAGTCACCTTCAGGAGATATCATTTGTTGGGTGAAAATATGAAGTTGAAACTTGCCTCATCGTTTTCCCCATCACAATTAATGTTTGATGTGGCCTATTTATAGACAAAGATGCTATACAGTACGCTGCCATCTTACACACACACACACATACACACACACACACTCAAAGACTCGCCTACACAGGAGTGCACAAACAAAAAGCTCATTTCCAAATGAGACATACTGTATGATGATGACAAATGGAACCACAAATAAGCCGAGAATGAAAAGCGTGGAGGTTGTGTGTGCTGTTGTTGTTGTTGGTGACATTTAGCAAACACACGCCACTAGTGCTTTGTGTCATGAGGGTGCTGATGAGGTCCGTCCTGCGGTGGTCACAGGGCTTGCCCTAGTGTGTCATGATGTCATAGGTCACACAGAACGGCCTCACATCACATCAGTGTGTGGGGGTGCATGTGTGTGTGTGTGTGTGGGGGGGGGGTTACTCACTAGTGTGACCCAATAGGGTGGAGTGGTAGGTGGTGCAAGTTTCCATATGAGTGTGTGTGTGTGTGGATGTGTGTGTGTAATATGTTGGTATGTGTGTAGGGTGAGGATGTGCTGTATGTGTGCAAATGCAGAAATTCCTCTGTGTGAATGCACTCATGACTGAATATGTGTGTGTGTATCATGGGTGTGTGTGTGCAGAAGCGTGTGAGTTGGTGTTGCGTGCAAGTCTCCTGTCATTTCTGAGAAATTCTCTTGCAAAATCCTGAGTTCATGAAACCACAGAAATCCCCCCACATAAAACCTTACTGTATCCAAATGATGGATTAATTTGGTTAGGTCAAATCACTCAGTGTCGGCTTTAGCACCCAGAAAGAATGTAGCTCTGCTGTCCAGCCAGGATCAATACTGCTTTCACATTCTCTATAATGTAATGCTACAGCCATCCATTGGCCATAGACCACAACAAACATCTCAAAACAATGTACACTGTAGCTTTGCATTTCATTAATGATGGTATTGATAGTAATCATCATCATTTCACTTCATGCTAAGCGCCTGTACCCTATCAATAGGCAGCTACTGTACTTCAGACATCATTTCACTTCATGCTAAGCGCCTGTACCCTATCAATAGGCAGCTATTGTACTTTAGACATCATTTCACTTCATGCTAAGCGCCTGTACCCTATCAATAGGCAGCTATTGTACTTTAGACATCATTTCACTTCATGCTAAGCGCCTGTACCCTATCAATAGGCAGTTACTGTACTTCAGACATCATTTCACTTCATGCTAAGCGCCTGTACCCTATCAATAGGCATGCTTTCGCTCCACGCGGGGCGGATCCTTTCTGCTTAAAACTAATCGCTAGTGTTTGGCCATGATGTACAGTATATAACATGCTGGAATGCATTGCTTGAATTCTCTATTCACTGATTGATCAGGCACAGTTTTTAGACAAATCAAATGCAAGCTTATGGCTTGATTCCTGACTAGTTTCTGGAATGGAAGGACTAGGCGGCGCTAGCCTGGGTAATGAGCCCACAGAGAGAAATACTGGGCAGAGGAACCGTAGCTTTAGGGGTCGGTGTAAAAGCTCTCAATGTCGTCATCTCTTAAACAGATATGCATAAGGAGGAAGTGGCTTAATTGGATTTGAATTTTAGTTTGGAGAAACATGAGCATCATATCTTGGTGTTTTTTTTTTCTAGTCTTTTTTTTTAATAGTCATATTTTATCTTGTCCTTTCTCATGCTGTCACAAACCCATGATATCCCTCGAGTCTGAGCAAAAACAGCTCCTTTTTTTTCTGTCTTCTGTCATCTCCTTTGCTATCATTACAATAACAAACAGAGAACAAGGCTAACACAATTCCCCTTTTCTCACAAATTCTGCTCTCATCTCCCCAAAAGCGCCCCCCACTGCCTGCACCAGCTGAATGTGTGTGTGTGTGTGTGTGTGTATGTGTGTTTTTTTGGCCTGAGTTGTTCTGCTTTAAGGGGCTTGTCTCCCTCTCTCCCTTCGTCTATGGGACACCAAAGCGATAGCTTTATGGTCTCCATGGGGGCCAGTCAGTCTTGCATCTCGAGGCCCCCACTCTGCGAGAGTTACGTGGGGACATGGCGCTTCTCACAGGGTGCTTTTATGTTCGCTCACATAAAGGCTGGGGATCCGGAGGAAACGGCGGCGTGCAGATAGGCCCTGGATACTTAAAGCAGCTTATATGGCTAGGCTCTTCACTGCTATATGGCTGAGTCCTGGCCTGGCTCTGGATCCACAGTAAATGCAACAGTGGAGGCAGAGCTGTGCACAGGATGACAGGAGGTGGTTATTCAGGGAGGGGAAATCATGCAAAAGAACATCAGACAAACCCAGTTGTATATCCACATTAAACTGTACTAACTGAAAATTAAGTCCACCTAAAGACCCAGCCCACTAGACTACAGGCAGAGCAGACAGCAGAGGTTCTGCATATGGGCAGCAACGTTCAGTGAGACTCATGGTATACAGTAGGTCTGTATAGGAATGGGAAACATTTAGCCATCGTTATGTATCATACTGTATGTATTTCATGTATGTAATATAAGGTTAAGTGATTGGGCTCAGCATAGAATAGCATATCACAAGAAACTGCACACTTGCAAACCAACACTGAAAACTACTGTAAGTCTTTAACATGCTGAAGAATAAAGTGAAACATCTGGAGGGAGAGACACAGGCAGAGAGAGGGAGGGAGAGAGAGAGAAAGAGAGAGAGAGAGAGAGAGAGAGAGAGAGAAAGAGAGAGAGAGGGAAATAGAGAGAGCTCTTTGCAGTCTAGTCATTGCAGTCCTGTGTTATTCTTATTCCAATGCAATCATTCCATTAAAACTAGTCTTGATTGTAGCCATAATTTAAGACAGAGACCAAATGAGAAAGAGAACGAAAGAAAAACAGAGTGCAAGTGCTTAGTGTCACTGACTTTCTGAAATTGTTTTGGAAATGGTTGTTTGTTTGTCATGAGACAACATGAATGTGCTAAACACTCCTGTGAAATTCCTGTTGACAACCACAAAGGTGATGTTGCAACACAGACTGCGCCATTGCCATAGAGACCAAAGTCAAGTGTTTGGTGACCAGGGTTAAGTCATACACTCTCTTTCTTTCCTGTTTAGAAATATTGGTAATTATGAGATCGAGGTCAGAGAGCTAATTGCTAACACGCTTCCCATTCTAATGCCATCTTGTGACCACCCAGTGTGCCGAATCATTTTGCATAGCTTTACAGGAAAATATGTATTAGGAAGTTTATAAAAATAAGCCTTTGTTGCCATAATTGGAGAAGAATACATCAAGGATGGCAGGGCCCTTACCGTAATGTCAGTTGGAACAATCATGTAAGTCTTTCTTTGTGTTTATGGTTATGACATAATTCAACAAGGCTTTTAGAGAGCGAGTGAGAGAGAGAGAGCGAGTGAGAGAGAGAGCGAGAGAGAGGGAGAGAGAGAGAGGGAGAGGAGGAGGACTAAAAGGATGGAGGGAGCATCACTGGGCTAGTTATTCTGGAATAGATTAGAGCCAATCAGGATGCAATAGAAAGAAAGGCTCTGCTTTCTTAGAGCTGCACACAAATAAGTCCTTTGTCCTTGTGCACAAGTGCTCTGGTAAGAGATTGACATCTGTGAGGAATGCACAGGGCCGGGAGCACACGTGCACACGAGGACAGATGGATCACTGCCTCCAACTCCGCCGCCAGAAGCTGACACCGTCTTGTTAGCCTGTGAGATTGACAGCAAGGCGAGGTGCCTTTTTTCCACCATTTATTTATGATCTGGATCCATTCGAGCTCCATATTACTACCAGAGCCCTTTCTGAACACTGTGCACTTGGCAGGACATAGAAGAGCTTCATCACTGTCATTATTCCCCCACAATACCTTATCGCATTACGACTTTATGAGGACACTTGAGGAGAAACAGAAAGATGTGCATTTCATCAAATATGGGGCTGATGTTTGAGAACAACTGGTAATTGCTTTTGCAATGCATAGACTTTTAAGGCTTGATGACACTTCACATTGCCCAGTGACAGCAAGAGCTCTTAAAAGCATCAGATGACAAATGAATTTGCCACAGCGTGTTATCAGTGTTGAGTTTATGGGTTGTGAAAATAACTAATACATCAATTCGGAGTTCCACAGTTCATGTCAGAGAATTTTTGTGGCTGTGTTTGTATCTGTGTGTCTGTACTGTAAAGACTGGGCGCTGTAGAAATGAGAGGATGATTATTTCCTTAAACTCCAAGTGTGTGTGTGTGTGTGTGTGTGTGTGTGTGTGTGTGTGTATGTGTGCTCATGTATTTGTTTTCAGAGAGTAAAAGTGTGAGAGTGTATGGGTGTGTCTGAAGGAGTACCACTCTACTATATCCTCTGTCTCAAAGTTTCCTAAAAATTATATTTTGTTTTGAAGTCTTTTAGGATTGGAAACAATTGGCAACCCAACCGATTTGGAAAAAAAAGTCAGAGGGTGTCCTTTTATGGAAATAGAATGTATGTTTGTTGCTTGGATGAGTCTTTTCCTCAGTGACTTTTCCAGAGCAGGGTGGGCGGTGGGCCTTTATGGCGTCTGAATGTATTTATTCTCTGTGTGCGTCAAACACTCATTAAGTTTTATAAGGGAAATGTGAGAATGGGTGCAGAATGGATTTGGACGGAAGATCAATCATATGCATGTCAATCATATGTGTGTATGTGGGCGTGCATGCATGAGTGTGTGTGGGTGTTTGTGCGTCTTTTTGTGTATGTGTATATGTGTGTGTGTGCAGAAGCTGAGTTAGTTTATGTGTGTTTATGTGTAGAAATAAGCATGAATAAGTGTATGTGTATACGTGTTTGTGTGTGTGTGTGTGTGTGTGTGTGTGTGTGTGAGTGAAAGAGAGAGAGTGAGTGTGGCTGTACTATTTCACACTGAGCTCTGTCAAGGACTTCCTTTTAAGATGAACTGTGACTGAAGCTTTTTTTCTTTATTTATCTGACACCCCGGGCCGATGAAGAGTGGGCTAGTGTTGGGAGAGGGGATGATGAGAGGGAGAGAGAGGGAGAGAGAGAGAGAGAAGGTGGAGAGAGACGGAGGTCATTCTAGGGCTGTGCGTACGTGCGCGACATGTAGAAACAACGCTTAGTGAGAAAAAAGAAAAAAGCTCTGTCAGTACAGCTTCTTTTTTCCAGCTAGGATTGAAACTCACCAGACCCCTGGGCCACTGCTGGAGTTGCACTCTGGAAAGACAAAGTGTGTGTGTGTGTGTGTGTGTGTGTGAGAGAGAGAGAGAGAGAGAGAGAGAGAGAGAGAGAGAGAGAGAGAGA
>JASCQY010000036.1:10736714-10749994 GCA_030264315.1 Sardinella tawilis
GTGTGTGTGTGTGTGTGTGTGTGTGTGTGAGTGTGTGTGTGTGTGTGTGTGTGTGTGTGTGTGTGTGTGTGTGTGACCCTGCACCTCAGTGGCATGCATGGAGACACACACACACACACACACACGAGTATGTGAGTACTGTACATCTATGTGCATCGATGTGGGTATGTCTATGAATGTTTGAGTGTGTTGTTTGTTATTCTTGTTGTGTGTGTGTGTATTTGTATACACAGTGGTGTGTCTTCACAAATAAGTGAAGTCTGTGTGTGTGTGTGTGTGTATGTGTGTGTTAGTGTGTTTGTGTTAGAGGCTAGTTTCTTGTCAGTGGAAATGGAATCTCTGTACTTGCTGTCCCTGACTTGTGGAAATGTCAACTTGTTGGGAGCATTTCGGATTCCAGAGCTGATACATTGGGATTGCTGTTTCACCGCTGTGTTTGCTTTAGCCAAGCGAGCAGCGCTACTGTGAGCACACCCCACACGCTACGCTACTAAAAACAAGCTACCACTCCAACTCTGCTACAGAATTAGCCCCTTGAACCGGGGCTTAGTGTCACAAACACCCAGAGCACAAGATATACATTTCCTTTATGGCCTGAGGCTTTTCTGTCGTGTCTGAGCCGCGGCAGACTGGGATCAGAGGCAGGTAAATCCATAAATTACATACTGTACTGGCCTTTGCTTGTACAGTTACATGGACGGGACCAGACTGACCCCTGGCCTGCCATTAAAGCGTGACGGGGAGAATATATGCCTCCGGGTGGACATCAATCTGTCATGTGGACATTTGGGCGCAGCTCCATGAGCCATCCTCACACACCCCAAACCCTTTTGCTATGCCTCTGCATCAGCTTGGAGGTGCCTGTGGTATTCAGTGTGTCATACGCACACTGGACGGATGTGTCAACCAAACCATAAGTCATGTTGTTGTCATTTTGTTCCTTAAATATTTTGTTGTGTGTTCATCTTGTATGTATGTATGTATACTTTTACCCAAAATGCATTTGAATAAATGTATTAATGAAGCCTGTTTGGAGAAATTTCCAGGGAAAAAGTCATTTGAAGTCACCCACCGCAGACCAATAATTCACACATTGCAATGGCCATGATTTTCATAGCCACATTCTTTAGGACTTTATATGTGCCAATTTGGTTTTTCTAAATCACACACCCCCAAACTACTTAACAATAGATCATTTAGATTTATTGTACGCTGTGGTTTAAGGCGACCACATGACAACATTTAGTTGATATTGCATTTCATTCCAAATAGCATTGAATCACGTCTTGATATCCCCTGGAATGCTTTTTTTTGGTCATTTAACAAATGCTTACCTGCTGCAATGTCTAAGAACTTGGACAATGACAAACAACTCAAAATAAACTTCACTCACCAACTCTGAATCAAGATATTGTGTAAACATTCATTGACATGTATGTTTATTTTTTTGTAAAACATAGATTATGACTTCAAGAGAAATCGAACTAATATCTTAAAGCAGCACAGTTTTACTGTAAACCAAATATACAATCTATGATAAACACGATTGAATATTTCATCACAAAATCCCAATTGATAAATGACCTTAATGATATTAATCATTCAGTAAAATATATGCTTACATTTAGCCATATGGGAGAGAAATATTCAGAGCTAGTTGTGCTACATACCATACTTGACACGCACTCAATGTCTGCTGGTTACTGTAGTCTTAGAGTAGCTGTACATGTATGTGTGATTAGAGAGTGGATTTTATGCCGTCATAATGGATTCTCCTCTGAGTTTGGCACAGATCCTGTAGTCGAGTGGCTTTAGAGTTAAGCCGTATGAGCAGTTTAAATTCAGCTCCTGTGTGGGGTCGCTCTCGAAAGTGAACTGGTGCAGAAGAATGGCCGAAAACAAGAAGACCTCAACTTTGGCAATCTGATTTCCAATGCATCGTCTTTTGCCCGCTGAGAAGATCATGACACTACCAGTGAGGTCTTTGTCAAGGCTGCCGTCCTCATTCAGGAAGCGTGAGGGCTTGAACACATGGGGATCCTTCCACTTCTGGGGGTCGTGGTTTACTGACCACTGGTTGATGAACACCACTGTGTCCTTGGGGATGTAGAGACCCTCGAAGATGACGTCGGTGGTGGTCGAATGTGGGATGGTGACAGGCACAAAACTGGTATATCGCATGGTCTCGTAGATAAAGGCATCTAGGCATGCCAGGTTGTTCTTGTCCTCAATGGAGGGCAGACGGTCACGGCCGACCACCCTGTCGATGCTTTCCTGGAGCTTCGCCTGGATCTCGGGGTATTTCGAGAGGAGAAGGAGACTCCAATGGAGGCAGGTGGAAACCGTGTCCAGGCCCGCCCCAATCAAATCAGACACAGTGCCCTCTGTGTGAGCGTGAGTGAGGCCGATAACGTCTTCTTGCATGTCGATCTCTTCGATGATGGCGTCGCTCATATCCCTTGTCACACCAGGGCTGTAGGTCTCTCGATGGTGCACCACTTTGTTCCTGACGAAGGAGAAGAACTCCTCGTTGAGGTCCTTGAAGTTTTGGAAGACGCTGCGCACAGGGTTGGGGAAGGACTGCAGCCAGGGCATGACGTCCACCAGACTCCCAGCGCCCACCGCCTCCCCAAACTTCTCCACCCGCATCAGGAGGGTCCTGAATTCTTGGTCTTCGTGCCCGTAGCGCTTCCCGAAGCAGAGGGCGCAGATGACGTTGGCTGCCGCCACTGTTAGAGGGTGGCCAGGGTTGAAGTACTGTCCGTTGTGACTCAGCTTCAAGAGGGACTTCACCAGGTCCATGGCCTCACCTACGATGTGCTGCTCAAAGGCTTTCTTTGTCTCGCTGTTTGCCGAGGAGAATGCCCGGATGGTGGACTGGGCGATCTTGCGGTGTGTTTTCCACTGCTTGCTGTAGTTGCTGAAAGTCACTCCGTTGCCCCCCGACACAAATTGAAAAGACACAAAGTTTGGCCTGCCTGCAAACTCGGCACCATGCTGGAGCAAAGCCTTCCTGATGACAGCATGGCCATTCAGAACCACAATGTCGCTAGAGCCCAGCCGGATCTGGTAGACGTTGCCGTACTTCTTGGCCAGCTTGGAGAAGGTGATGTGGGGCATCTGGCCCAGCTGCATGGCGTTGCCCACCAGTGGCCATGCGAAGGGTCCTGGCAGCCTCCTCTTCAGTCTCAGGTTGCGCACCCACAGACAAGCCTCCAGGCAGAAGAGAAACACAAAGGAGGCGATGAGAGCTGGCTGAACCTGCCCACTCCATTCCCTGATGATGCTGCTGCTGCTGCCTTTCACAGCATAGTCTGGATCCAGCAAAGCCATGGCAATCCAGACACAAGACCCTTCTTTAAAGCTGCTATCTCACCCACATCAACCTCAAGCTAATTTCTACAAAACCAAATAGTACAGTAGCTGAAAAAAAAAAGAAATGGAAAAATAAGCTGAGTGGATGGACAAAGTTTCTAAGTAACCCCCTCAACTACACATGTACTTTCTCTCCGTCTGTGGCTCTCGTTCTCTCTCACACCTCACTCCCCCGCCTTGGCTGGATCTTCGGGCAGATGAGGGTGAGTGGTTTGCAGTGGAGCAGTTTGTGTCCACAGATGACCAAATTAGAGGAATGTAGATCTCGGCCTTGACACTCTCCCTTATATATCTTGGCTGTGGGAGTGGTCAAGCGCTCAGGTTTTTGTAGTATCTTGTTCTCCCCCCCCTCTCTCTCTCACTCTCCCTCACTCTTTTTATATTTCTCTCTACCCTTCTCTCCTTCTTCTCTCCTCCCATTGTGGCTATG
Organism: Sardinella tawilis; assembly: GCA_030264315.1. Lineage (NCBI taxonomy): Eukaryota > Metazoa > Chordata > Actinopteri > Clupeiformes > Clupeidae > Sardinella > Sardinella tawilis. Next base: position 10,740,520 of record JASCQY010000036.1, read on the forward strand.
GTAAGGACCCCAGGACTCCCAAATCACCCTATTTCTTCTGCTCTCTCTCTCTCTCTCTCTCTCTCGCTCCCTCCCTCCCTCTGTCTCTCTTCCTCTTGTTATATCCACCCCTCACTCTTTCTCTCGTTCTTTCTGTGCTTCTCACCTTCTGTGCTGCCAGAGAGGGGCTGGCTGTGGTGAGGGCCCCAGGGCCCCCGTGCGTCCCACTCCAATACTCTGCAGGCCCCTAAAAGTTATCCCTGGCTGGAGAGCGGAGGACAAGTCACACTGCTGGAGCCAAGGCAAGGGAAGCAAAAAGCTGTAGCATAGGAAGTCTTGCTTGCTTTTTGGGAACACAGCTCCCAACCAGCTCTCTCAGGCTGGCTGAGTTTCTTGCCATAACGAAGACATTGTGTGTCCAAATAGAACACAGAGTAGGAGAAGGGCCTTTGGGGGAAGTCTGGAAATGTGCAGTGCCCCCCGTTTGAAAAAGTCTATTATGCTGGAGATTTGAACTTGGACAGAGTTCAAGTGTAAATGTTTCACTTTATCATTCTGGCACCTCATGAGTAATGTGGCTCCCATGTTAGGACTTACTTTGAGAAACACAGGGGGTTCTGTGCTTGTGAAATTTCACCTCAGGTATCCAGGCCCTGTTTGTGTGGTTCTGTTTACTCGTTGATATGGGGCATCAAATGTTAGGGGTGATAGAAGATTAAAGGCACATTAGGCAGTCCTTGCACATACAATTTGGTGTTCTTTGCCGTTAGTGACCGTTTTAGTGTTCAGGGCCTATTTTAGATTATGGCTAAATCTGGCTTTGTTTACAATCAGATATGCAGCAATAAACAATGCTGTGCTACTAATAGCCCAGCTCAAGAACAAATACACTTAAGTATGTGCTTTAACACCCCTGGTAGTGTAATGCTTATGCTGTATAACTTATATATAAGCTTAACAATATCATTTCACTCTAAGCATTGTGGTGTCATTAAAATTACTTTGGATGGCAATGAAAGATTTATTTTACAGCTAAACATTTTAGAGTGTTATGCATGACATAGTACAAAGGGCAAGCAAGCAGTGAATAATCTAATTAGGCCTGCTTGGTTTTGGACAGTTAAAGGCTAAACGAGCTCAAATGATAGAGAAATGCCACATCAGACTGTGCAAAACAGAAGTGGTGGTGAAAGTGGCTGAACACAGCCAAATGACTGTGTTCATGGTTGAAAAAGATGTCAGGGCTTTCTACAGGGATATATGGAGCAGTTAACTATTTGTAAGGATTTCATAATGTTTTGCAGTGCAGTGAAAGTGTACTGCAATATAACTCTTATATTATGGTATTTTGCTATAGTGCACTTAGTACAATGCATGTCAATCCCAATTGGGTTGAACTTAAAAGATGCACCTTCAGAGCTGATTCACATGTATCTTCATGAGAAAACCAGAGAGAGAGACAGAAAGAAAGAGAGAGAGTGTGTGTGAGAGAGAGTACACACACACACACGCACACACATACACACAAATCTTCAAGTAGTTTTAAAACACCATTTTATTCACTCCAGACCTATGTAGCTTATTTTCAAAGAATAAAAAACAAACACAACAATAATATCATCAAAATCCTCTTTTGTAGTGACTGCTTGCCGTGGACATTCAATCAGTGGTTGTGTTTACTGGCTTCACACACAAGTTTATGAATTCCTGAATGCATGCATTTCAGCATAGGTGAAATGACTTTCAGATAGCTTGCAAAGCCCCAAGGGGGTAAACAAAAGCAAAAGCACATTTGTGGAAACACGTGTAAATCGTGCCTGACATTTCCTGGGAAGGTTTTCTCTTCCTTTTCTTCTTTTGCAAGTTGAGCTTAGGCTGTGGTTAGAAGTGAGAGGTGTTTGGATAGGGAACAAGGGGCTATAGATTAGGTGTCTGGGTTCTCTCCCCCACTTCTCACTCCCCGTCTCTCTCTCTCTCTCACTCTCTCTCTCCTCTATAATTTCCCATTCCAGAACACCGTCCATTCATAACTGGCTATTCAATGAGTTGGCTCACTTTTCAAGGCACAGTAATTTCCGAGCAAAATGATCCACAAGTCAAGACATTTTCTCATGGTTTGTTCTTCATTTCCATTATCCTCAAGCTCTTGCCCACCCAATTCAGCTCCTCAAGAGACGCTCATGAGTGGATGACCTATGAAACTTTCCCCACACAAGGAAAACACTCTGTGGTTTGACATGTGCTCTTGCGTGTACAGTAGACAAAAATGACACATTTTATAAAAGCACATTTTCAATACCTGACATATAATACCTTACAAACACTGAATAGACGTACTGTACACCTCTCGCATGGAGTATAAATGCATTTACATGACTTGCTTTGTACTGTATCAGTCTCTTCTTTGCAACATGTACAGTGTACCTCTAGGTGTAGCCTAACAATTCTCACAAACACCTGCTTGCACAGGTTACAGGTTTATCCTAACCTTTTTCACACTTCATATATAAATCCTGCCAATATTTTAGATGCATGCAGGATGGTGACTAAACACACAATGCTTTCAGTTGTATACAATCAGCATCTTCTTCATCTTCTGCAGTTAATCACCTTGATGGCAACCCACAACACAGAACATCCATCTTTTATTGCTCCAGATGCTGATGAGATTTTTCACCTGACTTGATATGTCATGTAAATAAGCTTTTATCCACATAAAATCATATATTTCACAAAACAATCATATAACCTGCGATATTACATTTAACATCTTTAAATATGACACAGCATTCAGTGCAGATTTGCTAATACTCACTGTTATGGGATTTGCAATGAGAGCGATTTATTTCAAGGTCCTTTTTGAGGCCCTTTGTGGCTTGAGGCTCCTTGAGCTGCCTGGCCCTCTGCGGCACTGTGCACTGCAGTGTTCATGCCGGGGACACCAGACCCAGCAGCTTGCCCCGCACTTTGGCTGTGATGGCGAAGTGGAGGGGCTTGAGAGTCAGACCGTAGGAGCAGTCCATGGTCAGGGGCTGTGCAGGGTTGCGCTCGAACGTGCACTGGTGTAGCAAGATGGCAGTGAATAAAAAGATCTCCACTTTGGCGATCTGGTCCCCAATGCACCTCCTCTTGCCTGTGGAGAAGATCATGACACCGCTGGTCAGGTCTTTGTCCAACTTGCCCTCCGCATCCAGGAAGCGTGAGGGGTTGAACACATGGGGATCCTTCCACTTCTGGGGGTCGTGGTTGACAGACCACTGGTTGATGAACACCACAGTGTCCTTGGGGATGTAGAGACCCTCGAAGGTGACGTCGGTGGTGGTGGAATGGGGAATGGTGACAGGCACAAAGCTGGTGTAACGCATGGTCTCATAAATGAAGGCGTCCAGGTAGGCCAGGCTGCTTTTGTCCTCAATGGAGGGCAGACGGTCACGGCCGACCACTTTATCAATGTGTTCCTGCAGCTTAGCTTGGTGGTGCGGGTATTTCACTAACAACAACACTATCCAGTTCAAAGCAGTTGACACAGTGTCCTGCCCGGCACCTACAAGATCAGTCACAGTGCCCTCCACATGGTCTTTGGTTAGTGAACTGTCTTTCCCATGCTCGATGATATTGATGATGGCATCGCTGATGTCCCTGGTCACCTCAGGGTCAAAGGTGTTCCTGTGCTGGACCACCTTGCCCTTCACATAGGCAAAGAACTCCTCGTTGATGTTTTTGAAGTTCTGATAGACGCTGCGCACAGGGTTGGGGAAGGACTGCAGCCAAGGCATGACATCCACCAGACTCCCAGCGCCCACCGTCTCTCCAAACTTTTCCACCCGGCTCAGGAGGGTCCGGAACTCTGGGTCATCGTGCCCGTAACGCTTCCCGAAGCAGAGGGCACAGATGATGTTGGCAGCGGCTACTGTGAACTCGTGCGACGGGTCGAAGTAGCGCCCATCTCTGCTGAGGCGGAGAAAGCTCTGAACGAGCTCCATGGCCTCGCCTGCCACGTGCTGCTCGAAAGCCTTCTTGGTCTGGCTGTTGGCCGAGGAGAAGGCGCGCAATGTGGAGTGGGCCACTTTGCGATGCATCTTCCACTGCTTGCTGTAGCTGCTGAACACCATGCTCTTGCCACCGGAGATGGTCTGAAAGGAGGTGAAGTTGGGTCTGCCAGCAAACTCAGTGCTGTGCTGGATGAGAGCCTGGCGTATGGCATAGTCACCGTTCAGCACCACAATGTCATTGCAGCCCAGCCGGATCTGGTAGACGTTGCCATACTTCTTGGCCAGCTTGGAGAAGGTGATGTGGGGCATCTGGCCCAGCTGCATGGCGTTGCCCACCAGTGGCCATGCGAAGGGTCCTGGCAGCCTCCTCTTCAGTCTCAGGTTGCGCACCCACAGACAAGCCTCCAGGCAGAAGAGAAACACAAAGGAGGCGATGAGAGCTGGCTGAACCTGCCCACTCCATTCCCTGATGATGCTGCTGCTGCTGCCTTTCACAGCATAGTCTGGATCCAGCAAAGCCATGGAGCTGCAGTAAGAAGCCTCTGGTAGGTGACTAGTAGTTGAGCAAATCTTCCTCTTCTTTCAGATAAAAGAATATGATAACAGAGAAACAAGTTCTTTAGAAATCTTAAACAAAGCTCACAAGCTTTGAATTAAGGTTCAAATTGTAAAAGCCAATCAGAAAAATCCATTTTGCAAATTGAAAAAAAAGTCTTGACTGTTTTATATTTTGGTGTGTTAGAATTTAAAAAATGAATTTCCTCTGCAGGTCAGTCGCCATTACAGATACACTAGTAGAAATAAGTACAGAGGCAAAATGTTTTTTAGCTGTGTTTTGTACTATCCCAAACACAGAGGCACTTTTCTGTGCCTGGTTTGTTTTACCACCCTCTTTTATATATGTTAGCAGCGCAGGGGGGACGGACTCGCTATTATTCTCATACTCCTCCCATTGTGGCAGACCTTGAGACCCCATTATACTGTCTGTTAGAGCCTCTGCGTCTTCGGCGCGCACCGTGTGAGCGACAGCGCAACACCTGAAGTGGGAGACCGAATATAGACTGAAGCCCTTGAGCGATTCTCAGTGGACAGACAGACGTGGACAGCTAATACGACTGGAAATCTGGCTACTTGTAGTAGTATTCTGTCATATCATTTGGCGCAGAGAATTTTGCACGTTTAGGAATGGAGAATACTTAAGGTTTGTTTAACAAGTTCAGTTAACTTGTGGTGCATGAGCACCGTAGGCAATCACTAAAGTACTGTTTCAAAAATGCTTTATTTTCTATGCGCAAATCGATTTGTCCGTATAAAGTTGTTTTAACAGTGTTTGAACTTTACTACCTATTGCGTAATCACTTTACAGCGACTCCGTTGCTCTATTAATTCGTTACTAGCAAACAGGCTACTTCCAAAACCGAATGCTGAAAGTCAAATGACTGAACTAATCGTTATAATACAGTATGCATTTAGTGCGTTGAAGGCAGTCGAGCAGTTAGTGAAAGGAATACATGTGTATTACAGTAGGGAGTCCTTTTTGCTATCCATCGAGGAATACTCCTTGTAGGACAGAAAAGCTGTGCTGCTGTCCAAGTGTCCAATATAGCTGAAAATAAGCAAGGCAACTAATTTGAAAAGTTTTTTTTAGCTGTATAGATTATATGAAGTTTAAATCCTGATTAGGAAAATTTAAACTTTTGCAGCACTTTATTTGAATACAGACTGATACAATACAACTGCAATGCAACTTTAACATAATATCACAATCAAAAGAATAAATGTCATAATATCTTCATTTGTCCCTTCATTGTGTTCCTTAGCTTAAAAATATTAATTTACACTCCAGCTAAATGTCCCATTAAACTTGCATATCATATCGAATGTATCTATTCTTTGTTGACTTAAACCCCTTTTGATGAAATGTAATTAGTAACAAATAAAGGCTTAGCTACACCCTTTCCATTCTTTACAGACTTATTGTTGACCTTGATCACATGCGCTTCTGTTTATATCTTAACTTCAAAAAGTTGCACATTCTCAGCATTACTTGAAATACTCTGCGTTGGGGATGTAAAAGATGGCAGGGAGGCCATCTCCATTTGCAGAAGTGTGTGTTAGTGTTTTGGGGAGAGTGCAAAGAATGCCTTGAGCTCCAACCATATTTGTTTATTAAACACGGACTGTGAAGTAATGGCTCTGGGCTCATGGCACTATTTTGAAATGAATGGGTAACACACACGCACGCACGCACGGACGCGCACACGCACACACACACACACACACACAGCACATACAGCAAACATTGCGTGAGAAATCCATTAAAAATTCATCTGTGCATTCTTAGTCTCCTGCTCTTTTTCTCTCCCTGCCTTTCTCTCTCTGTCTCTCTCTCTCTTTCAAACGCATAACACACTGATACACACACACACACACACACTCACAAAGCACAGAAAGGGTATAAGAAGGAGTGTGATATCACATGTGAAAGTGTGTCATCTTCCCAGGGAAACGCTGCTTTACATAATTCCACAGGTCAGCCCAGGCCCCCTCCCCCCTTCCCCCACCACCCCTACCACCCCTCCGGCTGGCAGTCCTCACCCTGCATCTTCAGGCCTGGAGGGCCAGCTGTAGCCCGCTCTCCAGAGATGAGCGATATGATCATGGGCATAATTCTCATTGTGGGGTGATAGTGGACCATGTGGGGATTGAGCAAGCCCGAGAAGCTGCTGTGTGTTTAGTCTGTGACTGGTCACAGTTGCACGGCCTTACGACTACACAATTATCCTGGAATGCTCTCTCAAACAACTCGGCTGGCCCCACGCCGCCCCGCGCTGCCCCAAACAGCAACTGTCTGTCAGCTCTTCTGAATGTCCAAGCATCTCGTGCGAGAAGGAAACAGCACGGCTTGGATCTCGTGTGCGTCCACCCTGTTTGTCAGTGCATACCAGTGGAGCCAAAGATGGGCCAGCAGTCTTGGCAGAGCGGCGATAGAGTCAGCTTTACTGCTGGAGGAAACAGTTGCTCGATTGATTTGATTAACCTTTTCGGTCTGACCATAACTGCAGGTTCCTCAGGCGAGCGTTTGTGCAGCTTCATGCCAGAAAAGAAACGGGCAGCAGGGGAGTTTATTTTTGTAGCGGGGTAATGAACCTAATTGAAACCCTGTAAAACATTTCCCAAGTGCACCGGTGGGCTCCTAGCACAGAGATCACTCAAAGAAACCTACAGTATACAGTCCCACATACACTAGTTACAGTGCTGAATATATATGGGGAGAGAGAGTGTAGGTGATTGTGTCTCTCTGTGTCTCACAATGAGTGTGTGTATGTGTGCGTGTGTGTGTGTGTTCCCTATATCACAGTGCCTGCTGCTGCTGGGGGTCTCCACAGTTCAACGGTGACTCCGGTCGGAACAAGAATCCTTTTGATCATAAAGCCCATCAGAAGATCAAGTCCAAAATCCCCCTCAGAGAGGGTCTGATAAGTGACTGATCTTTGCCTAAAGTACTCGCTTTGGAGTTTATCTCCTGAGCCAGCTGGCCAGTGCGCACCGGGCTACTGTATGCTATGGTGTGGCACCACCTGGAAGGTCTATCTGCTGCTGAGCACCAGGGAGGCAACTTTAAAGACCTGCCTGCTGAGCCACAGACCTTTCTCATCTCAGAAAGGACATTGAGTACTAACCCCAGAGTGTGTGTGAGTGTATGTGTGACTGTGTGTGTGTGTGGGTGTGTTGGAAATGAGTGTGAATGTCTCTGGGGATGTCTTTAGTTCCAAAATCACTAGAGCAGTTCTTGTTGAGAGAGAAAAAAAAGATTATTTTTGTAGCTTTAAGAGCCTGAAACCGAATCCAGGTAAAAGACATGTCCGCAGCGTAACTGAGCATGTGTCAAAAAAGATGTTGGCCATGCACCTCTTTGTGTATTTATTGTGGGGGTGTTTAATTTGTTAGTCCTAATTGGATGACATAAATAGGAAGTTCACACAGTTCAGAGTCTGACTGGAAGATTTGGAGTCATTTGGAGGCGGTAGTTGCTCATTCCATACCTCATAGTCTTTGAAAATGCCTGGTCTGTTGGCATACTGATAAAGCAGTACTGTATATAGCATAGGTGCTATCCTACCGTAACTCCATGAACCATGAGTCAGCGATACTATTGGAATCAAGCTCTCTCGTTGATATGGCACCTTTCAAAACAACAGCTCTTGGAATTGTCATTGTTTTCATGTCTTGGCAAATTAAAATAAAATAAACATTAATGAATAAGGGCATAGAGTTGAAAAGAATAAGAGTGAGAATCAAATATGTAAGAAATTGTAAAATAAAACTGGAAAAATATACAAAAGACAAATCTCCACCACAACAGACTTTACAGCACAGCTGTAACAGAAGCTGTTAAATTTAGGCCTATGTGCTTTAACACATTAAAACAATGGATACACTGTTGATATGTATTACGCATATGTGCAAGATATGATTTGGACCTAGACTTACAGCTATATTTGCCTCCCTGTCTAAACTAGACTAGACTAGCACTCTGAAGAACAAAGAGTCTCTTGAAAGTTCAACCAAGTGAAGTAACATACCGAAGTATGCACCATGAAGTAAAGCCTAAATCACTTGGCTACCTACTATATAGTCGATGAAACAGAGGTAAGGATATATTCACATCCCATTCTTCCAGTCAGCTGTCAAAATCTGGGACTCAGTTGTACTCATCTACCAGCAAAGGGAAAGAAAACTTGCACTGCATTTTGTTTGGCCTGCATAAACCAATTGGACACATTGCAGATTCACTTGACAGCTTGTAAAGCTACATTTGACCACAAAATGAATTTTTATATTTTTTATTATGTTTTATTTTGAGGAATGATTTATGGAAAATCTCCATGGCTTGCATCCTTGTTGAAACTTAACGCTGCTGTTAAGTCCAGTTCACTGTTGTCCATTTTCATGATCACTAGTGCATTGTATGAACATTTTGGAACGATCCTGGGACAGTATCTTATTTTGACAGTGGGAAAAGTGAACATTGTGGCTGGCACATAGTTCAAAAGGGCTGATCTTGAATAATAATGGGTGTTATTTTAGCCGTAACTTGAAATAAACCAATGAGAGTGCCGTGTCCCATTTCCTGTAAGAGCTAGCAGCATTACTTCTTGCCTGGTTGGTATTTCAACAGTGGCTTAGCCAAGTAACATAGCACCATGAATTCAATTAACAAAGTATTTTTCAAACATCAAGCAACTTAGTATATGGTATAATAACATTACCAAAAACTTTTCCAGATACCCCTCAACAGTCACAAAGGTCGTGAACATGCAATCACAATAGTATTATACATGATCCTGTCAGGGTCTGAAGTTATACACTGTAAAAAGTGAATCATTGGATTAAAGGAGAAATCCGGCGCCAAATGGCTTTCGCAGTGTTAAAACATAATGCTGAGAACTGACTCCTGCCACATACCTTTCATCCATAGGTCCCCTGCATTCAGAAATCCG